>OU343222.1:166509820-166631399 GCA_910596185.1 Chrysanthemum makinoi | reverse complement strand
AACCATTGTGAAAGACCACCTGACAAATACTTGAAGGGATCAAGAACATAGTAAAACCTTTTAAGGCCTCGCTTATTTACCCATACCTTTGTCAATTCTAGCTCAAAACAAGTGAATTTTTCTTATACTCATAAGTATAAAATTGTAAATTTTGAAAGATAAAGTTTTCTTGGGCTAAAAATGTAAATTCTGCAAAGTTAATTATACAAGGGCTGATTTTGTCAATAACCCATAGTTGAGGGTTTAAAGTGTCATTTTTGAAAGTACAAGGGTAAAAACTGTGAATACTAAAATTGTAAATTATAACATTTTGGAAACATAAAATATTTAACAACTTGGGTTTCGATAAAAATTTATTAACAACCATTCGAGCTATAAAAATAATAATGATAAGTATTGCTAATTTTTGAAGAGACTTCATGTTACCTAACTATCAATAAAGCATTATTATCGCGATAAACTTGAACTCAATACTAAAACATGACATACCAACTCAGTCGCGAATGGAGCAGTTTGTTCATATTACTTAATTTATTTTCCATCCAGACTACGATAACACCGAGGTGAGTTCATAGTCCTACTCTTACATATTCTTTTCAAAACTCGCGGATACATGAAAACCTAACACAAGTATTTTTCTATGATATCCCGATTGATATTGCCTAAGTACCACTGCTAAAAGTGCCTCATATCATGAACAACCATTAATCACTTGCGAGTGAACGCCGAATATCGAATAGATCTATTGGCGCTGACACCCCATTTGTGTTAGCAGATAGGTAACCAAATGCACGCTATTTGAGAATACTAGAGAATGGCAAACTCCTACCGGATGGCTTTGTTGCTCACATCATCACTATGATGTTTGTAACTTACGTCATTATTATGACGCGTCATGTTAAGGTTTGCGTATGTCGAGACTTAGGGCAAAATACCGCATCGCGAATATTACCGATTTTACAATCGCTATCTTGTGTTCATCCGCTATTATACAAACACTATGGATTCACTCAACCTTTGTGTTGAATTTTTTAGCATGTTTTATCTCAGAAACTAGAGCGACTTGGCACGAGTGGCTATGGACTTTCTTATAAAAAGGCGCCCATTTTGTTATAATTCACAAGAATTAAACTATGTATTTCAAGATTTCCGCTGGGACATTTATTTTGTAAAACTCGATTTAAATAAATGAATGATAATCGTTATCTAAAACGCTCTTTTGAGCCGCTTATCTATTATTATGACTGGATCCATGAAGTAATACCCCAACCTTAATTCCACAGATATACAAGTGGGGTGTTACAGATTGGTACCGAGCCATAGTTATAGAGAACGGAATACATAACCAAACAGTAACTTTTTCACACTTAAATAAAGTCCTCCTGCCATTACAACCGCTCGCATTAATCGCTTATGCATGTTTATACCGATTATTTATATATATAAAGAGATATTTACACTTAGGGTGTTACAGAGTTATGTCTTTCCCTATCCCTTATATTATTATCTTATCGGATACCGAGTCCCAAGACACCATACCTTCCATGGATACGTTAGTTCATTCAGCACCCACCGCACTATGGAAGATATGGAGTCCGATCCTATAGAAGAGTTATCCGAGGATTTCATGTAGTACCGATATAGACCCAACACCTAGGTACACTTTGAAGACAAAAGACCACCGGTAGTACCGATATCGCCCATTTCCTCAAGATCCATATGTGCTAGCTAGAGAGGATATCCTACTTTTGCAGATGTAGAGCCATCCGAGGCAAAGACTTCTCAGACACTCACCACCACCCCCACACCCATACATGTTACCCACGTATGTACCAACTACACCGCCCCACCATCGCCTACGACTTTGCTCCCCCGGCCACCATATGAACTCTGAGAAGAGGCAAGGACCATCATTGCTAGGTACAATGTCGATGGTCACCATTCCGATATCCCTACACCGCCACTAATATTTGAGATTGAGAAAGTTCACAAGCAAAGAATGGACCACCACCCACAATTCCCACACTATTGGCACGCTTGGAAAGGCACGAGGAGCAGATTGATACTGCCTTAGGCCATCTAGACGAGTTACTCGAGCGCATCAAGTCACTTGAGGATTCAGTGGATGAGTTAGTTTCTAAGAAAGCAACTATGCAGCAAGAGATAGATATTTTGAGCACCGAATGCAGAGACTCGTGAGAGGCGATAATCTGGAGGAACATCATGGGCAAACTAGTCAACACATACCACCGCTATATGACAATGACGTGATAATGTCACAAGCAATGATGAGGCAGAGTGATGACTTAGTAATGGTTTACTCTAGAATTACCACGTTAGGGGCAGTAGTGGTAGATATCCGTGCCCGATACCGTGAGTATATACAAGTCCTTCTCAGCATGATCATTGAGCCGAGAGTCGCCGTGAAGAAGCCCCTGGTAGCCATTAGAGTAGGTCCTTATCTAACAGTTTTTGGTATGATATCCTAGCCACTGTATGTGGCATAAATATGACATTTGTAATATTTTGTTATATGACAAAGTTTGCGAGTTGTTTATGACTATACATGGTTTTGATATTATGTCATTGTTATGATATCGATTGATGTGGACCAGGGTGAATCACTTTACCGTGTGATAGTATTCGAGCATGATATGATCATGTGATTCTTATATTGCTATGATTTCAATGTGTATACCTTGTTATTTGTTATGTTATAACATAACATGGTCATTCTCAATATATATTTTCTTGTGGCATTAATAGAAATATGGCCCAAACAAGAAATTCCACCAAACACCAAAGCCATGTCCCAAGCCGATATCCAAAAACTAGTTGCAGATGTTGTTGCCGCGACTGAGACAAGCAAAGAACCATGGCCCCGCCTGGAAGCACTAGCAGCCCAACGGAGAAAGTGAGGCAACTATATCTCGCAAGTTTACTTACAAAGATTTCATGAATCTGAAGCCAACCTTTTCAAAGAACGGGAGCAACCGAAGTTGGCTCTTGCTTTGAGCGAACATAGACAGTATTCATGAGAAGCAGCTTGTTCGATGACTCGCAAGGTCACTTTTGCTACGGGACTCTATGGAAGATGCCTTATCTTGGTGGAATGTTTCTGCCCAAACTATGGGTGCTGAAGCAGCTTATCAACTCACTGGGCCGACTTCAAGGCGATGCTAAAGAAGTACCGCCCCCACACCGAGATTAAGAAGTTGGAAGATGAGTTTCACCACCGGTGGTGAAAGGAACCGATCTCCGCACCTACAACCGGTTTGTGAACTGGCGCTATGCCCAAGCAGTGCCCGACTCGAAGACATTGGAGAAGTACACTAAAGGCTTACCCAAGATCGAGGGTAATGTCACCTCATCAAAACCACAGTCACTAGAGGAAGCAATTTCTATTGCTCAGACGCTAATGGATCGGGAAGTCAAGCGTGGTTTCACCCAAGGAGGTAATGATCACAAAAGGAAGCTTGATGACAAAAGGACCACCCACTATCACAACAACTACCCCAACAATAACACCTACTACAACACCAACAACCGAAACAACAACCATCATTACCAACAGAACCGAGGGTAGGAAACCGCCAAAGCTTATGTAATCAGACTCGCCGAGGCAAGGGATATGGAAATCGCCTTATGCAACCAATGCAAGATGCATCACAATGGGCCATGCTTTATTAAGTGCGAGTGTCACGCAACCCCACAAAACCAAAGATCAGGGGGCCTCAAATTTGCGTACCGTAGAAGTGGTATGCCACGGATGTGGTGAGAAAGGACATTACAAAAATCGATGTCCCAAACGAATGGCAAACCGTAACAACATGGTCTGCGGTAAGAGCTTATGTGCTAGGAGATGCAAACACTCAACACAACCCGGATGTGGTCACGGGTACATTTTCTCTCAATCGACATTTAGCTAAAGTATTGTTTGATAATCGGCTTCGATAAAAGCTATATTACTTTCAAGACCTTTTTTAAACTCACACGACCGCCCTAGACTATTACCATACCCTAAGTTTCTTCCACGTATCCTATAATCAAATCTACAAACTTTATTCCAGCTATTCATATCACCTTTAAAATTGATAATATGTCATTCTACCATCTATTTACTACCGCTAGGCGAACCAATCTTTCTTGCTACCTTGAAAAGTTGTTTAGAATGCCATTTTATAAAAGCAAAACGTTGAACACCATCTAAAACTTTTGAGAAATATGATACTACTTTGACTGAATCAAGCATCGCATCATTTTTCCTCAATTATACATAGCATGGTCACCTATGTCTAATTTAGGAAGAATCATGTCATGAAGGAAACAAATGCCTTACGATTTCTAAAACAATCTTTCAAAAGCAAAACCGAACTAGAAAACTATTTATACACATCCATGTAATTAACGCTCCATGGATATCCACACTTTTTCCCACACCATAACCAACACAGAGTGAATCTCGAGGACTAGATTCCATTTAAGAGGGGAGATCAGTAACCACCCGGAAAATCCACCTTTATATTAATCAATGATAATTCATTTTCTACTAATTACTACAAATAAATAATATGCCGAACTCACAAATTGCTCTCTTACATAGTCAATGCCTTTGATATACACACTCTTAAGTGACAAAGAATCCTCACAACAATGTCATACTTGAACTTCCCGCATGGTCACCCATGCCGCTTGTATCCTCACCGAGATACGTGATGTCCGGTATATATTACCCCTATATCATTAGCGCCATTTCCGAAGAATGTTTACTATATATTAGGGTTTTATCAAAGCTTTGATTTATAACAATATCGATACTAGGTCATAAACCCTAAACCCTTAAAATTAATGTACAAGTTTACAAGGCATAAAAACCCTAACTCTAGAGTATTTTCGGTTAAAACCCTAGTTTGCAAACCCTATGATTTTATGTAAACGAAATCGCAAACTAAAATCTAAAATATACATGAAATCTTTACAAATTACCATTGTACAAGTTTATCAAGCCAATGTACAAGTCATTGATGCAATGAATATACTTTTAACATAAAACACAATATAAACTATAGTGTATTTAATTTTAAACACATTATACAAACTTTTCAAGCACAAGGTTTAAAAATATATATATTTTTTAGTAAGTACAACAAAACAATACCAAGATACAATCAATAAAGCACCAACCTTAAACCTTACTTTTATTTATTTACATTTAAATTAACCTAAACTAGTATTTATCTAAAATAAATTAGAAGACCTAACTAAGTATTTACACCACTATACTATAGGTACAACATGCAAAGGCCTAAGTACCACCCTCTAGAGCCTAACGCCCCTTTGTTACCTTAGTTAGAATTGAACTAGACATTTACCATTTAGTTCCCTATATACTACTTGTAATTACCCTAACCACAATAATTTACTTACACCATAGAGTTACACATCATCTCTTTTACCATGAGATTTTACCATGGTCAAATATTAGGGGCACAATCTTTGGTCGAAATCACCACCCTCGCCACCTTAATCTCCATCACATGCCACTTACAAACTCCAAAGTACCACCTCACCATGTCTCATTCTTCCATAACCTGATAACTACAATTTTCTGGAACCATACTTCTTTTCATCTATATATACCGACACACACATTCCCATTTACTATCATTACCATTCAAACCATGCAAAACCTTACACACTCATACACATTCTGAACTAGAGTTACTAATAGAAGCAAAGGAAAAGGGTAATAAAGTCTAGGAGAAGGGAAGGAGTTTGGGTTTATATAAGCATTTCATTGGTTGGACTTCCAGCTAGCTTGAGTCCTAGAACCGAGTAAGTACTCCAATCTTTTCCTTAATCATTTTATACCTTCAATAACACATATATGTGATTATGGATTAGTGTCATGTGGAAAAACAAGGTCAAAATCACTTTTATTTTTTCAGAATCGGTGTGCTCAAAGACAAACACCCTCTTGTGGTGCATTTTTCTCAAATGTTAAAACACTTTAGGAGTCCTTTGAGCAATCTAAATAAAAACTTAGTATAATTACTAACACCCTATAATTTTATATTAATTGTATGCATGTTTCTGTTTACATCGGGTCTTGACGCCAAACAGCCCAACCCCTACTTTGTACCCCATTTATTTGCATCATGTTAAAGGTATTAGGGCCAACCAAAGTACCTTTGTGAAGACCACCTAGGACACTCTAAAACTCCCTCTAACCCGGGTTGAAAAGCCTAGTCTTCATGCATAAAAACGGCACACCATTAGAGGCATAAGTCTTAAAAACCGAAAGTATTTTACAACAACTTTGGGAAAACATGGAATTTTTGATAAATTCAGCTATGAACTATCTTAGAAACATTAAAAATGAGTTAAACAACATTTCACAAGGTCGCATGCAAAAGATATAAAGTTTTATAGTTGGAAAACGAGAATTTAAATTTATCAAAACCGACTAAGTAGCCCTTTTCCATGATTAATATCTCGTTAAATAAAGAGTTGTTAAGTATGAGAATTACACCATTTTAGAGAGCTCGCAAGAGGATTTTAAAGCCCCAATAACGTCTTTAAAATCTCTTATAGTCTCTTTTATAATTAACCAAAAGTAGGTGACTCGTGAACTTTTCATAAAAAGACCTTGCATGCATTTTACAAAATTTGAGTCGTAGGAGTTATAGAATGTTAGATAATAGCTTAAAAAGAGTTAGTTAACATATTACGATGTCCCTAGGTGACACCGTAAAAGTTAATGAGTCAAAAATGAAATCTCCTTAAACGCGTCGCGGGCCAAGTGGCCATGTTCACGGACTTGTTTCTCCCTAACCAAAGATGACTAGGATATAAGACCTATACCAACAAAAGGCACCTAACCCCCCTACTTTGGAAAATCATCTGCACCAAACCGTAAGAGCTTAAGACTTCTAGTTTGAACCATTAGAAAGACCACTGACAAATACTTGAAGGGATCAAGAACATAGTAAAAACCTTTTAAGGCCTCGCTTTTATTTACCCATACTTTTGTCAATTTAGGCCTAAAACAAGTGAATTTTTCTTATAAAATTACAAGTATAAAAATTGTAAATTTTGAAAGATAAAGTTTTCTTGGGCTAAAAATGTAAATTCTGCAAAGTTTATTATACAGGGTCGGTTTTGTCAATAACCCATAGTTGAGGGTTTAAAGTGTCATTTTGAAAGTGCGGGTAAAACCGTAAATAAAAAATTGTAAATTATAACATTTTGGAAACATAAAATATTTAACAACTTGGGTTTTGATGAAATTTATTATCAATCATCCAAGCCATAAAAATAAGAATGATAAGTATTGCTAATTTTTGAAGAGACTTAATGTTACCTAACTATCGATAAAGCATTATTATCGCATAAACTTGAACTCGAATACTAAAAACATGACATACCAACCTCAGTCGCGAGTCGGAGCGTTTGTTCATATTACTTAATTTGTTTTCCATCCGCACTCACGATAACACCGAGGTGAGTTCTTAGTCCCACTCTTACATATTCTTTTCAAAACTCGTGGGGAGATACATGCTACAAAAACCGAACACAAGTATTTTTCTCAGATGCTATCCCGATTGATATTGCCTAAGTACCTACTGCTGCCACTAAAAGTCCCTCATATCATGAACCATTAATCACTTGCGAGTGAACGTGAATATCGTGAATAGATCTATTGGCAGTTGACACCCCATTTGTGTTAGCCGGATAGGTAACCAAATGCACGTTATTTGAGAATACTAGGAGAATGGAAAACACCTACCGGATGGCATTGTTGCTCACATCATCACTATGATGTTTGTAACTTACGTCATTATTATGACGCGTTCATGTTAAGGTTTGCGTGTCATGAGACTTAGGGCAAAATACTCAGAATGCAATGTTACCATTTTACAATCGCTATCTTGTGTTCATCCGCTTATTATACAAACACTATGGATTCACTCAACCTTTATGTTGACTTTTTAGCATGTTTTATCTCAGGAAACTAGAGCACGACTTGGCACGGAGTGGCTATGGACTTTCTTATAATAAGGGCGTCCATTTTGTTATAATTCACAAGAATTAAACTATGTATTTCAAGATTTCCGTTGGGACATTTATTTTGTAAAACTCGATTTAAATAAATGAATGATAATCGTTTTATCTAAAACGCCTCTTTTGAGCCGCTATATATTATTATGATGTGATCCATGAAGTAATACCCCAACCTTAATTCCGCATGATATACCGAAGTTGGGGGTGTTACATGAACAAGTTGTACCGTGGCCAAATATGAAGGCCAAGATCGCTACTTATGTTAGCAAATGCTTTACATGTGACCCTTTAGTTTACTTGTGCAACTGAAATCTCTCGAATGAAATAGGAACGTATAACTATAGATTTCAGCACTAAGGTTCCTAAAACTTCTAGCGGTTATGATACTATCTGAGTTATTGTTGATCGCCTCACTAAATCGCTCATTTCTGCCAATCGAGAAATGGTAGTAGTATGGATAAACTGCTCGCCTATATGTGAAAGAGATTGTTGACGCCATGGAGTGCCGACTTCTATAATCTCGATCGAGATAGTCGCTTTCACTTCAATATCACTCGATCACTACACGTTTAGTTATTCAGTCGACAACCGCTTGGGACTTAAACTACTGGAAACACTAAACTCTCCGGATAATTGCATTATTCTCAAGTGATTGACTCTTGTTGACCATTCACCGGTTAATTTGGCCCGACCGTTGGGGACCGATCAAATTTTACGCCACGCCGAGCCGTGCTAATAATCTTACGTTTAGCGATTATAGTGATTTGAATATTCACTCCTTGTTCATACCATCTATATATATTTATATTTTCTTATAAAAATCCAAAAATCCAAAAACATCTTAAAACATATAAAACACAAAAATATTTTTCTTTTGTTTCTACCTATATATAAAACCATAAAACTCAAAAAGATTCTTCTTTTCCCATTTTCATAATTCTCTTGTTTCCTCAAGTTACGTCTAGTGCATGCTACTCGTTCTTCTAGATCATTGAGTCCTTTTCGTGATCTAGCTGAAATTCCTAGAAGACGTTCTCATAGACGTGTGCCAAATAGTCGAACCCGAGATTCGTACTATTCCAAACAACAATATGGCAGACGAACGAACTATGGCGAAATGCTCCGCACCACCGAGGGTTATGGAGATGCCATCGTTTTACCGTAATCAATTCGATCACTTCAATTAAAGACACATTTGATCCAACTTGTGTCTACGAATCAATTCCACGGTTTGATCGAAGAACCCGTATGCACACATCCGTTGGTTTAACAAGTTGACCTCAACGATCAATTTCAAAGATGTACCACAAAAAGTGATCAAGTTGATGCTATTTCCATTATCACTTGAGGGGGCAGTTATTTGTCGAAAAAGAACCCTCGATCCATCGAAACTTGGGAGGATCTTGTTCAAAAGTTTGTCAATTATTTCTTTCCTCCATCAAAGACGACTAATCTTAAAAATAAAATTTCTGGATTTCCAAAATTTGATGAAAACTTTGGAGAGGCATGGGAGAGATTCAAAGATCTCCTCAGGAAATGCCCCCATCATGAATTCATGGAGCTTCAACAAGTTAATATCTTTTATAATGGGTTGAACGGTAAGCGATCAAGATTCAACGAGCGCATGTGGCAATATCTTGAATCGTAGACCCAAAGATGTGATTGAGATTTGCGAGCAAAAATCAAAAGTTCCTATTTCTCGCAACAAAGTCAATATTCAAAACTCCTCGCTTCTTCATCCGGTAACTCTTCCGAAGTTAGTCATTCGCAGTCGCTCAACGGACGCCATCCGTTGTATGATGAAAGAGGTAAAGGAAATCAAAAGAGAAATTCATAAGCCGGAACCAATCAAAGACGTGAACAAGGTGTGTGAAACTTGTAGTGGTCCACACGCGTATTATGATTGTCAAGCAACCGATACTTCCTTTTACCAAGCCCCAGTAGCTTCGTAAACCACAATCAATACCACCACAAGCCGATCCTCAATACCGCGGCACCTAGCGGTATGACACCACCGTTTTCCTCCGGCAAAACCATGGCAATCAAAATCGCTTTGTTCCTAATCAAGGACAAAACTTCAATAACTCTCAAAATTTCAATCGAACCGAACAATTTCAACCAACCATATCAAGCTCCAAATCGCAAGTTATCAACAACCTTCAAGCTCCCTACCAAATGACTTCATGAAAACTATGAGTCAAGCATACGCTCAATGCAAACTCGGATCAATAACATGAGAGTTGAGCTAAAAAAGGAAATTGATACCACAATGTCTCGGCACACAAATGAGTTGAAGAATATGATGAGCAGTTTCATGAACATGAATATGAACAAAGCTTCATCATCTTCTGGAGGACTCCCAAGCAATACAGCCTAATCCAAATGCCGAAGTTGAAAGCCACCACTCGAGTGGTAAGATGCACAATGGACCTTCGACTCCAATGCCTCCTCCACAAGGAGCAATGAGTCAAGTTACCAAGGATACAACGGACAAGGTGCATTTCTCAAGCCAATGGCATCAAGACACGCCCCACCTTCGTAGTCCAAGCTTTAAGTCCGAACCCGGTTCCGAAGAAATTCGAGCCAGAAATGACTTCCGTCCCTCAAAAGTCTAGTCACTTCCTTACCCATCAAGATTGCATGATGAGAAGCTCAAAGACAAAACCAAAGAGCAAATGGAAAAATTTTTCCAAATTTTCAATGAACTACACTTTGATATAAGCTTCGTTGATGCTCTCGTTCTAATGCCCAAATTTGCATCCACGCTTAAAGGCTTACCGAGCAACAAAGATAAGTTATCTGAGATGGCTAAAACCCTCTCAATGAGCAATGCTCATCGGTCCTTCTCAAGAAGCTTTCCAAAAGCCACCCCAGAGTTTTTAATCCCGGTGATTGGGATGGTTCAATGCTCCGCCTTGGCCGATCTTGGCGCAAGCATTAACCTCATGCCACTCTAAGTATGGAAGAAACTGTCTCTTCCTAAACTTACATCCACTTGTATGACACTCGAGCTAGCGGACTGTACCATAACTCGTCCACTTGGGATAGCCGAGGATGTCGTGGTGAAAGTAGGAAAGTTTCACTTTCCTATTGACTTTGTTGTAGTAGACTTTGATGCAGATCCTAGAGTTCCCTCATCTTAGGGAGAGCTTTCTTGAGAACGAGCCATGCTCTAATTGATGTATTTGCTGAAGAGTTGACCATACGGGTTGACAACGAAGAACTCAAGTTTTATATCAACCTAACTCCAAACCTCTATCCAAACATAGTGTTGCCACAATTGATCAAAAATCTGAAAGAATCACTGCAACACTCTCAAACCACGGTTAAGAGTCACCAAAACATGCCGAGCAAAGCTTTGAAAATCAACCCCGGTTCAAACAAATGGTTTGAAAGTTGTACCAAGGAAGTCAAGAGTGTTCTTGATGATGATGATCTAGAATTGGAGACTTTATCGAAGTGGTGGAAATTGCTAGCTCTAAGAGCACACCACTTGTCCCACCTCCGAATCGCTTTATCGTGATCGAGTTTGTTAACTCTGGATGAAACCAAACTCTTCGGCCATCTGGATTGGATGATGATGTTTGTGATCCAATGGGAGACATTCTTCCCATTGAAGAATTGCTCAAAAATGATCCATCATCTCCTAGTCTTATTATTTCCGACTCTTCCATCCCTTCTCTCACTCCCGATGAGGAAGATGACAACTTTTGGAATGAAGTCGATGCCTTTCTTAGTGATGAGTCAATTCCAACAGTAATTGATAATACTTACTTTGATTCGGAGGGGGACATCCTTTTTCTCGAAAATCTGTTGATTGAAGAACCGTTTCCAACCCTCCCTACTGAAATTTCGTTGACAATCACCATACAAACTTCAAGACTAAGCTTAAAATGTCAAAATGGTGATTTGCTTTTTACTGATGAGGAATGGACTTGCATTCTCATGCACATCTTTATTCCATTCTTCACAGATGGTGTGGTAGCTCTTTCCCTTTTCTTTCGAATGAGGACACCATTTTTGACCCCGGTATCATCCTTTATAGTTTCTACTATTAACAATACCGCGGTTGTATCTCGCCGGTGGAACTTTCGATGTTCATATGTTTATTAACACTGTGAACGAAAGTCCGATCGAGATTGGTTTTCCACGTTGCTTCCCCAAGAACAAATGAATACGGGTCGAGTCAAGCTAGCGACTCGAATCAAAAACAAGAGCACACTATATGGGTTTTCACCGTATTTTCGACTTCTTTCTACTTTCTACCACCCTAGTGTGGGAGCCCCCCGCTTGTATATAAGTTTCATCAAAAAAAAAATCACAAAAATAATGGCCGTAGTATTTCCCTTTACGTTCTATGTTTTCGGATAAACCACACTTTGAATATTGAGGGCAATATTTATTTCTAGTGGGGGGAATTTCACAAATTTTATCATATAATTATACCACCCAATTCCCCATTTTGGCCAAATTTTTTGGAGGTTTTACACTTACCGACATTGTTATCACCGCCATGTCTAACAAACAAAAGAATTGGCTAATACAGAGCAAACGGCTTTGGTAAAGATATCTCAAATCCGTTGACACTTGCAATTTGCCCAAAATTGTATGGTGTTCAGTTCACCATATCTTTAATTAGTGAAGAGTTGGCTAGCCCGCAAGTTTATGGCTTGTGGTAAAGGCAGTTGAAATCCATAATTGGTAATCGACTCACCAAATATATTTTATCTAAGAGTTATTAGTCCAAGCAAACGGCTCGTAAAGACAAATCAAACCGTTGAAAGTCGGTGATTTGCTCAAAATCATATGGTTATCCGTGTACCATAGTTCTTACTTGAACTGAAACATTTGGCTACTCCAGAAGTAATGGCTTTTGGTAAAGAGATTCAAATCCATTAAGTTTTCATAAAAGATTGATAGGGACTAGCAATAGTTTAGTGTGGGGGATTGATGAGTGTGTAAATACTCATCATTTTGTCAACTGGATCAAGAAAACATTTAAAAACACTCGAATGCATCAAAATACTGAAAATATCCAAAAATTGTATTTTATATGTTTCAGATGCAAAATGTTTAAAATCAGATGAAAATCGAGCAAAGTTTGCATAATTGGCGCTTCAACCCCTCAACTTTCAAATCTTGACAAAATCACCCTCGAGCATTTGTTTTGGAATAAAAGACACCCCAAGTCCTTTCAAAATCAAAATTTATCAAAAATGATCCTTGGGTAAAAGTTTGGAGAATTTACAAGTTTGGTCCTTCAAGTTTCAAAATTGGCAAAAATAGTCCTTGGATGTTTAAAAATGGAAAATTATCTTTTATGGTCCTTGTACTAATGAAGCTTGGCAAGATTGACCCTTGGAACAACTTTTCAAAATTACAGATTTGGTCCTTGGTTTTGTGGAATTGCAACTTTGGTCCTTGATATTAATAACAAACCCTTGGACCTTGACCCCGTGCCAAAACACCCTTGAACCCCTGGACCTTGAACCCCTTGTGTTATTAATAATACACCGGTCAAAATAGTCAACTCCTCACCCCTTTTCCCTCCAAAACCCACTGTCTTCTTCACCAACTATCTGCAACTCTCACCCCATCACCATCAGCCTATATACCTCCACCCTTATTACTCCACCTCACCTAACAAAACAAGAACATTAATTTTCCTTGCACTCAAACCCCGGTTGATACATCATTTTGGCGCCAAAATAGCCATCAACGGCTAATATCAAGTCAAGTGATCCAATGGCTCCAAAAAGAAGTAGGATTTGCTCAGAGGACAAGTGGGAGGACTTTTGCTAATAAATGAATAGAGGAGAGAGTTGGAGAGTTTTTAGTTTTATTTTTCATATATGTCGTTTTGTAATCCTTATGTCTTAAGTAAGTTCTAAAGTGTAATTTTAACCTTCATTGTACTAAAACTAAGCTTTTGTATCAGTTGTAATTCATTTCAAGTTCTAATTCAAAGTTTGGTTAAATTTTCTGTTTTTCCATTTTCTATAATCAAATCTGTTTTAACATTGCTAAGTATCAAGCTTCAAATCTGTTTTAAATTTTCTGTTTTCCCATTTTCTATAATCAAAGCTATTGATAGCTTTGAATAAGCTTATCAAACAGATTCAACAAACTTGGTACTTGGTCAACAAAAGTCAAAGTGCAGTAATAATGGTGGCATGGTTCGGAATTGCTGATATGGAGTTGGATTTGGGATTAAAACAGTTGTAGGTAGTGGATTTGGGATTTGGGATTTGGGATTTGGTACTTGATCTGATTTGGGTTGAAATTCAGTTGGATTTGGGATTAAAACAGTTGTAGGTAGTGGTTATTTCATTGATCTCAAGCCACAGTGGCTAGGACCTCATGTGAGTATCATTTTATTTGGCCTGTTTAAATATATGTTTTCCTGTTAGTGAGCTTTAATACTATTAACATTAGTATAATTTAGCTTAATATCACTAGTATAATTGATATTTTCATTTCTGTGCATGTATTTCTTTGTCTATTGATTATTGCATAATAATTTGAGTAGCATTAGTTTGAATAGGCTAGAATTAGGAATAGCAAAGATTAATTCAAAGAAGAAGGATTTAGATTGAATTTAAATATAATAGTTTTAAGGGTCAGAGCATGAATTTTAGTTATTGAGAGTAAACTTCAATTCAATAAAAGGGTGTTTGGATCAGTTAGCTTGTTTGAATTTAAGCCTTGGTTTGTACTTGACATCGCATACTCGGTCTCAATTAAGGTCACTAGAGTTAAATCTGTCAAAACTTAGCACCTGTGTTAATCTAAAAGTCAAAATCACAAGAAATCGGTCTTAATTTCCAATTCATTGTGATTCAGTTAACCATCTCTCACATTTAGGTGTTATACTAGTTAAAGCAGCTTGAATTAGTTTCCTTTCATCATAAAAAATCAATTCCAATCCAGTTTTGAGAATCAAAGTTCACCAAAGTCAAATACTAATTCTGTTTTAAAAGTCAAAATTGCACAAACCAGTTTTTGCCCAAACTTTATTGATTTTTCATGAACTCAGGATTGAGTCAAAAGTATTGAAACTTTGGGAGTTCCTACTTCAGTTGGTCAAGTGTTGAAAAGTGATTTTTAGTGAATTTATGCAAGTCTCTATAAGGCCAAATAAGCTGTTTCTTTAAGGTGCGAATTGCTCTGTCTCAAACTTAGTGTGATTGAGTGTGAACCAAACCACCTTGCAGAGCTTGTCAAGGGCTCACCGAGTTTATTTCAGCTAAATTTTGGGTTTTTGAGACTCATTGGGTGGTGGTCTTGAGTTTTCAAAGTTTAGTTTTCAGCAGCTTATTTGACAAGTTTGTTTGATAAGCTCTAATTAGGTGGGTATAGCTTTTTTTAGGTTTCTAAATTCCAAAAAATCCAAATCATTGTAGTTTGCATCTACCCGGTTTAGAATAGCTGAAACAGGTTGGTTTTAAGCAGTTTTAGCATATCTTAGCTCTTTGGGATCATTTGGTGCTTATTTTGAGGCCTTTAGCTTAATTTGTAGTGCTTATTCATAAGCATTTCCACATGACTTCATTTTCTCACACATAAGCCCTAGTTTTTATATTTTTCTTAGACTTAGAATAATATTTTAGACTTTTCTGAATTTTTGATTTTTCTATTCAAGCTGTTTGCTATTTTTCCTTATTTAAAACAGTTTTTAGGACTTTTTAATTAACCTTTATTGCAATTAAATCAGAAAAACTTCAAAAAAATAAGTTTTCAATTTTCATAGATTAAGATAAATATAAAAAGCAAAAAAGTAATTTTTCCAGATTTTTCTTAGTTAAATTTGTAATTTTTAGCCATTTAATTAGTTTTAAATAGTTTTTAAATCATAGAAATTAGAATATAAATCAGAAAAATACAAAATTAGTTTTGAAAATTCTCTTTAGTTATTTTAGATTTTTGAAAAATTAGTTTCATAATTTCCCATTAATTTTCATAATTTTTAGTATTTTAATTTAGTTTTAAAGTTAAAATTAGTTTTTAATTCAAATTTATAAAAGAAAAATCAAGAAAATCAAATTTTAAAGATAGTGATAGCGTTTATTTAATATAATTTAGCTTTTTAATTTTCTTTCTCAGATTTTTCCTTTGTCATATAGTATTATCATTAACCCCTTTCCTGTTCAATATCACTCGATCACTACACGTTTAGTTATTCATCAGCGCACAGCTCGTTGGGACTTAACGACCCGGGGAAACACTAAACTCTCCTGGATAATTGCATTGCGTTCTCAAGTGATTGACTCTTGTTGACCATTCACCTGGTTAATTTGGCCTGACCGTTTGGGACCGATCATGACCCCTCAAAAAGGTACATTTTAAAACCTTATCAATCACCTTTGTTGGGGATCGAACCGAGCGAACCATATGCTATGGTGAGTCATGTACCATCAGAGACTCGTGGGACTGCTTCGGACCCCTCTTCACCTACTCATGATTCTTTTGCTCTGCCTACTGTGCACTCACCCGCACGATCTCCATCTGGTATTGTGCGAAGGGATACTGCACATCATGCTTTGGAGCATACGCCACTGCGGTAGCGCATCTCGTATGTTCACCTACCTTATTATCTTTTCATGTTACTACTCACTCACGATCTCGCCCCTTATACTATCTACACCTCCATTTCGGATGCACGGTTCGTCATCTTACGCACCACGTGATTCATCTTCGATTCACCACCTCTTGAGAAGGCTACGACTCCTCGAAGTCTTATGAGGAGGAAGACCACGAGGAGAGGAACCTCAAGAGGAAGAAGACTCGAAAGAGGAGCCTTATAGGGAGGATGAACCTGAGGAGGAGCCTCAAGAGGATGTTGAGCATAAGCCTCAGGAGGAAGTCGAGCCTGAGCCTCAAAAGATTGAGGATGGCTGGGGGGAGGATGATTTTGGAGATGATGATGATGAGCCGATGATGGAGCCTGACTCCCTAGTGTCTGAGTTAGAGATGGTTGGCCTTGGCTTCTCCCATTGATTTAGCTGGTCCCAACTAGAATGACTTATTCGATGTGACTCAATTTGGACTTGTGACGAGGATCTTTATAACGTATAGCGGGTCAGCTCGTGGGAGTGTCGGTGAGAGGTTTGAAGATTGGAGAAGGATATTGGCGCTTTGATTGGGAGGTCTACCTGAATGAGGCGAGACTTCCAGGAGATGGATGACAGGATGAGGGCTGCAGAGAGGGCAATCCAGACGGCGAGATACTATGATAGGGTGATGTGGCATAGACAAATTCTCAAAATACATATTTCATGAGGAGGAGGTATGAGGATAGTGTCGAGATGGCAGCGATGTGGAGACGCCTGGATGATCTAGACCATGCTGTTAGAGAGCTTCGTTTTAGGGCATGAGTAGTTATGGTTGGGTAGTGTTTTTGTACCATTCTAAACTGAGGAGTCCTCGGTTAGAGATACTAGTTGTTATTATCTATTTGTATTTTCTTATCAATTTGTTATCGTTATCGTTATCGCTATCCGCCAGTGTATGGCTTGTACTTTGAGAAACATGGTTTTTGGTTCTATTGTTATGATATGTTGAGTTTATGGTTGTTGTGTAAATTATGCTTTGGTGATCGTTATTGGTATTGGTGTTATTATTATGTTCTATTTTAATGTTCATGTCCTCGTGTGATGTTACTTCCTCTATTATGATCTCATCGTTCTCATGTTTTCGTGATTCAGATCAATGGCACCAAAACGTAAGTCAACCGGAACACACGAATGAAACTTTTTTTGCTGCTCTCTGCAACTGTAGGTCATCGTGGTCGACCTCCAATTGAAATGCTAGCAATCAGAACACCAATAACCCAAATGACAACAACCCGACTGGTGAAAATATGAATGTCGAACCTCCTACTCCACATAATATTGTTGTTAATCAAGATTTGATTGATCAACTTGTGGCTCGCGATGTAGCCTGAGATTCGGATGAGTCAAACCATTCAAACACTAGCAGAACTTCTAGACTTAATGGAAGTAAGCGTGGTTGTACTTATAAGGAGTTCGTCGTATGCCCATTGAATTTGGCAAAACTGAGGAAGTTGTTGTGTTAATGCGTTGGTTGGAAAATATGGAATTTGGGTTTAAGGTTTGTAACTGTGAAGAGGAATCGAAAGTGAAGTTTGCTTCGTGTACTCTGAAAGATGAGGGATGAACCTGGTGGAACAACTACCTCAAATCCGTTGGTATTGTTGTGGCTTGTGCTTTATCGTGGGAAGAGTTTAAGGCAATGTGGCTCAAGAACTCTGTCCTCGAATGAAGTTCGAAACCTGGAGTTTGAATTTTGGAACCATAAGTGAAGGGCACGATATGCCAAGTTACACCCGCCGTTTCCAAGAGTTGGCCTCGTTATGTCCGAGATGGTTCGAAGCACTCAAGATAGAGCACTACACTGATGGTTTACTTTCTTCCACTAGGAAAGATGTGATTTCCTCAAAACCAGCTAGTCTTCATGAGACTATCACCTTGGCTCATAGCTTAATGGACTTGGTGATTCGTGATAATTCTTAGAAAGGGGTTAGTAACAAGAGAAAGTGGGAGGATCAATCGAAGGTTAATGACCAAAACAAGAGGCAGGATGTCTCCAAGGTTTATGCTATGGGGAATGGTGGAAAGTAAGGTGCAGCTGGGAATTTGCCTTATTGCAACCACTGTAAGCACAATCACACTGGGTGATGTACCGTGATTTGTCGCAAGTTTTGTAAGGTGGGACATTTGGCTAGATAATGTGGATCCAAGACCCTTGTTGTGGCTCAAGCAACCCCTAGGGCGGATTGGAAGGCCAATGTTATTTGTTTTGGATGTGGGAAGAAGAGACACTACAAGAATGAGTTTCGAGAACAGTGGAATCGTGGTAACTAAGGGAATGGAGGAAACCAAGGAAACCATGGAACTGGAGTGAATTAGGGTAGTCAAAGTACTGGAAATCAACAGGGTAATACCGGAGAAGCTCGTGAAAGGGCATACGTGGTTGGAGGAAAGGAAATCAAGGAGGACCCGACTCTCGTTATGGATACGTTCCTTCTCAATAATCGTTATGCTTCTGTTCTATTTGATCTTTGGTGCCGATAGGAGTTTTGTATCTACTACCTTTAACCCCCTACTTGATAAGACCCCTCTCACTCTAGATTTTGCGTATGATATTGAGTTAGCCAACGGTAATATGGAAAGGGTGAATACCATAATCTGAGTTTGTACTCTAAACCTCTTGAACCTCCAGTTCAAATGACCTTATGCCAGCCCGTGGGTAGCCGATGTCATTATTGGCATGGGTTGTTGTACAGATGTTGCTATTCTCTGTGAAGAAAAGATCATACGTGCACCTTACGGTAATGAGATCTTGACAATATCACGGAGAGCGGTAGTACTCGTGGGAATTCGTCTAGATTAAACAACATCTCCTGCACCAAGGCTCATAAACACATAGAGAATGGAAGTATTCTCTTTCTGGCTCAAGTTACGAAGAAGAAGGATAAGGAGAAAGAAGTGAGACATATAGGATATGTACCGATTGTTCGGGATTACCCATAAGTCTTTCCCGAAGACTTTCTTGGGATACCACTAGTTAGACAAGTTGTCGTCCGAATCAATTTAGTGCCGAGGCTGCACCCGTAGCACGGGCACCTTATCGATTGGCTCCGACGAAATTAGAAGAGTTGTCAAAGCAGTTGTTCGAGCAGTTAGAGAAAGGGTTCATCAGACCAAGTTCCTCACCATGGGGAGCTCTAATCTTGTTTGTCAAGAAGAAGGACAGATCCTTTCATATGTGCATCGACTACTGAGAGTTGAACAAGTTAACTGTGAAGAACCAATAACCTTCACCTAGGATCGACAACCTTTTTTATCAACTCCAAGGATCGAGCGTATACGCGAAGATTGATCTACGATCTAGGTATCATCAACTTAGAGTTCAAAAGAAGATATACCGAAGACCACATTCAGAACCCGTTATGGACATCATGAGTTTCAAGTGATGCCTTTTGGGTTGACCAATGCGCAACTATATTCATGGATCTCATGAACCGAGTGTGCAAACCTTATTAGGATAAGTTCGTGATTGTATTCATAGACGACATCCTAATCTACTCGAAGGGCAAAGAAGAACACAAAGAGCACACGGGACTCATTCTAGAGCTACTCAAGAAGGAGGAACTTTACACGAATTTTTCTAAGTGTGAATTTTGGACTCCAACAATACAATTTCTTGGTCATGTGATTGATAGTCAGGGTATTCACGTAGATCCCGCCAAGATTGAGCCTATTAAAGACTGGGCTACTCCGACAACCCTGACTGAGATACATCAATTTCTAGGGCTTGCTGGATATTACCGTAGATTTATCAAAGGTTTCTTCAAGATAGCAAAGCCTTTAACCACATTGACTCAGAAAATTGTGAAGTATACTTGGGGAAAGGACGAAGAAGAAGTGTTTCAACTTCTGAAGGAAAATCTGTGTAGTGCACCTGTATTGGCTCTACCCGAGGGTATCCAAGATTTTGTGGTGTAATGTGATGCTTCACATAAGGGTTTGAGAGCTGTACTGATGCAGAAGGAAAAGGTGATCGCCTATGCCTCGTGTCAACTCAAAACCCATGAGAAAAATTATACCACTCATGATTTGGAGTTGGGAGCTGTTGTGTTTGCACTCACAATTTGGAGGCATAATCTCAATGGCACGAAATGTACCATCTATACGGATCATAAGAGCCTACAACACATTCAAGACCGAGAAGAGCTAAACATGAGGCAAGATCACCGGTTGGAACTGTTGAGAAATTATGAATGTGAAATTCGTTATCATCCGGGTAAGGCGAATGTCAGTTCGATGCTCTTAGCCGGAAGAAAGCGAGAACCGTTGAGGGTCAAAGCACTTGGGATGATTTTCAATTCACCATTACCATCCCAAATTCTTGCGGCTCAAGCCAAGTATCAAAGAAAAGAACTCACCTCACAAAAATCTCTATGGTATGTTGGAAAGTGAAAATGGCTTCGTTGAAGCGTTCCCAATGGAACCTTGTGCTTTAAAGAAAGAAGTTGGATTCCATGTTATGGAGATATTCGTGATTTGATTATGCATGAATCACATAAGTCAATGTATTCTATTCATCCTGGTTCCGACAAGATGTATTACGACTTGAAGTGTAACCACCGGTAAAAATTCGCCTTTATATTAATCAATGATAATTCATTTTGTACGTACAATTTATTTATTTATTTATTTAATTACTACAAATAGATAATATGCCGAACTCACAAACTGCTCTCTTGCATAGTCAATTCCTTTGATATACACACTCTTAAGTGACAAAGGAATTCTCACAACAATGTCATACTTGAAACTTCCCTGCATGGTCACCCATGCCAGTTGTATCCTCACTCGAGATACGTGATGTCTAGTATATATTACCCCTATATCATTAGCGTCATTTCCGAAAGAATGTTTACTATATATATTAGGGTTTTCTCAAAGCTTTGATTTATAACAATATCGATACTAGGTCATAAACCCTAAACCCTTAAAATTAATGTACAAGTTTACAAGGCATAAAAACCCTAACTCTAGAGTATTTTCGGTTAAAACCCTAGTTTGCAAACCCTGTGATTTTATGTAAACGAAATCGCAAACTAAAATCTAAAATATACATGAAACCTTTACAAATTACCAAGGTACAAGTTTATCAAGCCAATGTACAAGTCATTGATGAATAGAAGCATACTTTTAACATAAAACACACTATAAACTATAGTGTATTTAATTTTAAACACATTATACAAACCTTTCAAACACAAGCTTTAAAAATATATATATATTTTTTTAGTAAGTACAACAAAACAATACCAAGGTACAATCAATAAAGCACCAACCTTAAACCTTACTTTTATTTATTTACATTTAAATTAACCTAAACTAGTATTTATCTAAAATAAATTAGAAGACCTAACTAAGTATTTACACCACTATACTATAGGTACAACATGCAAAGGCCTAAGTACCACCCTCTAGAGCCTAACGCCCCCCTTGTTACCTTAGTTAGAATTGAACTAGACTTTTACCATTTAGTTCTCTATATACAACTTGTAATTACCCTAACCACAATAATTTACTTACACCATAGAGTTACACATCATCTCTTTTACCATGAGATTTTACCATGGTCAAATATTAGGGGCACAATCTTTGGCTGGAAATCAGCCACCCTACGCCACCTTAATCTCCATCACATGCCACTTACAAACTCCAAAGTACCACCTCACCATGTCTCATTCTTCCATAACCTGATAACTACAATTTTCTGGAACCATACTTCTTTCATCTATATATACGACACACACATTGCCATTTACTATCATTACCATTCAAACCATGCAAAACCTTACACACTCATACCCATTCTGAACTAGAGTTACTAATAGAAGCAAAGGAAAAGGGTAATAAAGTCTAGGAGAAGGGAAGGAGTTTGGGTTTATATAAGCATTTCATTGGTTGGACTTCCAGCTAGCTTGAGTCCTAGAACCGAGTAAGTACTCCAATCTTTTTCTTAATCATTTTATACCTTCAATAACACATATATGTGATTATGGATTAGTGTCATGTGGAAAAACAAGGTCAAACTCACTTTTCATTTTCTTTCTGTAACTGGTGTGCTCAAAGACAAACACCCTCTTGTGGTGATGTTTTCTCAAATGTTAAAACACATTAGGAGTCCTATGAGCAAGATAAATAAAAACTTAGTATAATTAATAACACCCTATAAGTTTATATTAATTGTATGCATGTTTCGTTTTCGCTCTTGGTCTTGACGCCAAACAGGCCCAACCCCTACTTTGCCCCATTTATTTGCATCATGTTAAAGGTATTAGGGCCAACCAAAGTACCTTTATGAAGACCACCTAGGACACTCTAAAACGCCCCTCTAACCTGGTTGAAAAGCCTAGTCTTCATGCATAAAAACAGCACACCATTAGAGCCATAAGTCTTAAAAACCAAAAGTATTTTACAACAGGTCTTTGGGAAAAACATGGAATTTTTGATAAATTCAGTTATGAAGTATCTTAGAAACATTAAAAATGAGTTAAACAACATTTCACAAGGTCTCATGCAAAAGATATAAAGTTTTATAGTTGGAAAACGAGAATTTCAATTTATCAAAACTGGCCTAAGTAGTCATTTTCCATGATTAATATCTCGTTAAATATAGAGTTGTTAAGTATGAGAATTACACCATTTTAAAGAGCCCGCTGCAAGGGTTTTAAAGCCCCAATAACATCTTTAAAATCTCTTATAGTCTCTTTTATAATTAACCAAAAAGTAGGTGACTCGTGAACTTTTCATAAAAAGACCTTGCATGCATTTTACAAAATTTGAGTCGTAGGAGTTATAGAATGTTAGATAATAGCTTAAAAAGAGTTAGTTAACATATTACGATGTCCCTAGGTGACACCGTAAAAGTTAATGAGTCAAAAATGAAATCTCCTTAAAATGCGTCGTGGCCAAGTGGCCATGTTCACGGACTTGTTTCTCCCTAACCAAAGATGACTAGGATACAAGACCTATACCATTAAGAAGAGCTTAAAACAAAGTGTTTAAAGGGTCAAATGTGTTGTAAAAACACTAGCTTGCTTCGTGTAAAATCTGTCCTCGTTTGGCCCTGTTATCGCCCAAAACCAACAAAAGGCACCTAACCCCCCTATTTCGGAAAATCACTGCGACCAAACCGTAAGAGCTTAAGACTTCTAGTTTGAACCATTAGAAAGACCACCGGACAAATACTTGAAGGGATCAAGAACATAGTAAAAACCTTTTAAGGCCTCGCTTTTATTTACCCATACTTTTGTCAATTTAGGCCTAAAACAAGGGAATTTTTCTTATAAAATTACAAGTATCAAAATTGTAAATTTTGAAAGATAAATTTTTCTTGGGCTAAAAATGTAAATTCTGAAAAGTTAATTATACAAGGGCTGATTTTGTCAATAACCCATAGTTGAGGGTTTAAAGTGTCATTTTTGAAAGTGCAAGGGTAAAAACTGTAAATACTAAAAATTGTAAATTATAACATTTTGGAAACATAAAATATTTAACAACTTGGGTTTCGATAAAATTTATTATCAATCATCCGAGCCATAAAAATAAGAATGATAAGTATTGCTAATTTTTGAAGAGACTTAATGTTACTTAACTATCGATAAAGCATTATTATCGCATAAACTTGAACTCGAATACTAAAAACATGACATACCAACTCAGTGCAGTCGGGAAGTTTGTTCATATTACTTAATTTGTTTTCCATCCAGACTATGGTAACACCGAGGTGAGTTCATAGTCCCACTCTTACATATTCTTTTCAAAACTCGTGGGGAGATACATGCTACAAAAACCGAACACAAGTATTTTTCTGTATGATATCCTGATTGATATTGCCTAAGTACCTACTGTTAAAAGTGCCTCATATCATGAACAACCATTAATCACTTGCGAGTGAACGCGAATATCGTGAATAGATCTATTGGCAGTTGACACCCCATTTGTGTTAGCCGTATAGGTAACCAAATGCACGTTATTTGAGAATACTAGGAGAATGGCAAACTCCTACCGGATGGCTTTGTTGCTCACATCATCACTATGATGTTTGTAACTTACGTCATTATTATGACGCGTTCATGTTAAGGTTTGCGTGTCATGAGACTTAGGGCAAAATCTTGTACTGCAATATTATGATTTTACAACTGCTTATCTTGTGTTCATCTGCTTATTATACAAACACTATGGATTCACTCAACCTTTGTGTTGACTTTTTTAGCATGTTTTATCTCAGGAAACTAGAGCGCGACTTGGCACGGAGTGGCTATGGACTTTCTTATAAAAAGGGCGTCCATTTTGTTATAATTCACAAGAATTAAACTATGTATTTCAGTATTTCCGTTGGGACATTTATTTTGTAAAACTCTGATTTAAATAAATGAATGATAACTGTTTTATCTAAAACGTCTCTTTTGAGCCGTTTATCTATTATTATGACTGTGATCCATGAAGTAATACCCCAACCTTAATTCCGCTGCGTATACCGAAGTTGGGGGTGTTACAGATTGGTACCAGAGCCATAGTTATAGAGAACGGAATACGTAACCGAAACTGTAACTCTTTTTCACACTTAAATAAAGTCCTCCGTGCCATTACAATCGCTCGGACCTTTGTTTATGCATGTTTATACTGATTATTTATATATATAATGAGGTATTTATAATTATCGGGTTGTTACAGAGTTATGTCTTTCCCTATCCCTTATATTATCATCTTATCGGATACTGAGTCCGAAGACACCATACCTTCCACGGATACGTTAGTTCATTCGCTAGCACCCAGCCGCACTATGGAAGATATGGAGTCTGATCCTATAGAAGAGTTATCTGAGGATTTCTCGGTAGTACGGATATAGACCCAGCATCTAGGTACACAATAAAGACAGAAGACGTCACGGTAGTACCTGATATCGCTCCATTTCCTGACGATCCATATGTGCTAGCTAGGAGAGGATATCCTACTTTTGCAGATGTAGAGCCATCGAGGCAAGACTTCTCGCACTCACCACCCACCCCACACCCATACATGTTACCCACGTATGTACCGCCGCCAACTACACCGCCCCCACCATCAGCTACAGACTTTACTCCCCCGTCACAGCCATATGAACTCGGAGAAGAGGCAAGGACCATCATTGCTAGGTACAATGTCGTATGGTCAGCCATTCCAGATATCCCTACACCGCCACGAATATTTGAGATTGGAGAAAGTTCACAAGCAAAGACAATGGACCGACCACCCACTATTCCCACACTATTGGCACGCTTGGAGAGACACGAGGAGCAGATTGATACTGCCTTAGGCTATCTAGATGAGTTACCTCTGGAGCGCATCAAGTCACTTGAGGATTCAGTGGATGAGTTAGTTTCTAAGAAAGCAACTATGCAGCAAGAGATAGATATTTTGAGCACCGGAATGCAGGAGACTCGTGAGAGGGCGGATAATCTGAGGAACATCATGGGCAAACTAGTCAACACATACCGCTGCTATATGACAATGACGTGATAATGTCACAAGCAATGATGAGGCAGAGTGATGACTTAGTAATGGTTTACTCTAGAATTACCACGTTAGGGGCAGTAGTGGTAGATATCCAGGCCCGATACCAGGAGTATATACAAGTCCTTCTCAGCATGATCATTGAGCTGGAGAGTCGCCGTGAAGAAGCCCCTGGTAGCCATTAGAGTAGGTCCTTATCTAACAGTTTTTGGTATGATATCCTAGCCACTGTATGTGGCATAAATATGACACTTGTAATATTTTGTTATATGACAAAATTTGTGAGTTGTTTATGACTATATGTGGTTTTGATATTATGCTGTGTTATGATATCGATTGATGTGGACCGTGGTGAATCACTTTACCGTGTGATAGTATTCGAGCATGATATGATCATGTGATTCTTATATTGCTATGATTTCAATGTGTATACCTTGTTATTTGTTATGTTATAACATAACATGGTCATTCTGAACATATATTTTCTTGTGGCATTAATAGAAATATGGCCCAAACAAGAAATTCCACGAAACACCAAAGACCCGCCATGTCCCAAGTCGATATCCAAAAACTAGTTGCAGACAGTTGTTGCGCAAAGACTCGAGACAAGCAGAACCATGGCCCGCCTGAAGCACTAGCAGCCCAACGGAGAAAGTGAGGCACTATATCTCGCAAGTTTACTTACAAAGATTTCATGAATCTGTAAGCCAACCTTTTTCAAAGGAAGAAGGACAACTGAGTTGGCTCGCTGGTTTGAGCGAACATAGACAGTATTCATGAGAAGCAGTTGTTCTGATGACTGCAAGGTCACTTTTGCTACGGGGACTCTATTGGAAGATGCCTTATCTTGGTGGAATGTTTCTGCCCAAACTATGGGTGTTGAAGCAGCTTATCAACTCACCTGGGTGACTTCAAGAAGCGGATGCTAAAGAAGTCTGTCCCCACATCGAGATTAAGAAGTTGGAAGATGAGTTTCACCACGGTGGTGAAAGGAATCGATCTCCGCACCTACAACCGAAGGTTTCAGGAACTGGCTATGCTATGCCCAAGTGTAGTGCCTGATCTCGAGAAGACATTGGAGAAGTACACTAAAGGCTTACCCCGCAGTATCGAGGGTAATGTCACCTCATCAAAACCACAGTCACTAGAGGAAGCAATTTCTATTGCTCGGACGTTAATGGATCGGGAAGTCAAGTGGTTTCACCAAGGAGGTAATGATCACAAAAGGAAGCTTGATGACAAAAGGACCACCCACTATCACAACAACTACCCCCACAATAACACCTACTACAACACCAACAACCGAAACAACAACCATCATTACCAACAGAACCGAGGGTAGGAAACTGCCAAAGCTTATGTAACCGCACCTGCTGGAGGCAGTGGATATGCTGGAAATCTGCCCTTATGCAACCAATGCAAGATGCATCACAATGGGCCATGCTTTATTAAGTGCGGAAAGTGTCACAGAACCGGCCACAAAACCAAAGATCTGTAGGGCCTCGTGTGCAAATTTGCGCTGTGAAGTGGTATGCCACGGATGTGGTGAGAAAGGACATTACAAAAATCGATGTCCCAAACGAATGGCAACCGAACAACATGGCCCGTGCAAGAGCTTATGTGCTAGGAGATGCAAACACTCAACACAACCCGGATGTGGTCACGGGTACATTTTCTCTCAATCGACATTTAGCTAAAGTATTGTTTGATACTGAAGCCGATAAAAGCTTTATATTACTTTCGCACCTTTTTTAAACTCACACGACTGCCCTAGACTATTACCATACCCTAAGTTTCTTCCACGTATCCTATAATCTAATCTACAAACTTTATTCCGAGCTATTCAGTTATCACCCCGGAAAATTGATAATATGTCATTCTACCATCTATTTACTACCGCTAGGCGAACCAATCTTTCTTGCTACCTTGAAAAGTTGTTTAGAATGCCATTTTATAAAAGCAAAACGTTGAACACCATCTAAAACTTTTGAGAAATATGATACTACTTTGACTGAATCAAGCATCGCATCATTTTTCCTCAATTATACATAGCATGGTCACCTATGTCTAATTTAGGAAGAATCATGTCATGAAGGAAACAGTCGCCTTTACAGATTTCCTAAAACAATCTTTCAAAAGCAAAACTTCGTAACTAGAAAACTATTTATACACATCCATGTAATTAACGCTCCATGGATATCCACACTTTTTCCCACACCATAACCAACAACAGAGTGAATCTCGAGGACGAGATTCCATTTAAGGAGGGGAGACTGTAACCACCGGTAAAAATCCACCTTTATATTAATCAATGATAATTCATTTTCTACTAATTACTACAAATAAATAATATGCCGAACTCACAAATTGCTCTCTTACATAGTCAATGCCTTTGATATACACACTCTTAAGTGACAAAGAATCCTCACAACAATGTCATACTTGAAACTTCCCGGCATGGTCACCCATGCCAGTTGTATCCTCACTCGAGATACGTGATGTCTGGTATATATTACCCCTATATCATTAGCGTCATTTCCGAAAGAATGTTTACTATATATATTAGGGTTTTATCAAAGCTTTGATTTATAACAATATCGATACTAGGTCATAAACCCTAAACCCTTAAAATTAATGTACAAGTTTACAAGGCATAAAAACCCTAACTCTAGAGTATTTTCGGTTAAAACCCTAGTTTGCAAACCCTATGATTTTATGTAAACGAAATCGCAAACTAAAATCTAAAATATACATGAAATCTTTACAAATTACCATTGTACAAGTTTATCAAGCCAATGTACAAGTCATTGATGCACAGAAGCATACTTTTAACATAAAACACAATATAAACTATAGTGTATTTAATTTTAAACACATTATACAAACTTTTCAAGCACAAGGTTTAAAAATATATATATTTTTTAGTAAGTACAACAAAACAATACCAAGATACAATCAATAAAGCACCAACCTTAAACCTTACTTTTATTTATTTACATTTAAATTAACCTAAACTAGTATTTATCTAAAATAAATTAGAAGACCTAACTAAGTATTTACACCACTATACTATAGGTACAACATGCAAAGGCCTAAGTACCACCCTCTAGAGCCTAACGCCCCCCTTGTTACCTTAGTTAGAATTGAACTAGACATTTACCATTTAGTTCCCTATATACTACTTGTAATTACCCTAACCACAATAATTTACTTACACCATAGAGTTACACATCATCTTTTTTACCATGAGATTTTACCATGGTCAAAGATTAGGGGCACAATCTTTGGCTGGAAATCAGCCACCCTACGCCACCTTAATCTCCATCACATGCCACTTACAAACTCCAAAGTACCACCTCACCATGTCTCATTCTTCCATAACCTGATAACTACAATTTTCTGGAACCATACTTCTTTCATCTATATATACGACACACACATTCCCATTTACTATCATTACCATTCAAACCATGCAAAACCTTACACACTCATACACATTCTGAACTAGAGTTACTAATAGAAGCAAAGGAAAGGGGTAATAAAGTCTAGGAGAAGGGAAGGAGTTTGGGTTTATATAAGCATTTCATTGGTTGGACTTCCAGCTAGCTTGAGTCCTAGAACCGAGTAAGTACTCCAATCTTTTCCTTAATCATTTTATACCTTCAATAACACATATATGTGATTATGGATTAGTGTCATGTGGAAAAACAAGGTCAAAATCACTTTTTATTTTTTCTGTAACTTGTGTGCTCAAAGACAAACACCCTCTTGTGGTGCATTTTTCTCAAATGTTAAAACACTTTAGGAGTCCTTTGAGCAATCTAAATAAAAACTTAGTATAATTACTAACACCCTATAATTTTATATTAATTGTATGCATGTTTCTGTTTTCTGCTACTGGTCTTGACGCCAAAACAGGCCCAACCCCCTACTTGCGCCCCATTTATTTGCATCATGTTAAAGGTATTAGGGCCAACCAAAGTACCTTTGTGAAGACCACCTAGGACACTCTAAAACTCCCCTCTAACCCGGTTGAAAAGCCTAGTCTTCATGCATAAAAACGGCACACCATTAGAGGCATAAGTCTTAAAAACCGAAAGTATTTTACAACAGGTCTTTGGGAAAAACATGGAATTTTTGATAAATTCAGCTATGAACTATCTTAGAAACATTAAAAATGAGTTAAACAACATTTCACAAGGTCGCATGCAAAAGATATAAAGTTTTATAGTTGGAAAACGAGAATTTAAATTTATCAAAACTGGACTAAGTAGCCCTTTTCCATGATTAATATCTCGTTAAATAAAGAGTTGTTAAGTATGAGAATTACACCATTTTAAAGATCTCGCTACAAGGATTTTAAAGCCCCAATAACGTCTTTAAAATCTTTTATAGTCTCTTTTATAATTAACCAAAAAGTAGGTGACTCGTGAACTTTTCATAAAAAGACCTTGCATGCATTTTACAAAATTTGAGTCGTAGGAGTTATAGAATGTTAGATAATAGCTTAAAAAGAGTTAGTTAACATATTACGATGTCCCTAGGTGACACCGTAAAAGTTAATGAGTCAAAAATGAAATCTCCTTAAAACGCGTCGTGGCCAAGTGGCCATGTTCACGGACTTGTTTCTCCCTAACCAAAGATGACTAGGATATAAGACCTATACCAACAAAAGGCACCTAACCCCCTACTTTGGAAAATCACTGCGACCAAACCGTAAGAGCTTAAGACTTCTAGTTTGAACCATTAGAAAGACCACCAGACAAATACTTGAAGGGATCATGAACATAGTAAAAACCTTTTAAGGCCTCGCTTTTATTTACCCATACTTTTGTCAATTTAGGCCTAAAACAAGTGAATTTTTCTTATAAAATTACAAGTATAAAAATTGTAAATTTTGAAAGATAAAGTTTTCTTGGGCTAAAAATGTAAATTCTGCAAAGTTAATTATACAAGGGCTGATTTTGTCAATAACCCATAGTTGAGGGTTTAAAGTGTCATTTTTGAAAGTGCAAGGGTAAAAACTGTAAATACTAAAAATTGTAAATTATAACATTTTGGAAACATAAAATATTTAACAACTTGGGTTTCGATAAAATTTATTATCAATCATCCGAGCCATAAAAATAAGAATGATAAGTATTGCTAATTTTTGAAGAGACTTAATGTTACCTAACTATCGATAAAGCATTATTATCGCATAAACTTGAACTCGAATACTAAAAACATGACATACCAACTCAGGTCGCGAGTCGGAGAAGTTTGTTCATATTGCTTAATTTATTTTCCATCCAGACTACGATAACACCGAGGTGAGTTCATAGTCCCACTCTTACATATTCTTTTCAAAACTCGTGGGGAGATACATGCTACAAAAACCGAACACAAGTATTTTTCTGTATGATATCCTGATTGATATTGCCTAAGTACCTACTGTTAAAAGTGCCTCATATCATGAACAACCATTAATCACTTGCGAGTGAACGCGAATATCGTGAATAGATCTATTGGCAGTTGACACCCCATTTGTGTTAGCCGGATAGGTAACCAAATGCACGTTATTTGAGAATACTAGGAGAATGGAAAACACCTACCGGATGGCATTGTTGCTCACATCATCACTATGATGTTTGTAACTTACGTCATTATTATGACGCGTGCTCATGTTAAGGTTCATGCGTGTCATGAGACTTAGGGCAAAATACATCGCAATGTTACTGATTTTACAACTGCTTATCTTGTGTTCATCTGCTTATTATACAAACACTATGGATTCACTCAACCTTTATGTTGACTTTTTTAGCATGTTTTATCTCAGGAAACTAGAGCACGACTTGGCACGGAGTGGCTATGGACTTTCTTATAATAAGGGCGTCCATTTTGTTATAATTCACAAGAATTAAACTATGTATTTCAGTATTTCCGTTGGGACATTTATTTTGTAAAACTCTGATTTAAATAAATGAATGATAACTGTTTTATCTAAAACGTCTCTTTTGAGCCGTTTATATATTATTATGACTGTGATCCATGAAGTAATACCCCAACCTTAATTCCGCTGCATATACCGAAGTTGGGGGTGTTACATGAACAAGTTGTACTGGTGGCCAAATATGAAGGCCAAGATCGCTACTTATGTTAGCAAATGCTTTACATGTGACCCTTTAGTTTACTTGTGCAACCTGAAATCTCTGAATGAAATAGGAACGTATAACTATAGATTTCAGCACTAAGGTTCCTAAAACTTCTAGCGGTTATGATACTATCTGAGTTATTGTTGATCGCCTCACTAAATCTGCTCATTTCTTGCCAATAAGAGAAATGGGTAGTATGGATAAACTTGCTCGTCTATATGTGAAAGAGATTGTTGCACGTCATGGAGTGCCGACTTCTATAATCTCTGATCGAGATAGTCGTTTCACTTCAAATTTCTGGCAATCACTCCAAAGAGCCATGGGAACAGATCTGGATATGGGTACTGCATATCATCCCAGACTGATGACCAAAGTGAGAGAACTATTAAAAAGTTGAAATACATGTTGCGTGCGTGTGTCATCAATTTTGGCAATGGTTGGGCTAGACATCTCCCATTGGTTGAATTTTCCTATAACAACAGTTATCATGCTAGTATTAAAGCCGCAACATATGAGGCACTCTACGGTCGTAAGTGCCGATCACCGATCTGTTGGGCCGAAGTTGGAGATTCGCAACTTACTGGTCCCGAACTCATTCATGAGACTACTAAGAAGATTGTCCAGATCAAAATCAGAATGAAAGCTACTTGCGATCGTTAGAAAAGTTGTGCTGATCAGCGAAGAAAACCTCTTGAGTTTCAAGTGGGAGACAAGGTTATGCTTAAAGTCTCGCCATGGAAAGGTGTGATACGCATTGGCAAGCGTGGAAAGCTTAATCCTCGTTATATTGGTCCTTTCAAAATCCTTACTAGGATTGGCCTGGTGGCTTACAAACTCGAGCTACTGCGAGAACTTAGCAGTGTTCATAATGTTTTCCACGTGTGTAATTTGAAGAAGTGTCTTGTTGACGAGACAACTGTAATTCCTCTAGAAGAGATTCAGATTGATGACCGTTTGAACTTTATCGAGGAACTTGTTGAAATCATGGACCATGAAATCAAGCGACTTAGGCAAAGTCGTATTCCTATTGTTAGGGTTCGATGGAACTCCCGAAGAGGTTCTGAGTTCACGTGGGAACGTGAAGATGAATTCAAGCGAAAGTATCCTAATCTCTTTTCTACCTCTATGGGTGACTTGAGGGAAATTCAGGACGGGTTTCTTCTTAGGCGGGGTGACTATGACAACCGGTAAAATTTCAAAATCTATTTTATACCACATCGTATTCATTTTAAAATTTTATTAAATGCGAGTATTTTTGGATTTATTTGGTTTGGAAACGAGAGGTTATCTCGGGAAATATGAGAATTTAGCACAACGCGTCCCGTGAGTCTAGACCTAATATACATTTATTAATTGAATTACAACGTGTTATGCAAAAATAGTCGTGTAAATAGTCATTTTGAATGGAAAAATGATTTTAAAAATGTCTGCGCAAGTTTAAAATTCTCGGGAAATTTGTACCGAGCACGAATGAGTCCCGAGTGTTATTTCTTCAAAAGTTTGACACAACTTCGTTTATGGTCCCTGGAGTTAAATGTTACCCCCGCCCCCCCCCCCCTAAATTTTTAACAATGTTGCAAGTTGTAAAAATATTTCAAGTATAAAAGGAATGAGATAGGGTTAATATATCATTTGTTATCATCACCAAACCCTAGCACCCCTCTCTCCCACCCTTTGCAGCCATCACCCAACGAACCACAACCATCATTGCCGCTCCACCACCACTAACACCATCGTTTCCATCTCACTTAATAGAAGTCCCACGTATTTGAATTGTTTTATCCTCGTTCCATCTTGTGCCGCCACTCCTTTTCATTTCTTTTTTCATCTCGTTTGTTTGGTAATTGTGCGAAATGATTTGTTTAAAACCTTTATCATGTTTTTCTTGGATTTAAAAACATCAAACGAATTTTTGTTTAAAAGGTTTTTATTATTAACGATTCATATAATGTTTTTGATAATTGTTTGTAAATGAGAACGTAAATAAAGGAAAAAGGGTATTGTTAACAACTCACTTAAGGGGTGAGACGAGGTCCGTGTGAGTTAACTTTGGCAAGACTCGTCTTTCCTTTAGTTTGGCTCGTTGTTGTTCTTGTCGAGCCAAGGCTCATGATGCCTTAGTCGTGGTGTTGTTAACAACCCACTTAAGGGGTGAGACGAGGTCCGTGTAGTTTTGGTTGAGATTGGGATTTGTTATTAGTCTGGATCCGGTCTTGATTAATTATTGTAGTCGCGGTATAATTTTTATTGGAAAATGATTTGCATGACTAAAATTCATGCCTAAAAACATGTCTGACTCTAAGATGATGACACATGGCATGATTAGTGGAGAGTATCATGAAAGAGAAACTGTGCATTTCACATGTCACATGATTAATTGGTTAGACATAAATTTAGTCATATGAATTAGGTCCCTCTATCATTTCTCATTTTTATTTTGGCTTCTATTTTGTTGCTTCAATTTGTGGTCAATCCGTGTTGATGCCCGGATTTGGACTTGAGTTGAGATATAATTTAGACTAAAATACACCGTTGGTCCCTAAACTTGGCAAGACGCATCGCGATGGGACAAAACTCGGCCTTTTCATCGTCGGGGGTCCATATTTCAAGGTTTATACTCGCTACAGGTCCGTTGACCATATTGCCGTTAGTCAAGGACATCTTATGGCGTTAGATTTGTCTTTTGTCCAAGGGCACATTTGTCAATTCCATATTTCAATTAAAAATTTCTTAATTATTGCCACATGTAATGTAACCCTCTTCCTGCCCCAATAAACACATAGTCTATATTATTGTTCGTCCCAAAACTTTCGTTACAAGAATTATCAGAATTCACAAACCATAATTGCATGTCACAAAACCCCTGTTTGTCAATCATAAAACCGAAACATGGACTTTACTCTATGGAAAGTAAGAAGACATCCAGGTTATCCAGTTGATGATACCGTCCTATACGACTCTGCTAAGAAGAAATACGGTATTGTTTTTTTTTTATTATAGTCATTGGAATTTGTAATTGGGGTATTTATTGTTTCCCAATTAAGTTTTTAGAATGCTTTATACATATATTGACATGTTTTCAGGTGGTAGATCTAATATGTTTAGCATGAGGGTTCATCACAATGGTGTCTTTAAATACTGGCCTGGTAGAATATACGTTGGAGGTATGAAAAATTTAGTTGATTTGGTTGATGTTGATAGTGTGTCAGTTGAGGAGTTGGATGTTCTTATGTATGAATTGGGTTATGAGCTTGGTTCAAAAAATTCCTATTACGTTGTTAAGCCCGGTAGTAATTTAGATGATGGTTTGTATAGCTTAAGTGAGAGTGCTAATTTAGAAATATTGAAAGATCTTGTTGATGACCATAAGATGATAGAGGTTTATGTTGAAAATGGTAAGACAACATTGGATGTTGATCAAATGTCACCAAAGTCAATTAGGACAGTTATTGCAGATGTGGATGCAACAAAGAAAAAGGCAGCTCTTGCTATTGTTCCATATTGCTCAAAGAAATTGTTCTTAGAAAACATTGTTAATAAATCTGTGGTAGAGGATATATGTGAGGTTACACATCAACCTTTGGAAGTCAATACTTTTATACAATCTAGTCAGATGTAAACACAACCCTTGTTTCCATCTCAGAGGTCTGTCCGATCAAGATGTTGTAGGTGATGTCAACCAGCATATAGATAAACATGTTGAGAATATCCAAATAGATAGTCCTGAAGAGGTATGTCAAAATGATCAAGAGTTAGGTCATCATGAGGAGGAAACATGTAATCCTGTTGATCATATCCAAAAAGGTAAATCTGTACAAGTAAGTGAAATCGATGAAGCTTTAAGTGATGACAATGTAAGTGAGACAGATACTTATATGAGTGACAATGATGATATTGAGAAAAATGGTGATGGAAACACAGTTGTCGATGAGGCTAATACTTTTGAGGAGCCTGATTTTGATGTTAATCTGTTCAAAGTGACTGAGACTACAGATTTACCATCTATAGGTACCACCAGCCAGCTACCACATGATTTTTTTTAACAAAAATGAGTTGGATCTGTTAGATGATAATGATTTTGCAAGTGGTTCTGAGAATGAGGATGAGTATGTTATTAGGAGGAACAAATTGAGGGCATACAAGAAACAAAAGTTAAGTGAGGCAGCACAAACAGAGGACAAAATCTTTTTTTTCTGTGGTCAAAGTTTTGTAACTGCAAAAGAAGTGAAAGATAGGATCTACCTGCTTTCAATAAAGACTAGGAGGAAATTGCAACTAATTAAGAATGACAAACAGAAAATTAGGGTTAGGTATCTTGGACAAATACCTGTTTGTGGAATAACCGAAGGTTCAGGGCTGGGAAAAGCCCCAAAGAGGAAAAACGGTCCTATAACTAAAGGCCTTGGTAGGGATGTATATTTGCGAACACGCAAGGAGCAAGCAACAGATTGTCCATGGTTGTTGTATGTAGCCAAAAATACAGATAAAGATGTATGAATTGTTCGAACTTTCAGGGATGAACACAAATGTTTGCAATCAAGAGACATTAAAGCTTGTGACTACAAGTTTCTTTCGAAGCAAATAGTTGACCAAGTTCAAGTTAATCCAGATATTCCAATCGGGCTGCATTCAAGATCATTCAAGAAACAGTTTGAAGTTCAGGTGTCTATGTAAAAGCATTAAGGGCAAAAACAAGGCTGAAAATGAGATTAGGGGTGATCATAAGCAGCAATACACCCTTTTAAGAGATTATGTTGAAGAGTTGCGAAAACTAACCCGATACAACAGTTAGGATAAGTGTACAAACCGCAATGATGCAACAAGTCCAACCAGAGTTTTCAAGAGAATGTATGTATGCTTAGGCGCTTTGAAGGAAGGATATAAAGCTTGTCAAAGAGAGTTGTTGGGGTTAGATGGTGCTTTTATGAGGGGTCCTTTTCCGCCGCGACTTCTTACAGAAGTCGGTATAGACATCAACAATGGAATATACCCTTTAGCCTACGCTGTGATTCTGGTGATAGCAAAGACTCGTGGATTTGGTTTCTTGAATGTCTAAGATATGATCTTGACTTGCAACCAAACTCAAACTACACTTTTATCAACGATAGGCAAAAGGTGATTTTACCATTTAGTTGATTAGATTCACTTGTATTTTCGTTAAATGCAAGTTTTATTAGTAAGGAATTGATGTTTATTTGTGCAGGGTATCATTCCAAAGATAGCGTAAGTATTCCTAGTGCTGAAAACATATATTGTTGGAAGCACATCCATGATAATATGAAATTGCAATGGAATGCAAAAGCATACAAGGAACATTTGTGGAGATGTGCAGCAGCAACAACCGTCCAACATTTTGAGGCAGCCATGCTTGCATTCAAGAGGTTTAGCGAACCTGCCCATGCTTGGTTAAGTAAGATACCACCAACCCATTGGTCAAGGTCGCATTTTTCAGGTACCTAACCAAATCTATGTCTACTTGTACATCTTTTGTTGTACGACATTTGTCAGGTACCTAACCAAACATGTTGTAGGGAGGGCTCCTTTTGATGTGCTACTTAATAACATGTGTGAGGTGTTCAATGGGAAACTAGTGGGAGGTAGGCACCAACCCATCATTACTACTTTGGAATACATTAGAGAGTACTGTATGAAAAGAATAGTGAACGTTGTGAATGTGATTCAAAAGTGTGCCGGACCATTACACACCAAAGGTAACACTCATGTTAGATGCAATCAAGAAAGAGGCTTATAAGTACACTGCTTTACGGGTTGAAGGAGAAAAGTATGAGGTCAGTGGATGGGGAGACAAGTGTATTGTGAATGTTGAAGCTAGGGCTTGTACAAGTAGAATATGGGAGCTTACAGGTATGCCATGTAAACATCTTTGTTGCTACCCACCGGTGTATGAGGTTGAATGGAATTCAAATAGGATCTGTTGAATCATGGGTGCATCCATGTTACTTGCTTAAGACTTGGGAAGAAACTTACAAACACCACATCCAGCTAATAAATGGTTATGAGCATTGGTATAAGTCACAGGTGCCTACAACCATTCTTCCACCTAAACATCATAAACTATTAGGTAGGCCACGAAGAAAAGAACCGGGGATTTTACTAAAATGATAATAGTGACAAAACCAAGAACTTGTCACACTAGTAAGAGTGTGGTTTGTGGTATTTGTGGCAATGCTGGACACAACAAGAAAACATGTCTTGGGCAAGGAGGTGTAACAGGAAGTCAAGGCACTACACAATAGTCTCAAAAAACAGGTTCATCCCAGCCAAAAGTTACAACAAAGAAGAAGGCAAAGGTTACAGGTGACAACTATGAAGGTAATGATCAACCAAGTGTGGTCCAGTCTCAATCTGGAAGTCAAGTTGATGCTGCTCCTGGTGGGTCTCCAAAACAATTTTGGACTAAGACCAAGATTATAGCAGAAAAGCTTTCTTCACCACAAAAAAACGCTGTTTAAGCATATGAAAGCCAATGTTATCCATCGAATATGTATTTCCCTAAACATTATTTGCTGTGTTTAAACAATGTATGCTTCTGAACTTTGTAGACTACAAAGTTTTATGCATTTGGAAATATATCCATTTGCGTTATGTATGAAATCATGTCATGTTAGTGTATGGGTTTAATTGTGTTTTTATTGTATTGTTTTTATAGAGTCTTCATACATCTGTGTTTTGAGTTGGATACTGTTATTCTATTATCACAAACACTAATGAAGGATCAAAGATGGATGAACAACACCATATCAAGTTTATGTTGATACTCATAAATGGTGTCGGTTCACCTATCCTTAAGACTTCATACGTCTATGAATCTTGGATCTGTTGAACTTGGATTTGTGTTTTGAGTTTGGTTACTGTTATTCTATTAAATCAAACACTAATGAAGGATCAAAGATGGATGAACAACACCATATCAAGTTTATGTTGATACTCAAAAGTGGTGCCATACATCCATCTTTGAGACTTCATATGTCTATGAATCTAGGATCTGTTGAACTTAGATCTGGGTTTTGAGTTGGATACGGTTATTCTATCATCACAAACAGGACTGAAGGATCAAAGATGGATGAACAACACCATATCAAGTTTATGTTGATACTCAAAAGTGGTGTCTGTTCATCCATCTCAGATCATTCATCCATCTTTGATACTTGGATATGGGTTTTCAGTTGGATACAGTTATTCTATCATCACAAACAGGAATGAAGGATCAAAGATGGATGAACAACACCATATCAAGTTTATGTTGATACTCGAAATTGGTGTCTGTTCATCCATCCCTCATCATTCATCCATCTTTGAAACTCGTATCTCTATTATGAGTTTGACCATTTATGTGGCAAGTGATATATAAATTCTTGGGGCAAAGGACCTACTAGTAAAGGCAACATAATATAAGGACCAAAGCATAAAAGAAATATATTAACACTGTACAAGGACCAAACATTATACACCAAAAGACTATTCTTAGTCAACGTACTCTAAAACTTCTTAAACACAACTAGACCATCTACCACCAATTCAAAACACTAAAACCAGTACCTATCTAAACCCTATAGAAGAACCATAGAAAAACCAAGAAGATGACCATCCAAGACAACACACAAAAGTTCCTGAGACGGCAAACTTTCTCCTTGTCAACAAGGAGATCGCCAAGGTCGCTTGGTGAGCAGCCTCTAGCTCGCTTTGCCGGTCACCACGTTGACCGCCTCCATAGTCTCGAAATGAGGCGGCTTCGTATTCTTGTAATGCCGCCTCATTCCTGTAGATTGTTCTCTGCAAGTAGATGATCACATCTCTTGCTCTCCTTTGCATGGGTGGATCGTACCACCCAATGAATGGACATGTTGTATCCTATAATTGATAATCAAAATGTTAGCATCTGCTTACCTCATAAACACCAACTAAACCCACTTGTATAAAATCACAATTATAATAAAACAGATATACTACCATAATCAACACATTTTAAGGTAAACCACTACATGCCAACTTTAATATGAAATAAAATTAAGTGTCCCAACCTGTCTTGGACAGGCATAGAACCTCCTGCCGAGGTTCGTGTTGTTCTAGCATGTTCTAATGACGGCCCTTCTGTTGCATGAACACACCACCATTTTTCAGATTTTACCGTCGGTGAAGAAGATAAGATTTTAGTTGTTAGGAAAGATAAAGGATGAGTGGTGATAAAATGTCCCTTTTGTTAGCGAGGTTTTACTGTAGCGCCTCTGGTTAAACTAGTGGGTTGACACGGTAATTAATGGACAATGGTAAAATGACAAATGTGCCCTTGGACAAAAGACAAATCTAATGCCATAAGATGTCCTTGACTAACGGCAATATGGTCAAAGGACTTGTAGCGAGTATAAACCTTGAAATAGGGACCCCCGATGATGAAAAGCCCGAGTTTTGTCCCATCGCGATGCGTGTTGGCAAGTTTAGGGACCAACCGTGTATTTTAGTCTATAATTTATTTCCGTCTCGGTGATGTTGAAACAAAATTGATGTTAGTAGTTGGATTACTTTGGATTTGGAATTATTATGTTGTGATGAATTGTAATATTAGTTAACCGACTTGATTTCGGATGTGATGTTTTGAGCCATGTCTTGTGCTAACTGAGACCTTGTAGTCGTGGCCTCGACTAGCCTAAAGAGGACTTGTTTATATTGATTGTTATTATTGACTTGTTGTCCCGAGGTTGTAGGAAATTGAAATTGACTCGGAACGATTAATAACGAATGACGTATATTTATATTCTGGAGTTGACAAAAAGAAAAAGAAAAGAAAAAGGAAATCAAAATGATATTAATTGGAAGTATTAAGTAAAAAAATTAATTTTTTTCAGTTAATATTTTAAAATGGCAGATAGTAAATTTAAAAAGGAGTAAGTATTTTAAAAAGGAAATAAAAAGGGAAAAACGTGAGAGTCATTAAGCGTTTCGAGACACGTATATTGAGGGATACCATATTTGAGAAATTATGAAATTTAATTTTGGGATTATTGGAAGTTACGGATCGGTTTAATGTTAGTGTGTAACCCATCCTTATGACTTACCATTTAATTGTGACGTGTGGGGTTTGGCTTGGGACTAATAAGCGAGACGAAGGGATCATTGGACTTATTGGGTTGACGAATCCAATAAGGATCCGATCATCCGTCCGAGTATCTTATTAAGCCTTTAGCTTGACCCGTTGACATGTTGACCCATTGACCCGTTGACCTTTATTTACTTTGATTTAACATTGATATCGATTGGTAGTTGGAATTATCTTGGGATTGCATCATTTTCTAGAATTGGATTATATATTATTGGTTGGCCTTATTGGAGTATTGTTAGGCTTTGGACATCATGGACCTTTTGGGTACGATACAAATATAGTACATTAAACTCGTAATGAATTTAATGTATTCGATTCATAACGGACAAACAATAAGGAATTAATATATAAATACTAATAATATAAATTCTTACTTTTATTTATTAAAGAATTTAATAGAGAAATTGAAATTCAAATGAGTCATTTGACTTGGTAATGTTTAATAAACGAATGGGTCATGCCCAAATTTCATAAACTTTTTATACTTAGATTTATTTTTTAGAAATCTGTTATAAAAACCATAAGTCCAACGTTCATTTTAAACAAGGTTTGATTTGGAAAACTTGGGTAAATGTTGATGCTACCAATTGACTTATTTATTGGTCATGTTTGGTTTATTTACTTGTTTCGTCTTTGTTCTTCTATTTCTTCTCGACTCTAGTTCTCGCCGACTTCCATTTCGACTTTCTATTTTCTATTCTTTTGGCGTGTGTATTCTTGAGTCCATGTTTATTGGTCGTACACGATTGATGATACCAAAATCTTTTAAAAGGTTAAAATGAGACTATTTTGAAAAATGAAAACGGTTAATTTTTTGAAAGTCTTGCGCATTTGATTATTTTGTGAATAGTATTTTGAGCCGAGTATTATTATTAGGTCTTTCCGAGTTCGTTGTGCCGTGATATTCTTGTTGCTTTTGTGCTATTCTACCCTAGAGTTATTGTATTTGCGTTGCTTGATTGAGGTGAGTTTTATAGCCCCACTTTTACTAGCATTACTTGTTTTTTTAGATCTTGGGGTGAGAAAACATGCAAATGATTTGATTGGACCTAGAAGTGTTTTTGTGGATTATGGAAGTTATTACGCGGTTAGGTTAAGGTAGTATCCCAAATTGCCCATTCATGAACCGTTAGTTCCAACGGGAAACGCGAGTGTTATAGATAGATCTATCGGGGGTGACGCCCCGTCCAGAGTTGGTAGCGCCAACTAGTCGGACGTATAGCATGTCGGATACGGTGGTTTTGGGATAAACACCGTTAGGGGCTTGTTTATATATTTGTATGTCGAGTGTCGGTTGCATGACTTAGCCTGCATAATAGATAACTTGTATGATGATAATATGGTCCAAATGGTTGTTTTATGATTAAACCTATGAACTCACCAGCTTTTTGCTGACTTTTAGCATATTTTTCTCAAGTAATTGATATGACTGGCTTTGGGCGATTGGTTGGGAGGCGCTTGGCAGCTATGGCATGGTTATGGATCAATTTTACTCTAATGCTTTTTGGGACCATTTTATAAACTACTTTTATGGGCCTATTTCCGCACTTTTAATAATTGTAAAACTTAATTACTATCTTTTGGCTATATTTTCAAGTTATGGATGAGTTTATTCTGTTTTTCCTATACTTGTGTTGTATACCAATTTCGTAGCACCCCAAAGTTGGTAAAGTATTCCGCTGAGCGAATTTTGGGTATGTTACAATATATATTTTGAGAATAACTTTGGAGCTTTACGAAAATATGATTCTTGAGAAAACTATTCAAAATACTGTTACGCGAGCGTTTTTGTTTTCTTTGATTTATGATGCATATGCACAGTGAACATATATATTCACTCGTGCAACCATGTGCAACCATAAAACCCTTTTGTATACCAAGTTAACTACTCGTGGAGGTACCACATGCATGTCATTGTGGCGTTGATGGCATGACACTACCATGGGGGTGTGATGGCTCACGGCGTCCCTCCTTATCTTATTATGCTCGTGTAGAAAGCCTTTGTAGGCAGTGTACCTAACAGTTGTTGTGTATAGTCAAGACCACGGGGTTGATCGTTTTAGAGGTGATTATGTTTGATATTTTATTTTAATAAAAAGCAAGGAAATTAATTAGGGTTTGGATATAGTTTATTTTAACTAACATTATCCTAATTGCAGAAAATTAAATAACAAGAAAAGTAAATTGGTGTGAACTTTTATGCAGGTAAAATGTATTTACTTAAGGTGCATTACTCTCCAATAGTGATCTATTTAACCTATTGAGTAGTCACGTCCTTGTTAATGTAACATGAGATATTCTTAATTATCTATTGGGGGTAGGTCACTCCCACGCCTATGCAATAACCTAAGTGGTGGCACCTAAGAACGCCCAAAACACCCAAAAACTAAAGTACGCCATAAATATCCGTACTAATCAAATACCTAAGACATAAATATCTAATTAGCCTTTTCCAGTTAACATTCAAGCTTGGACGGATTCTCTAACCCGTGTTTAACTCATAACGCGCGCATTCATTAACAAGAGATAAATAGTATTAAGCTTGGACGATTAAGCAAATACACTCCTGGATTTCATGCAATCCTAGATAAATAATATTAAGTTTAGCTTAGCATAACAATAGAAAAATAAGCACAAGACGAAATCAAACAATAAAGGTTAAACATCATTGAATGATTAATTAAAATACTTATCTCTTTTGTAGATGGGGTTTTCTCCGGCCAAAAAGGCTTAAAATTTTGCTAATAAACGACTAGGGTTTATATCCCAAAAGCTCCACATGAATTAATGAAAACTGTGTATGTATATGTGTATATATATATATATATATATATATATATATATATATATATATACACATATATAGGAATTAGTGTGTGACGATGTCAATAAGGGGTTGTGACGTCGTCACCTCGCCATCGACTTTATGGTTTTTCTTCCACCGACTTAGTGTGACGCTGTCGGGTCGTACCTTGTGACGTCGTCACCTTGGCCGGATCCAAACACTGAGTTGTCAAGGTGTACCTCCATTTTTCACTTTTTGGGCACTTTCGGTGACCACGTCACAGATGCCGGTCACGAATCTGAAATTTGTCTTTTTCTTCCATTGTACATCCAATCGAGCCCAAAACGCATACATATCCGACATTTGCATCCCCAAGTACCTAAAACTCAAAAAACAAAGCATTTAGGGCAATAAAAGATTCAAAGTGTATTAGTTTAAAGGCTAAATGACCTCTAAAAATGATACAATTTTATACCTCACCAAATTCAACACTAATATAGTTCGGAATCCAAGTAACACCAACAAAAATAAACACATATTTCCTTCTTTAGCAAGAGTGGGACTAACATATTATATTTTACAAGTTTCATCAATGAAAACAAGTTTATTATGATTTCTTAGATCAAAATTCATCAGGGGTGGCTGATTCGTTGAGGTTTAGGGGTGTGTGTGTATGGATAAACCCACAATATCGATATCAAAAATAACCACAAGGAATGATTTAAAATCCCTTTAGGAAAAAGGATAATGAATCAAAACCCGTGAGTGATAGTGATACGAATTAGGAAATCCGAGTCGTTTCCCAACGAGGTGTGAATGGGCAACGTCGTTATTGGTTCGTTATTAAAATGCTCGATGTTTTGGATTTTTGAATTTATTAAAACTACGGGAAATGGGAAAACAATATAAGGGAAATTAAGCTACGGGGAATCCTAAATACGCGATTTAAACTAAAACGTAATAAACGAAACGAAAATAAAATGCAACTACGTCTATTCTAAGTCATAAAAATGATCTAAAATTATTTTATTACTAAAAATGATATTAGAAAATTAACTAAGAATTAAAACTATTTTTTATGATTTTTCTGGAATTTATTTGAATAAAAAACTAATTTAAACTAATTTAAATGTTAAAAATTACAAATTAAACTAGGAAAAATCTGGAAAAATTATTTTTTTTGCTTTTTATATTTATCTTAATCTATGAAAATTGAAAACTTATTTTTTTGAAGCTTTTCTGATTTAATTGTATTAAAAGCTATTTAAAAAGTCCTAAAAACTGTTTTTAATAGAGAAAAATAGAAAACAGTGATGAAAAATTATGAAAAATTCAGGGAAAATCTAAAATATTATTTTAAACCTAGGAAAAATATAAAAACTATGGCATAAGTGAGAGATTAACAAGTCAGTAGTGCAACCGATATGAATAAGCTTTTAAGAATAAGCTAAAAAGCACTAGAGGTTATCAAATTAACTCAGAAGCTAAATACGGCTAAAAGTACCTAAAAGCAACTCATTCCAACTGTTCTTAACCTCTAATGAACAACTTTCAATGATTTGGTTCAATATCACTAATAAGCCAAAACAGCTTAAACCTACCCACTTTCTAGCTTAAGCACAAGCTTATCAAAAGAGCTTTAATGGAAACCAAAGACTTGGAAACTTAAGAATACCAACCAGAGAACCAAGAAACCAAGTTTGAGCCAATTGCTAACTAACATGAACAAGTTATGCTAATCAAGAAGTTCGTGCACACTCGCTGATCAGGCCGAGTGTGCACAGTGGCATTTATGACCTAGAAAACAAGCTGGTTAAGTGCTTTTAGAAATATCTAAAAATTTAGCAAAAATAGTGTTTACAAACTCAACCAACTGAAGTTGAAAAACCCAAAATCTCACTTAATTTGGATCAGAACTGAATCCATGAAAAATCCAGAAAGTTTTACAAAAACTGGTTTTACTACTTTTTGACTTTTGAAATAGATTTTGAAAAGTTGACTTAAATGAACTTTAAACTAGATTTGGTAAATGATTATGAAGTCTACTGCTGAACTAAGACTAATGAAAGCTGAATTAACTAATTATAGATCTAAATGCAAGATTATAGCTGCTTAATTCAAACAATTATGAACACTAGAAAAGATTATATACAATTTTGACTTTAACTGATCTAATATGCAAATGAATGACTGAATTGAATTCAATTAACCTGAATGAGACTAAGTTGACAGATCTTAACCACAAACAAAGCCTCAAGTTCAATAAAACCAACTGATCCAAACACTAGTTCTAAATACTGATTTGCAATCTAGTCTATCATGTCCTTAATCCTAAAATTGGACAGTAATGATATCAATATTCTAACAATAATAATAACCTAACAACTACCAAATAATCACCTAAAACCTACAATAAAGCGTAACACAAAAAGTGCGGCAAAACAATTAAGTAAATAGACTGTAATTAAACTCACTTGTGGTCCAGCTTATAGAGCAGCTTATACATATCCAATCTATACTAAACTACTCAAATCCAACCCCAAATTCAGCTCTGCTTAACCCAATTCTGATCCAATCAGCAAACCATATCAAATTAATGCAGCAGTTGACTGTATTTGGTTTGAGAGTAAAAACTGAGTAGAGACTTTTATAAGCAATCAATAAGCTACTGAGAAGCTTATAAGAGCTTATGAAAACAATTGTTATAACTGAAATCAAACTGAAGACAGATTAACTATATATTTTTTATATTTTTGAGAGATTTTTTATTTTTTTATTATTTTTTTATTTTTTTATTTTTGTTATCATGAAACCAAAAGCTGAAAAATCATTTGATTAAGATGCAGTAAGGTTTTAAACACTTAATAAGCTAATAAGAAACTTAAAAACAGAAATGAGTTTGAGATTTAGAAATGAAATCAACAACTGAATTTTATTAATTGAAACAAATTACAAGGAAACTTAAAGGAATACAAAATACTGAATTAAAACAAGCTTAATTATACTAAAAACTACTCAGAAAATATCTCGAAAGCTGTGATACAAAGGGGGTATTTATAGTTGGCCTTGAGCTCATAGAAGGATCTGGAAACGAGCACTTGTGCTTTCTCTTGAGCAATTTGGACCCTTAGATCAATCTCCCATCTTATCCCATCATTCAGAACCCTTGGATCAATGTATACACGTTTGCTCAGCCAATCAGAGGTGGGGAATGAGGTATGTGACACACGGATTGCCAACCTGGCATCCGTGTGTCAGTATGTGTCAGACAAAAGTACGAATTTACCCTTAATTATATTGATATTGGCCAATTGATGCGCGGGGTATTTTAGGGTTCTTAAGTTCTGGGTTGGGGGGAATTTGGGGGTTTATTTTGGCGCGTTTGATTTTTTAATGTATTTCAATTTAGTTGACCGGGTTTATGGGGGTTTGACCTGGGTTAAATACGGGTTGGGGAAAAACGGGTAAAAGGGTTGGATATATATTGGACTGGGTATTAACTTGGGTTGGGTTTGGTTTTGTTATTTGGGCCAAAGGTTTAATATGGATCCATGTAGCAACTTAGGGACCAAAAGTGTCAAATCTGAAAATCCAGGGATCAAAAGTGTAAATCTGAAATTATAATCCAAGGGTAATTTTTGCCAATCTTCAATAATCCAGGGACTGAATTTGCAACTTTTGAACTTCGAGGGTATTTCCTCGCCAAGTGTGAAAGTTCAGGGATGCTTCGACAATTCTGCAAACTTGATCGTATCTTCCAAAAATCATCCTTAGAGAATAATAATCTTCACAAATGCTCAATCTGACCTTCCGGCCAGCTTTAGCTCTCTTAATCTCTCGTGTTTCGGGTTTTCGCCCCGACTTGGCTTTTTGTGTGTTTTGACATATCCGTACCTGCACAAGCACAAACTCAAGAAAACAACAAATATTAGCAATAAACGGCTCTTTCTTGGTTATTTTGGGTCTGATTTGATAATGAAAAGATATGTGTTTAAGCACATATCAAAATACCCCAGACGAGACAATTGTCGTGTCCCCACGCAATGCAATCAACTCACGCTTCTAAAACCAAGGATTTCAATCTCTTTCTACTAGACCTATGAAGAAGTAGCAAAGATTCCTCAAAAGAGATTAAGAACCCTTAATTCTAAAAACGCCCCGTTTACCTTTTAATTCACATATAGATATTACGATTAAGAACATTCCAATTATGAGTGACGGTTTGTTGAGCTTTCATGTCGATCAATAACTCCAACATTTTTCAAACGACACTTTAGGATCACGGAGTAGGAAACACAACACAGCGTGAAGTGACCATACGGATAGAATACATCGTCCCTGATTTTTCACAAGTCCCCAAACTAAGCGTAAAATCGAAATCATTGTTAAATATGACTCTAGATGCTAACACTACCCATGGAAGTTACTTGTGTAATTATCTTTTGCTCCCATTTTCCTATATTCCTCTATTTATTTTATTTTTGTGAGAAATGAATTTCTTCAAATTTCTCATTTCGATAATTTTTATTCAGATAAAGATATGAAGCTAAGTCGCTAATTAGTTATCCATCTTCCCTCGAAAACCATTGCACACAAGAATGAGGTCCACATCAAGGTCCTAATTTCGCACGATTTAAAGAGATATCTCCCGGATTCAAAATTTGGCTTAACACTATTTCAGCACATTTGCATTTTTGCAATTTAGGCCCTTGGTCTTTTCAACCACTAACTCAACAGGATTACCGTTTTATCAGAAGTCTTATTATGACTTTGGATTTTTCCTCTGCCTTTTTAGAAGTCTATAACAACTTTTATGGCTTTGGATTTTTCACTTTAATACATTTGGGCTTTATTTCATGTTAATTTTTTGGGCCAAACTCAGAATCCTACGGCTTTTATAACAATAGAAACAATAGCAGCAAGCTATCAGGAATCAGTTTTCTATTACACCGCAACACTGACAGTACCTTGATGTGTACCCAACTCTCATGGGCAAGGATTCTCTAAAGAAGAATAAAGAACTAACTATCGTCGAAAACTCAACATCTTTAATTATTATTAGCAGATATGGGGTGAAACAATTTTGTGAGAACAAAAAGCCAAAAGTACCTTCGATGGGCTCTAAAGAGAACCAACTACTCCACGCTTAGCATCTAAACTCATAAGTAACTCTATCATTCCTTGATCTCCGCAAATTTAAAATCCCAAATAATGAGATCCGCGGATGCTTAGCCGATAATTTTTATAGATTACCTATGGTTAAGGGAACAAGCTAGGGCTCAACACGCCCGGTCAAGTCAGAATTCTATTCCTACTCTCACCAGCGGAAAGTCAACAAGGTGTCAAAACATATATTAAATTAGCTAATGCTTCGTAAAATAATCTCAAGTCTCGCATTTAAAGTAACTTATTAGAAACTAGCAAATTCTTGTTTAAGCTTCGCATATTTAAAATCACTTAGGAGACTTGCAAATTCTTGGCCTTGTGAGCTAGAATCGCATTTTATAGCCTTTTGTCTAAGCAATTAGCAACGGCTTTTTCAAGAAAAACGCATATTTAAAGTAACTTCTAAGAAACTCGCAAAAAACTTTTGATCATAAAACTAGCAAAAGCTTACAAAAATTTTAAATTTTTCTCATTTTTGCACAATTTCTTCATTTTCAAAGGAAAAACGGGGTTGCGAGAGTACACGACAAAAATAAGCAAGTGCGGTCAAATCAAATCGAAGATTACCCTACCCCAGACTAAAACGAAACATTGTCCTCAATGTTTAAAAGCAAGGTATCAACGAAAATCTAAAAGCCGTTTATTAAGTATGCTCAAAGATAAACGTTAGTCGATAAGATTTCGGATATCGGATTTCCATCAGCATCGAACATGAAACTCGAGTGGAGAAAAGACAAACTTTGAGCACGAGAGTCTTCATATCGGAAAATCCTAAACAAAACATCACAAACAACCAAACACGAGAAATCGAAGAGTCTAACCCCTTCACGTCACTTATTAGAAAATAGAAAGAAGATAGAGATAAGCATGAGGTACCTCCCACGAAGCGCCGTTTTGGTCACCGAGTCGCTAGCCTGACTCGTCCCGAATTCATTTGTCCTTGGGGAAACAAGTGGTAAGGATACCAGGGTCGAAAACGGTGTCCTCATTCCCGAAAGAATGAGACTGGGTGGGTTGGGAGGGAAAGAAAATGTCGGGCTCCAGCACATACGGAATAACTCCTCCCAAACTCACATAAGGCATATGAAAGAACGATCCATCATCCGGTGGTTTTGCGGGCGGACGAAGGGATGAAGGATTGATAAGAGAATACTCCAAAGAAATCAGGAGTCCATGGTATAGAAAGATGTTACTCAAAGGCTCATCAACGAAGGCATCCAAGAGAGGATCCTTTTTCCGAAAAACTTTTGTGATATGAATGTCCTCTCTGATGAGTATCCCAGGGTTGAAAATCTTGTCTTCAGAGAGGAACGAAATCAACGTATCATCTTCATGAAAATCCTCACGAGGAGAGGAATCACTTTCGGATAGAAAATAATATTGGACCTTAGGATTAACAAGTTCATCTTTCGAAATCTTCACTTCCTTATCTTTCTTCGGAAAAAACGGATCATCATATTCTTCTTCATCCTCAGAAAGAATTGAGTCGGTAGGAGCAAGTTCATCGGTGAACTCCTCACTTTCTTCGTCAAAGAGTTGATTGTCAAAATTTAGAGTATATTCAGAATCGAATTCAAACAAGGAATTCGTGAATGTCGTTTTGAAAGATTCTGGATCGAAAGATGTCTCAAAAGAAGGTTCCATGATTTCAAAAGAAGGAGTGGGATTGCCACTCAAAGGAAGGTCGATTTTCTTAAAAATCGGAGGTGGGACAAGTGGGGTGCTCTTAGAGCTAGCAGTTTCCACCACTACCGTTGTAGACTCCTTTTCTTGTTTCTTTTTCCGTTCAGCTTGTATTGTCGACATACTCTTGATCGTAAACCTTGAAAGATCAATTCGAGTTGGTTTAGGTTCAACTTTCTTCACATCATTCGGATCATCCGGAGGGGGGTACGAAGACGGCTCATTATATAACAATTTCTCGAGTAAAAGGATGTCCCCCTCCGGGTCAAAAGTAGCATTATTATTACTCTCAACTGGAACTGAATCATCATTAAGAAAAGCCTCGATCTCTTCCCAAATGGGGTCACTTTTCGTAGTAAGAGACGGGAAAGAGTCGGTCATAATCGGATTAGACGGTAAAATGGGATTGCCACTTTCTTGAGAAAAATCAATCACACCGATGCTATGAATCGAATGATCATCGAGTGGAGGTTTTGACGTTTTTTCGGCATAAAACACTATTTTTCATTTCCTTTTCTGATCGTTAACGTTCCTTGGTAATGATCCACAAGGACTTTCGCAGTTCTCAAGAATGGTCTTCCTAAAGTGAGAGGGACTCGGGCGTCAACCTCTATATCAACTACGCGAAATCCACAGAAAATGGAATTTATCCACTCGTACCATAACATCGTTGACTACACCAACCGTGTGAGCAATTGTTCGATTAGCTAATTCAATAGTCATACGAGTTGGTATAAGAGTTTTCAATCCAAGCTCATGATATATCGCAAGAGGCATGAGACTTATGCTTGCACCTGAATCGGTTAGGGCATTACATTCCTCAATATCATTTAAAGAACAAGGAAGGAGAAATTTCCCTAGATCACCAAGCTTCTCGGGAGCTTGGTTCGAGGAAGAATTAAACGGTGTAGGCTCAAGTGAAATCTTTGAAATTTGTTCCAATTTTTCTTCATAAATCATATCTGCAGTTTTGATCATATCAGTCGTAAGTTTGAACTTTGTTCCGGAAACAGCTTTCATTTTGTCGAACCGTGATTGAATCGATTTGCACGGTGTAAGGTTAGAACTCGGCATTTTGACAGATATAGAAGGAACTTGGGCACCCAGAGGTTGGACGTATTTGGCTTTTCCATTATCAAGAGGAATTACCGGGTCCTTTGTCACCTCGGTCTCTCGTACTACACTCCTCACCGGAGAGGAAGTAGTCATCGAGGGCCCATCATCTCGAATGGTAACGGATTTCATTTCTCCCTTTGGGTTTGGAATGGTGTTACTTGGGAGAGAACCGGAACTCGAGGGTTGACTCATTTGGCATAAAACAAAGATTCAACATATTCTCAAGTTTATTCTGCGAAGCATCCATCTTGTTGTTCTGAAGTCGAATTTCGTTCTTAAACTCATTGCTTTGTCTAGTTAACGAAGATTGAAACTCGTTTCTCAAACTTGAAATCTGGGTTTTCATGGTTTGGATGGTAGCATTATTGTTCTGAACGTAATTCGAGAATTCATTAGAGGCCAAAGGTTGAGCTTGATAGCTTGAATTTTGATATCCTTGATTGTAATTGACTCCTTGGTTCGGGTATTGATTCGATGGGGCTTTGAATTGGTTTTGAACATTTGGTCCACGAACTTGATTCTGATTAAAACGAGTTTGATTGTTCGATTGAGAAAATCCCGGAGGTCCCATTTGATTACTAACACGAGGATTCGGTTCAACTTGAGGACGGTATTGGTTACCTCCGGTTACGGCATTAGCTTCGAAAGGATTTCCATCGGTGGCGGTACAATTGTAGTAAGCATGCGGGCCACCACAAGTAGTACAAGTCGATTCCACCGCTTTGACTTGAGCGGGTGGAGAAGAATTAATCTTAGCGGTCTTAATCTTAACCAAAGCCTGAATCATATCCGTAAGCTTATCAATCTTAGCATTTGTGCTAGACGTATTTTCATAAGACGAGGACGATGGTGTAACACTCACTCGGCAAAGAATCGATTTGCTACGTGAGGTACGGACTTTAGATTTGTTCTCAATAATCGACAAGGCATCTCTCGTTGATCGGGTCAACAAATTACCACCCGCGGCGGCATTGAGAGAGTCTTGATCGGTCTCATTCAAACCGTTATAAAACGTATCAAGTTGGTGTAATTTCGTAAAACCATGATGGGGACATTGCCTAAGCAAATCTTTGAATCGGTCCCATGCCTCACTAAATGATTCATCAAATCTTTGTGTGAATTTTGTTATTTCATTTTTAAGCTTGTTGTTTTAGACGGTGGGAAGAATTCGTTCACGAATTTTGACACTAAATTCTCCCATGTGGTTATCGATCGAGGGAGTAGTTTTTCGAGCCAACCGGCTGCCCTCGAAAGTGAAAACGGGAAGAGTAGTAGCTTGATAGCTTCTTCCGGAACGTTACGGTACTTGATCGTATACGTGAGCTTGTTGAATCGTCGGATATGAGAGTGAGGATCGCCCCTCTCAAATCCGTAAAATTGGCTTGACGAAACCAAATTTATCAATCCGTGTTTAAGCTCAAAGTTATCGGCAACGATTGCCGGGACGACGATGGCTTCTCCATAACCCTCGGTGGGTGCTTGGAGTTGCTCTAGCATAGATCGTTTGTCCTCCGCCATTTCCGATGGCGGAGTCGGATTAGTTCGAATCTCTGGTTCGACTAATGGAGCACGTCTATTTCGCCTTCTTGGAATTGTAGCGGCTTCACGTATCGGTCTGTAGTTATTAGAACGAGTGCGCATGCACTTTCAAAAACCAAGGCAATTAAAACGAACGGTATTCGAAAACAACAATGAACTTAACCAATAATCCCAAGTGAATAAATCACTTCTATAAGACAAACGCACCAGCGAGCGGAGAAGCTTTTTAGGTCAGCGCGAAGCTTATTAAAACCCGCCTCTTTTCAGCCGCAATTTAATGTCATGCCGTCCTTATACCCACCACACAGTTTGTTTATCCAATAGAAATAAATCGACTCACAAGCGACACAAAGGCAAGTTTTTTGATCTTTGGTTCGGGAACTTACTAATGATAACACCTCTGTTGAGAATGTTATATAATTGATGTATTCTATTTTAGCTCAAAAACAAAAGAGAAAATCTTTTGTATTTTTAATATGATATATATATAAAAGAAAAAGGAAAATATTTTTTTACTTTTTTGATTTTATAAAAATAGTAACTTCACAAAGGAAGGATCTCGAGTCACTAATCGTCAAACCTATAACGATATTGTCGCTGACACAACCTCCGCGCCAAAATTTGATTCGTTGAGGTTTAGGGGTGTGTGTATAGATAAAACCACAATATCGATATCAAAAATAACCACAAGGAATGATTTAAAATCCCTTTAGGAAAAAGGATAGTGAATCAAAACCCGTGAGTGATAGTGATACGGATTAGGAAATCCGAGTCGTTTCCCAACGAGGTGTGAATGGGCAACGTCGTTATTGGTTCGTTATTAAAATGCTCGATGTTTTGGATTTTTGAATTTATTAAAACTACGGGAAATGGGAAAACAATATAAGGGAAATTAAGCAACGGGGAATCCTAAATACGCGATTTAAACTAAAACGTAATAAACGAAACGAAAATGAAATGCAACTACGTCTATTCTAAGTCCTAAAAATGATCTAAAATTATTTTCTAACTAAAAATGATATTAGAAAATTAACTAAGAATTAAAACTATTTTTTATGATTTTTCTGGAATTTATTTGAATAAAAAACTAATTTAAATGTTAAAAATTACAAATTAAACTAGGAAAAATCTGGAAAAATTATTTTTTTTGCTTTTTATATTTATCTTAATCTATGAAAATTGAAAACTTATTTTTTTGAAGCTTTTCTGATTTAATTGTATTAAAAGCTATTTAAAAAGTCCTAAAAACTGTTTTTAATAGAGAAAAATAGAAAACAGTGATGAAAAATTATGAAAAATTAAGGGAAAATCTAAAATATTATTTTAAACCTAGGAAAAATATAAAAACTATGGCATAAGTGAGAGATTAACAAGTCAGAGTGCAACCGATATGAATAAGCTTTTAAGAATAAGCTAAAAAGCACTAGAGGTTATCAAATTAACTCAGAAGCTAAATAAGGCTAAAAGTACCTAAAAGAAACTCATTCCAACTGTTCTTAACCTCTAATGAACAACTTTCAATGATTTGGTTCAATATCACTAATAAGCCAAAACAGCTTAAACCTACCCACTTTCTAGCTTAAGCACAAGCTTATCAAAAGAGCTTTAATGGAAACCAAAGACTTGGAAACTTAAGAATACCAACCAGAGAACCAAGAAACCAAGTTTGAGCCAATTGCTAACTAACATGAACAAGTTATGCTAATCGCAAAGTTCCTGTGCACACTCAGTGATCGAGAGTGTGCATGACAGGCATTTATGACCTAGAAAACAAGCGGTTAAGTGCTTTTAGAAATATCTAAAAATTGAAAAATAGTGTTTACAAACTCAACCAACTGAAGTTGAAAAAACCAAAATCTCACTTAATTTGGATCGAATGAATCCATGAAAAATCCGAGAAAGTTTTGCAAAACTGGTTTTACTACTTTTTGACTTTTGAAATAGATTTTGAAAAGTTGACTTAAATGAACTTTAAACTAGATTTGGTAAATGATTATGAAGTTCTATCGCTGAACTAAGACTAATGAAAGCTGAATTAACTAATTATAGATCTAAATGCAAGATTATAGCTGCTTAATTCAAACAATTATGAACACTAGAAAAGATTATATACAATTTTGACTTCAACTGATCTAATATGCAAATGAATGACTGAATTGAATTCAATTAACCTGAATGAGACTAAGTTGACAGATCTTAACCACAAACAAAGCCTCAAGTTCAATAAAACCAACTGATCCAAACACTAGTTCTAAATACTGATTTGCAATCTAGTCTATCATGTCCTTAATCCTAAACTTGGACAGTAATGATATCAATATTCTAACAATAATAATAACCTAACAACTACCAAATAATCACCTAAAACCTACAATAAAGCGTAACACAAAAAGTGCAGCAAAACAATTAAGTAAATAGACTGTAATTAAACTCACTTGTGGTCCAGCTTATAGAGCAGCTTATACATACCCAATCTATACTAAACTACTCAAATCCAACCCCAAATTCAGCTCTGCTTAACCCAATTCTGATCCAATCAGCAAACCATATCAAATTAATGCAGCAGTTGACTTATGTTGACTGTATTTGGTTTGAGAGTAAAAACTGAGTAGAGACTTTTATAAGCAATCAATAAGCTACTGAGAAGCTTATAAGAGCTTATGAAAACAATTTTAATAACTGAAATCAAACCAAGACATTAACTATATATTTTTATATTTTTGAGAGATTTTTATTTTTTTATTATTTTTTTTTTTTTATTTTTGTTATCATGAAACCAAAAGTCAAAAAATCATTTGATTAAGATGCAAAGAAGGTTTTAAACACTTAATAAGCTAATAAGAAACTTAAAAACGGAAATGAGTTTGAGATTTAGAAATGAAATCAACAACCTAATTTTATTAATTGAAACAAATTACAAGGAAACTTAAAGGAATACAAAATACTTAATTAAAACAAGCTTAATTATACTAAAAACTACTCAGAAAATACACCGAAAGCTGTGATACAAAGGGGGTATTTATAGTTGGCCTTGAGCTCATAGAAGGATATGGAAACGAGCACTTGTGCTTTCTCTTGAGCAATTTGGACCCTTAGATTAATCTCCCATCTTATCCCATCATTCAGAACCCTTGGATCAATGTATACACGTCTTGCTCACCAATCGAGGGGGGAATGAGTAGACACACGGATTGCCAACCGGCATCCGGTGTCAAGATGTGTCGCATAAAAAGTACAATTTACCCTTAATTATATTGATATTGGCCAATTGATGGTATTCTAGGGTTCTTAAGTTCGGGTCAGGGGAATTTGGGGGTTTATTTTGGCGCTTGATTTTTAATGTATTTCAATTTAGTGACCGTTTATGGGGTTTGACCTGGGTTAAATACGGGTTGGGAAAAACGGGTGAAAGGGTTGATATATATTGGACCGGTATTAACTTGGGTTGGGTTTGGTTTTGTTATTTGGGCCAAAGGTTTAATATGGATCCATGTAGCAACTTAGCGACCAAAAGTGTCAACTGAAAATCCAGGATCAAAAGTGTAACTGAAATTATAACCCAAGGGTAATTTTGCCAATCTTCAATAATCCAGTGGACTGAATTTGAAACTTTTGAATTTCGAGGGTATTTCCTGCCAAGTGCTGAAAGTTCGGGACTGCTTCGACAATTCTCGCAAACTTGATCGTGATCTTCCAAAAATCATCCTCAGAGAATAAAAATCTTCACAAATGCACATTCGACCTTCCGCTCCTTTAGCTCTCTTATTCTCTCGTGCTCTGGTTTCGCCTCGACTTGCTTCTTTTTGTGTGTTTTGACATATCCGTACCTGCACAAACACAAACTCAAGAAAACAACAAATATTAGCAATAAACGGCTCTTTCTTAATTATTTTGGGTCTGATTTGATAATGAAAAGATATGTGTTTAAGCACATATCAGTGGCCTATTGGCGAAAGGACTTGTGATTATCACTCTACGATGTGTGAAGTCTTAAATTCAATTCCTGCTAGGTGCAAACAACTCTGTAGTGGCCATGCCAACCTTCTGAAAATGGATGGCTTTACGTGGTTTAAGTCTGTGTTGCGGTGGGTTCAAACCCCGTGGATTAGTCGGTCAAAAGGTCAGAAACCATGATTACTAAAAGAAATATCATAGCACAACTTCTCATATTGTAATTATTAGTTCCAGTCAACTTTATGCTAGCAATTGAAGATCCACTAGTATCATTAGGATGCAGAAACAGTGGATCACCAAAGAAAAGGGTTAGGTCATAGAATCCACCACACACGTCAATAGTTTTAGGAGTAAAAGTATTATCACCAGCCATAGAAACAAATAATTACAAATAATTAAACAGATCATATCAAACAATCAATTAAACGGATCATATCAAATACATAATAACAAATCAATTCAAACAAACGATTAAATAGACAAAACAATAAGAGATTAAGAAAACATATAAAGAACTCACACAACAAAATAACACAAATCCAAAATTTTCAAGTACAAATTTGTATGGATTAGGTCTGATTAGATCAGGTTTCCTTCCCTTTCAAGAAGGTAGGTCAAGATTAACCAGGCTGTCAACACCTACACAAACAAGATACTGAGATTTAAAAGAAGAAATTGACCTTACAATGCTTTAGTAAGAGATAGCAGCGGAAATATCACAATAACCTTTTATCCACTTTGTCAAAGGATTTTTATGAAGAAGAAAACCCTAAAAAAATACCACAAATCTAAAAACCCACAAAATTAATCGTAGTTCTTTCAATTAATCACTACAGAATCACCACAAATAACCACAAGAATAATCAAGCACAAAACCCCCAATTTCTGACAAAGATCTTAGAATCCTTATAAATCAAAATCGATCGAATCTATCAACCTAGTGATGTCATATCATGTGCGATGGTATCAAAACATAAACTAAACAACAATCAAGATCACAAATCAACTAGATAAAGAATTAGTTGACAAGATTACCAACTAAACGAATATACTTTCACTAAATACACAAAGATCAAATACATAAATTGAAATGGATGCGGAGCGTAAGTGGCAAGCACGGAGAAAGTAAAAACTTAGATGAGATTTGAGAAAGAGAGAGTAATATGAGAGAAAGTGTGTGTTAAATGAAGGGTCATACTATTCTTACACTATTTCCACTAAGTAAACCCTCATTTAATATAGTCAACTAATAAACACTAAACAACTTTATTAAAAATATAAACAAATTCTTGAAACAACAAAACCTTTTACTCTCATAATATCTCTCTCTCTCCCAAAATTTCCAGCCAAGTTTCAAACACAAAAATTTACCACTCTAACAAAAAAATATTTTAATAATCTCACTGTCTAAACATCCGCCCGACCACCATCGACTTCCGTCACTTATCACCGGAAGTCAGTCTAGATCCGCTTCCCCCGAAAGACCACCATGCTGATGACTGGCCCATTCCATCAAGGCTCTGTAACAGCTTTTTGAGTTATTTAGCATCTCTTTTTTTCTTGAATGTGTATGTGGTGGGTTCAATGTCATAGAGAGCATACGAAGATAAATTTAGTAAATTTAGTAAACTTATCTTTCTCTCTTCACAAACAATACCACCACCAACTACTAACCCTCAAAACCCACATCAGAGCACACAAAATCCGGCACCATCATACAACCTCAACCGCGTAGCCACCACTGCCGACGAGAGAACTTGCCAAATTCAACAAAAATCCAGCCACTCACCTTCGGTCGGCCGCCTCCGGTTGTTCTGCTGCATGTAACCACTAGTTACTCTAGATCTAGTTTATCAGATCGCCGACCAACCATCTTCTCTTTTTTTACTTTGTTGGTTTTGTGAATAGTTTTAAGGTTTTTGGTGGGTTGATCTATGAATTTTCTGTAGGATCTATGTATGTTTGATTTTGTGTGTTAATAGGATCTTATACTATTTTGAAAATTGATGATGATATTGATGATGATTGATTACAGAAACAAAAATATGAAAATTAGAATCATGGGTGGTGAGAGAGAAAAAGATGGTTGAGAGAAATAACAAAATCAAGTGAATAACCTGTTCTTTTGACCGAGTATGCATAGAATTTTGAAATATATTAACCATCTAATTATTGTGCAATTAATATAGGTCTATTTAGTGGTATTAAAATGTCCATTTAGCAACGAGTCCTCCATGAACCCTAGCCACCAGAATAAGACGTTAGAGCATGGAGTATCACAACGAGTAGCTCTCGCCACTCCGTTTCGTCCCTCGCCACCACACCATGTGGCCTCGCCACTTTCATCCTCGCCGTTCCAACGACGAGGTAAAAGACAAAACCAAATTTAAAAGTTTACCGTTTAAACACAACGGTTACTTTTTTTTTCTTTTTTTCTTTTTCAAATTCAAATATTACCCACTCTATAAATATTACCAACATTTACACAAAAAAATTCACACTTCTATTTCAAACACAATTCAACTTCAAAATTCACACTTCTACTAAAATTCAAATATTATGGCTTGCCGTCTCCCGCATTCCGCTAAAGATATGCAAACGCACGTAGTAAATCAATGCAATAACGACGATGAGGCTCGAAAAAACGCTATTATACGCCAGAATCGAATTGTTTGAGCAGCGAGGACTGAGAAGCTACGTGATGAGAGAAAACTACAAGAGTTGCAACGACATCGCAAGATGAACTAAAAGGTGTACCGAGACATTTCAAGGAGGAAGCCCACAAAGACGACATTTAGATTATTGACAAGTTATGGCGGTGTGTTCAAACGTAACGATCAACATAAGCACCAAAATCAATTGAGCTATCGGGTGAACAAAGAAGATGGTGCGGTGCATCAACCCTTGACCGCCAACTTTGGTGAGGAATCTCCCTGAGACGAGGAAGCTTTGCTCGCCTCGAGAAATTTGCTCTATATATATCTCCCTTGTATGATTCTGCGAACGGGGAGTATTCAGATTAGGATTTAGGATTTATGTATTTTTCGTATTTTTTTTTTATTTATCGTATGTTTTTTTTTTAATTTTCCGTATTGTATTTTTATTTAAATGAATGAAATGAATTTTATTGTGTTTGAAAACTATGGAAAAGAAATAAAATAGAAAGCAAAGAGAAACGAAAGGTTTACCAGCCAGACATCATGATTTTTGCCATTGGTTGATGCTGAAAGTGAGTGCAAGATAGTATGGCCCAAATGAAGAGAAAACTTGAGCCATGACACTCCATGCTCTTATATAGGCCTTCCAAAGATACACAACGAGTCCTCCATCATCTGGCAATTTTTTCATCCAAACTCTATTCTTATTGCGCAGGTTGTGTCCCTCAACTTTATTATTCAGAATTCTATAAATTACAAATATAAACACAAACCAAAATATATACTACTCGTCTCTTATTTTATCATTCCCTTTTGACTTAATGACTGTCTTTTTTTGTTCAACTGATCAACAATATATTTATATGTGTTATATAATACTTGATGAAAATTATACCGTATGAAAAAAATACATTTAAACCTAATATATTCATATATTTTTCATCAAGTATTATATAACACAAACAAAAATAATTAGTACACAAAGCCAAGAAGAAAGACTAAAAAAATCAATATGGGACAATAATTTTAGGACGGAGGGAGTATTAAGTAAAGAATACCAAAACATGTTTACAACGCATCAATAGCTTATTTAAGCATATTTGTACAAAAATAAATATCCGTTGACATAAATTTTACTTTAACACGGAGAGTGTTTTTTTTATCGCGCGATCTCTATTCATGAAAAAGACTTTTTAACTTATCATGCATACATGAAATTGTCAAATGGTTATGACCAACTAGTAAATATAAATTCATATACATATCTGATACTAGTTATAATACCCGTACACGCACGGGGTTTTGACAAAAAAAAAGTATTTTGTATTAATACTGAATATTTTGTATTTAAAAGTAATTACATATAATTATATACTTATGCACGAGTTTTCCATTATATATTAATATTCATTAGAATTTGTTACAATAAAATTTTGTAAAACTTTCTCTTAGATAACTCAAGATTTAACTATATTTAGCAGACATATATGTTGATGTTGTTATTTAAATTTCACTATTGATATTATGTTGACACAAGTACATGTTGTGCAGTTTAGTAACACATAATTAGGCTCGATGAAATTAAAATATATTCCTAAAAGTTTTAAAAATGTTTTTTACATATCCTTATATAAATAAATAAGAATTACATGATTCGTTGTTATAAGTACAATCAATGATATATTTTTTCTTCATATTACAAGAACTCGTACTACAATTTGATAATTATATTTTTGTTTTCAAAAATTTAGCCGTATTTAATATTCAAATTCATGTCCACATAATCATATTTTTAAAATAAAATAAATGAGTAGCATCAAATTATATATAAGAAAAGAAATATTTTGATATTTATAATCCTATGCATATTTATATGTTGTAATTTTAAAATAACATATATATTGTATTTTTAATATATAAAGTATAGGGGTATAAAGTATAAAGGTGAATTTGTTTAATTTCTAAAGTTATTACAAAACATGAAAACTTATAATATTACACTTAACCTTATATAATTTTTAAAAATTCAACCACTAAAGTTTTATTAATTACCTCATATTTTTTAAGTTTTTGTTTTTACAAATATTGTTATAAATATAATTTATATTTATTTTTATATTAAAGTAACCCTTGCACAATTTGATAATTATATTCTCGCTTTCGTAATTTAGTGCATTTAAAATGTAAACTCTTGTCCACATAAGTTAAACTTTTAAAAATGAAATAAGTGGGTCCTTATTGAACGTAAAAAGTAAAAAATTGATACTTATAATCTTATGCAAATTTATATGTTGTTATTTTAAAACAACATATACATTGTATTTTTAAGATATAAAGTATAAAGGGTATACAAAGATAAGAGGGTATTTGTTTATAATCCAAAGTTATTAAAAAAACATGGAGGCTTATAATATTACACTTAACTCTATATAATTTTAAAAAATCAACCACTAAAGTTTTAATAATTACCTCTCTTTTTAAGTTTTTGTTTTCACAAATTTGACACCTATATTTTTATGTGTTTTTCTATCAACCAAAATTTTCACCAAATTTATTAAAGTTTGACCAAAAATCAATTTAATTTTGACTTTTATTAACCAATCACATCATACTTTTTTTATGCGAAATCGAACTCTTCTATTGGCCCAATTGTATTTTTCAATAAGAATGAATTTCTCCCGATGACCGTGACATCTACCAAGTTGCCATTATGACGATCCAAGTTAAAAAAAAAAGATTGAAAGGAAAGTGTGTAAATATCGTTGAAAAACAACCGATTTTCAGTTTTTGGGTTGCTCGACCGACTCGACCTACACCCCACATTGGTCATTTCAAAGTTATTTTGTCGAGAAAAGACAAGCGCACCCGGTGACTGGTCACCATGCGGTCTGATTTAAGGTTGACCAAAATCAATTTAATTTTAATTTTTATTAACCAATTACATCTCATGAATAAATGTGTTTACGTGTGTGCCCCAATAGGCCACGTATTTCTAACAGATAACATGCGTATCCGACTCACATATTCCAACATTCCTACCATAAAATTCCCTATATAGGCACTAAAACACATCTTTGGTACATTAAAATACATTAACGTATTATCTAAATCAAAGAACTCAACTTAATTATACATTCATACCTTGAGTAGGTGTAGAAAATCCTTCCACGACAATCATGTGTTGATACTTAATCCTCTTCTAAAAAGCATTAACAAAAAAATTGCATTACACTTTAGTATGTGCGATAAGATCATAAAACTGCAAAACCACTAACATGTTGCATTATAGTGAGGATAACAACAAAGTTAGTCATAACATCAAATAAGAAAACTTCATATTAGAACAAAAAGGGTGTTTGGTATGCTTATTAAATGTGCTTATTGGCTTATTCAATTACCATAACACAATAAGTTTATGTTAAAGCTATAAGCTTTTTTGAGAAGCTTAAGAAAAACCCTAACTCACAACTAATTCTATCATAGCTTAGTGTGTTTATAGTAAAAACACAAATATTAAGCTTAGAACTTTTCAATAAAACATTAAAAATAAATAAATAAATAAGTAAATAAAAAAATTAAAGTTACTAAAGTTGGTGTATAATCAAAAGTTAAACCATAAAAAGCTACAAACCACAAATGATATAAGCCCAGTTTCGGAAGTTTCCGGATTCTATTCGTATAAAAGAGAGGTAACACATAAATCATAAGTATAGAAGAATGGTTGTATCTCACATCCGTGATTGCCAACTCAATAACATTATCTAAAGATAGTAACGTAATAACTCTATTAAAACCTATTCTTGCTTAATACTCTTGACATTTTTATTTATTTACAACCACCAACTATTAAGTTTTTGTTTTGTTTTTTTGTTTTTTGTTTTTTTTTGATGAAACATCACGTCAATGAATAAAGTTAGGTTATCACCTACGTAGTTTTTCTTTTTATTTTTTGATTTAGAGGAGATTGTTATGAAATAAGGATTGTGATGCTATTTTTTATAATTTAAGGAAAACACCTTCTAAATTAACCAATATATGACTATCTAAACCATGTGTTTGTTTGTTTTTTTTAATAATTAGCCAAAACGCTTTTAAATCGGACATACGTTGAGGTTGAGGTTGATGTTGATGTTTAACTTTAACTATTGATATCATGTTGTACAAAATGTGCGAGTTTAGTAGCACATAATGAAATGGATTGTTTAAAATATGTTCTCAGTAAAGTTTTAAAATGTTTTTATGGATATCCATATATAAATTTTAAATAATATATCATGATGTCGTTGTTATAACGATATTTATTTTCATATCATGAACGCCGCGGCTTACCATTTGATATTTATATTCCGCATTATATATAAGTTAGGAAGGGGGTTATTTGTTTTTTTCAAGTTATTAAAAATTTGTAATTTTTACACTTAGTTTATATAATTTATTTAAAATTTAACCACTAAAGTTTTATTAATTACTCCATCTTTTTTTAAGTTTATGTTTTCATAACTTGATGACTTATATTTTTATGCATTTTTCTTAACCAAATTTCTCCACAAAATTATTAAAGTTTCAAAACCAATTTAATTTGATTTCTAGTGAATTAATATATTGCTCGATTTTGCTTACGTGGCAATTCGAGCCTCCTATTGGTTTAATTTTTTTCAATAAGAAGGCCTGCAAAACACCAACGATGTAATTCTTTTATTATATAAAAGATTCCGATATGGCTTGTTAATTAATGATAGAACTATTCCTCTTGTTAGCTATACACGAATCCTAGCATGATAACGATACTAGTCATACTACTACAATATAACTAGATAACTTAAACTAAAAAAATTATTCATATCCTAATCCTAACACAATTCAGTTTGTTTATACAAAAAACCTATATATACGTGATTCTTGTGCATGAACTTTCACATTCATCATTCGACCTAATTATAGATTAACCAAATTTACAACTTACTATGGGGAAGTTTCTGAAGTATAGAGTAGCAAAAGCGTCTCAGTTATTGATCATCACCCGGGATTAAAGACATCAAAATCGCTAAGAAACATGGATACTTCCCGCCAATCCTCCGCCAAATTGACATCTCTCCAGTCAACTACACCTTTGAAGCCAAGCCATGAGTGCCGAGAAACTCCCCTTCATCTTGCCTGCTGTGTTCACCATTGGTCCTCGTGCTGATGATAAAGAGAGTCTTTACAAATATGCCAAGCTCACAACATGCCAGGAAAAGGATTCAACCGGCCATATGCACGAGTTAGTGAAGGGGATTCATTAGGTTTTGGCTGCGTCCATGACTATGGATGAGATTTTTAGAGGTACAAAGGAGTTTAAGAAGGAGGTGTTTGATAAAGTTCAACTCGAACTTGATCAGTTTGGATTGTATATCTATAATGCTAATGTTAAACAGCTTGTGGATGTTCCTGGACACGAGTATTTTTCGTACTTGGGTCAAAAAATACAGATGGAAGCTGCAAATCAGGCTAAGATTGATGTGTCTGAAGCCAAGATGAAGGTAATATATTATCATTATCTAAACTTTTTTTTTATTTTTTTATTTTGTGATTGCTAAGTCTTAGTTAGCATATTCCAAACAGCCTCTACTTTTAGCTTTAGTTGTACATAAACTCAAATATTAATATATGATGATTGATTTTGTGAAAAATTCATTATAAAGGGTGCAGTTGGATCCAAGTCTCGAGACGGGCAAACGCAGCAGAATGCAGCTAAGATAGATGCGGAGACGAAGATCATATTGACACAAAGACAAGGAGAAGGGAAAAAGGAAGAGATAAAGGTGAAGACGGAGGTGAAGGTGTTTGAAAACGAGAGGGAGGCTGAAGTGGCTAAAGCCAATGCTGACTTCATGGCGAAGAAGGCAGGGGCCAGGTCACAGATTAGGGTAGAGGCCACTAAGGCTGTGGCACTCAGGGAGGCGGAGCTGCAGAAGGAGGTTGAGGTCATGAATGCATTCACCCAAACGGAGAAACTCAAGGCCGAGTTCCTGACCAAAGCTAGCGTTGAGTTCGAAACCAAGGTTAGCTATTGTTTTCGTTTTATCAAGTCAACTAATATGGATACGTTAATAGTTATATAGCCAAAACAATGATTTCTATTAAACAGTTGTATTAAAGTTAGATTACCATGTCATAAGGAATATAATTATAATAGTCTATACATACTTAAAAGTATCGTGATTCGTGACATGTTTAGCTTGTGTTTATGATAATTTAATTTGACCAAAAATAAACAAAGGTACAAGAGGCAAATTGGGAGCTATACAAGAAACAAAAAGATGCAGAAGCAATTCTCTACCAGAAAGAAAAAGAAGCTCAAGCTCAAAAGGCAATAGCTGAGGCCGCGTTCTATGCTCGTCAAAAAGTAGCTGACGGTGAACTATATGCAAAGAGGCCGAGGGTCTTGTTGCTATTGCGCAAGCCCAAGGGGTCAACATAAGCAAACTTATGGATGCATTAGGAGGAAACTATACTGCTGTAAGAGATTACTTGATGATTAATGGAGGCATGTATCAAGATATCGCCAAGATTAATGGTGAGGCCGTTAAGGGGTTGGAGCCCAAGATCAGCATTTGGACCGGAGCAAATGGTAGTGGAGAAGGTGGTGACGGAGGTGCTATGAAAGAAGTTGCTGGTGTCTACAAGATGTTGGCACCCATGTTTGAGACGGTTCACGAGCAAACTAAATATGTGCCACCATCTTGGTTGGGCACGATCGCCGAATCCTAAACCATCTTGATAAGCATCTTGGTTGTTAATTACTTTAATCGTTTAATTCTGTTTGTCGAGACTTCTTTCAGTTTTATACTCTAATCCTATAATTTTGCAAACAAAAAACTTACACGCACTCATGATGCTTTTATCGTTTTTAGCTATATATATTTGCTCATTAATTGTTTGATTTTATTTGTGCGCATATGAGCAATCATGTGAGGATTATGATTCTAACCAAGTTAACTCCAACGAATCAATAGAGGTAAAATTGTCAATCAAGCCAACACCTTGAGTACAACTTCTTACCATTTCAGGATTTCTATCCTGGTTTGAATTAAATTAAGTGCCAATAGTTTTTCAATTAACAATACTTTTCCGTATCCTCAATACTCCAAGGTTTGCATATGAATTATGTCCTAAGTTTGATCTTGTTGGAATATACATAATATGACAATCATAAATAAACATGAGTCACGCAATGAAAGCAAGGATTATATTAGTATAAATAATTAACCTAAAAGTAAACGTACCTTGTTAGCTTCTACGCGAATCAAACGGAAAATCAAGAATCAATAAACCCTAAAATTAGGGTTTAATATAATCGACTATATGGAAGTCGATTCACCAAAAACCTAAGTTGGTTTCTCTACGATCCTGCACACACGTACTTTTAGCGATTCAATTATAATGTTAGTTCAAGGATCACAATAACTAACCAAATACTTGAGTTTAATTCAAAATCAAATGCACAACCTATTATGGTTGTGTAATGCGTATGCGTACGATTAGGACCAAAGAGGAAGAGAGAAGAGAAATTTGGCTAGTTTGTGTTTTTCAAGAGTACCAACTAATGAATATAAGGGTTTGTATTTATATTGGGATATTTTGGAGTCCAAGTTTTCACTTGGATTCCTTCTTTGAACCCATAACTAATCAGCCAACTATACAAGAGGGGAGGGGTTCTACAACCTTCTCCTTGTTTAGTTACACTCTAGTCCTTTTATTTAACATTGAAGGACTATTAAGTAACAATTAATTTAACGACCGTTAGTTATTATTGTGAATTTATAATTAATATATAACTATTATATATAAATATAATTAAATCTCACAAGTAATGTGTGCAATCCCATAGGCTTGAGTTCGAAACCGGTCATACGTTTATAAAATATGTCCACAAACTAACAGCTCCCACTTGGACATATTTTAATAAACGTAATGACATTGGTTAACGTCTAGCTACACGCCAATGCCCCCAGAACAACTGAATGTGGTTTCATGAAGCACAATTAATGATTCATCATTATTTTATCCTTTTGTTTTAAATACTCTATCAAATATGGATATGAATAAGAGCAATGTTATCACGACAACCTTTGGGTAATGTGTTTTATCTGATGGTAAAACACTATAAGTATGATTGTTATTTTTTAGAAATGATAATTTTCACATACTAAAATACCAATGAGGTATAAAGTATGTTTGGTTTGCGGGAGGCTTATTAAGGCTTGCTGGAGTTTAAGCTTTTATTATAAGCTAATTTATATGATAATCTTTGTTTTTAACGCGCAAGTTTATAGAATATTTTATACGCCACAAACTTCTATAAGCTCAAGCAAGTTACATCGAGCTTTTACAATCGAATAGAGCTTGTTAATAGACAAGTTACTTAAAGACCGTTAAAAATGTGATAGATGAATATGTAATAACTTGAAATATATGTGAATTTATTTTAATATTTTTTTATTTTATTTTACAACAATTAACTCCAACTCCATCAAAGTAAAAATGTGTTTTATTATTATATCGTTTTGAGTTAAATAAAAATATTTAATTTTTCAAAATTTTGATTGGTTTAAAGAAGTTCCATAAGTTATCTCAATAAAATAAAACTAATTGATTCTAAGCAATTACACTATTAAAGTCATGATTCTCTGTTAAGTAATTATCGTTTACACCATAAAATATATGTCATTTGGTCATTGGCTACTCACCAATGATTTAGAGGGATCCTGATCTATTTACTTTCTTTCGCTTTATATTTTCGTCTCAATAGTCTTTTTATCCAATCCAAATAAAAAAACCTAGAACACAAAATCTCTAGCCGTTATAACACATATCATATTATGTTGATTTAACCATCAATCAACAAAATTTGTCTCATCGCCATTACTTTTTGTTTTACCGGAAAAACACGCAAAGGAGAAAGCCGTAAGCAAACCATGACGTAGAAAAAAGTCACGCGAAGGAGGAAGCCTTTATTGAATATGATAAGGGTTTGCCCAAGGCTTCTGCACCACAAGTCCTAGCGATTCAAGGTGGCAGAATCCAAAAGCTATATAAACCGCAACCAAACAAAGCTAAGGTCAAGGGTAAGGGGAAAGGTAAGAAGATAATGACTTATCAACCCGATCCCAAGAAGTACCCGCCAAAGAAGAAAGATCATCATGCAAAGGATCAAGCTTGTCACCACTGCAACGAGGTAGGACATTGGAAGAGGAACTGTCCCGTCTACCTTCTAGAGTTCCATCAAAAGAAGAAGAAGCAAGTTGGTCAAGTTGCCAGTACTTCAGGTATCTTTATAATAGAATTATTTTCTTTTCCTCATAAATATAATTCCTGGGTGTATGACACTGGATGTGGTACTCATATTTGTAACACTTCTCAGGGACTTAAAGGAGCAAGGACGCTGAACTATGGAGAACTATATATGTACGTGGGAAATGGAATACGAGCAGTTATAGAAGCCATAGGAACTTTTGATTTAGTTTTTCCTTCGGGCTTAATACTTGTGTTAGACAATTTTCACTACATCCCTTCTATAATTAGAGGTGTCGTTTCAGTTTCTTTATTAAAAGATAATGGTTATGTTCAGACTTTTACAAGTTATGGAATTTTAGTTGTGTAATAAATTTTTGAGTAGTGATTGGGAGGCCTAAAAATATGCTTAATCATGTTAAACTCAGGTGGCATCATCCGGATACATGTCAAGGGACCCACTTTTTCACAAACCATCAGGATCATGCCACTTATGTTTAGGCATGTTTTTATTTTATTTTAATGCTATTCCTGTTAATGGTGTTTTTGAAATTGATATGCATGAACTTGTGTCGAATGATAATAATAATTATGTCTTTAACATTAGCAATAAGAGAGTCAAGTCTAACTTGGGCTCTACTTATCTTTGGGATTGTCGACTTGCTCATATAGGCAAGAAACACATTGAAAAGCTGTAACATGATGGGCTTTTGCAATCTATCAAAGAGGAATCATTTGATAAATGCGAATCTTTCATATCTGAGAAGATGGCAAGGAAGCCCTTTCCGCATCAAACACAAAGGGCTTCAGATCTACTTAGATCAATCCATACAGATGTATGTGGTCCACTTAGACATGTGTCAAAGCAAGGTGCTATCTACTTCATAACCTTTACAGACGATTTCAGTCATTATGGTTATATTTATTTACTTAAACATAAACATGAGGTCTTTGAAACATTTAAAGTTTTCAAGAGGGAAATCGAGTTACAACTCGAAAAGAAGATTAAGGCTCTTCGATCCGATAGAGGTGGTGAATATATAATCCAAGAGTTCAAAGATTATCTTAAGGAGCGTGGAATTGTCCAACATCTCACGCCTCGATATACACCACAACATAATGGTGTGTCTGAGAGGAGGAATCGTACCTTCTTAGATATGGTGTAATCAATGTTTAATCTTACAACTCTTTCTTTATCCTTTTGGGATTATGCTTTAGAGACTGTTGTACGCATTCTCAATATGGTTCCTGTTAATACAAATAAGCCGTAAAAATGTTTATTTATATTTTACGATCTTCTAATGTTTTGTCGATAATAAACGTAAAATCATTTTAACGAAACAAATAAAATACGTAAATGGTTTGAGCCAATAGTTTTCTAACACTTACGTTTTCACATAAAACACTAAAACAAGTATAAGTGATTTTAAGATTTAGTAATACATATGTACAACAACTAGTGTTTACATATTGGGCAAATATATACATAACTAGTATGTATTGTAATGGGTAATACAATTGGGTAGAAACGTAAGTATTTAACCCATTGACCAAATACATTGAATGTAGTTGGGTACAACCCAAAGTTCATGACCCATACCCATGAAGCTTGACCCATAACCCATTGCATGAAATCATGTTTATGTCATATATGGATACTATCCATGACCCATGGTTTTAATCCATGGCCCATAGTTTTAATCCATAAACCATGGACTAGATGCATTACATCTTGGAGATACATTGTATCTAGTTGGATACCCAACCCCATGATCCATGACCCATGACCTATGACCCAAAACCCATGGGCAAAAGGGAGCGTCCCACGGATCCCAGATAAGACTGACGGATCCCTCAAGGGGGATCCGAACAATAGATGTTTTCTTCTATAAATAGTGAGCCATTTCTTCCTTTTGGGTTGACACTCCCACACATACTTTCCCCAAGTATTGTAACCTTCTAACCACAGATCCTAAGGATCTTTTCTATGTAGTTTGTATTTTTGTTTTTGTGTGATTCTCTAGTTTCCTCTTAAAGGCGAGATCACCACTTCTTAAAGTCGAGCAAGCTCAAGTCCATGAGTTGCCATGCTTCGTCATCATCAAGACTACTGAGGTTCTCTTTTTGATAGTTCTTTCTTTCTCCATAGAAGTTTTGTGTCCAAGGCATTAGTGAAGGATGCCGAAAGAGTCAAGACAAAAGCACTAGTGAAAGGTGCTTAAACGTCGTGTCAAAGCATTAGTGAAGAATGCTAAAAGAAATCAAGACAAGGCATTAGTGAAAGGTGCTGCCATTCGCGGTCAAGGGCATTAGTGAAAGATGCCTAGGATTCAAATCAAGTGGCATTAGTGAAGGATGCCAAGGTCGTATAATCGATGAGGTGCATCGTTATACAAATAGTGATAGTTTGTTTCCAAGGATATTGATATCCTTGATGGTGTTGTAATAAGAAGTAGGTCTCCTTTGGGGTTAGGTGTTGTGTAGTGTTGGGTAGTAGTTCCTCCATTGTAATGGAACTCGGTACATAGCCTAGTACCGGATAAAGGGTAGGCGACATTGTGGTAGGTGTGGTTCTCCTTGGTGAAAGAACCCGGTGGTTAGCCTAGTACCGGAAAAAGAAAGAGGCGACGCTGAAGGCTTCTCCATAAGGAGTTGTGTGTCGGTAGTGATTACCTCGAGTAGGTGACCGGGAGGGGAGTAGGCAAGGAAGGTGTCCTTGTAGCCGAACCACTATAAATACTCTTGTCGTGGTTATGTGCTTCTCACTCTTTATTGTTCATTACACATTTATATATCTATCTATCAATGTCCAACATACACATATAAATAGATTGACATAAGTCGATCTAAATATTTTAAAACAAAGTTTTAATTGGTAAAACTATTCAACCCCCCCTTCTAGTTTTCCACAATTGGCATCAGAGCTTCGTTACCAAGTTTTTTAGAGTATGTTGTACTTTAAAAACTTGATATGATCCGTGTATGTTTGAAAACTACAAAGAAATAATTTTTTTTTTAAAACAATTTTTTTCTCATGTTGGATATTGATAGATTATTCTAACATTTTCTTTTCAAGAAATCTTCATGCTAGGATCTCTCCAAAACCTTCATTTCTTTTCAAAGAATAATGAAGTCAACTTTCAAGGAAGAACCTAAAAAGCATAGAGGTATGTTTACTTTTCATTAGCTAGCTAACATCTACATGTATATGTTGATACCATTTTTTTTGTTAATAATTGCTAGTCGTTTAAAAGTCTCCTTTCACCACTTTCCCGACTTACTCATCATCGGGAATAGTATTCCGTTTGATCTCGTCAAACTAACCCCGTCATCACAAATGGATCATCGATAATTAATTTATCAAATCCCGTTGACCAAACATTTCTTTTAAACCCCATAACTATTTTTGTTCCATAATCTATTTTATAACTTATTACAAAAATAATGCCAAACACTTTTTCGTTTACAAGAACGGATCCCTCTAGTTGTATTAGCGGATCCCTTATACAAGGGATATGGGGAACCTGTGGACGAAACCAACTATAATGCTTTTCAAACCCAACCCTGCTCACTTTCCCTCTCCTCACAAAACACAAAAACGACCCAAGAGCTGGTTTCATCTTCATAGAACTCCATATCCTCAAAGCATTCATCTCTAGAACATCATTGTAAGTAATTACACTAACATGTTCTAATTTTCATCATCCTCATCCTAGGGTTTATTATTTCTCAATTTTTCTTAATCAATTGATAAAATTAGGTTTTCTAAAGTTGATCATTAGAAAGGGTTTTCACATAACTAAGATTACATTGTGCTTACAACATTGTTAATACAAATCAAAATCAAAAACCCATCTCAACAAATTTTGCCTAATTGGAATATTTGTGTTTCTAGGACCAACCATGCCTAAAGCCACCCAACAAGACCACCATGATACCGTCCATTACCTCACCCAATACTATCATAAAGAGGGCTTGTCAAAAACCATCCCAAAGTCTTCTAAAGACTTGAAAAAGACTTATCCACGGTCGAGGTGGTCAAGGAATGTTTCCTTGAAAAAATACCTACATTCGTCAAGTATTCTCGCAATCAACTTTGATTGTCTTCTTGATATTGATGAACAAATTTGTCCGGTTTTCATCTTTGAATTTTACAAAAGCGTTAGGATCATTCGAAACACCGATGATAGCATCTCAATCGCCTTCATCATCAATAAACGAAACTTCACTCTACCTCTCAATACATTTGCTCAAATCCTTCGCATTCCTTGTGAAGGAATTTGTATGTACTCTCAAGCTTGGGCAATATCCACTCAATCTTTTGCTCTTGATTCAAAACCAATATACCATACTCCCGATGAACCCAAACCGCTCGAAACACTATTTTCAAAGTTAGAGCCAACCAATCCCGTCTCAACCGAAACAAAAAGTTCATTCACCGTGATCCCTTTCAAATGGAACTATTCGAAATGCACCCCGTTTTTAGAAAATGGGAAGAAATTCTTAGGGAAAACTTCATTAGCTTGGTCGGTAACAAGGATCATCCAAATGCATGTCTCGTGCAAATGATTTATTTCCTCATTCACCAAAAGCCATTTAATCTCGCCTATTACATGGTGAAGAGAATGGTCGGGTTATTCAAAGTTGCCAACATGGTACTCCCGTATGGTATGCTCCTACAAGACTAAGTATGTTAGTGCATTGCAACCATCTCCTATCAACGATGATCATTTCCTTTCCGATCACGCCATGGTACCTCTTACCAAACAACCCTCTAAACGGTTCATGGTCAATGGAAGAAAACCTAAGGCTCTCCTGACCTCTACCTAAGAAGAAGAAGTAAATGTCAACCCCGAAGCTAACATCGACTTGGACCCTTTGACTACTATCAACAACTTCCAACTCTTCCAAACGAGACCGCGGAATTCAAACAATTAAAGGGTATGATTCAAAACCTAGCTAACTACGTCATGAAGTCGGGAAAGAGGAAAAGAAAGGATTGACGAAAGAGACTTTAGGATTATGCTTGTTTTTAGACATTTGGTTTGTGTATGAACGATTATGTTTTGTTTTAGCAGCTTGTTTGTATATCTTGATATATCATTACATCGCTATTATCTATGATATGATTTATGGGATAAATTGTTTATGTTGCTGTTAAGTTTAATGGTTATTAGCGATATAGTTTAGTGCAATCGTGATTTCCTTTGTGATGTTTCGACCGCAGCTGCCGGATCCCTAGGATTAGCCTAGACGGATCCCTCCTCTGAGGGAACCGTGGGATCCGTGACAACAGATGAGCAGTACAGATTCCCATACATCAAAACAGCTCACTAAGATCACTTTACACTAGCTAAACATAAAACTTTAGAACCACCTAAGTCTCCTTCAAGCATTTGAAAGCTTCACACTCACCCATAGCTAACCTAGGATCTAATTCAAAGTGTTTTTGATTTATCAACTCATCAAAACTCACCATATTTCCGCTCGAATGCTCACACATTGCTTCTCACATCTCAAAACACCTAGGTGGATATCTTTATCAATCTTAGGTAATTGTTTCTAGTCATCCTTATCTCAAAATGGGTCAAAAACTAAGTTTTCAAATTCTGTTATTTTTTAAGGATTTTTTAAATTTTATCTCAAGCTTACATCCATCTCTAGGATCATTTATTATGACTTGACATCATCAAATCTCCTAGTGTCATCCTTGAACACCCATTGGTGATCATAAAGTCTCCTTTTCCTTCCATAAAAGGCAATCATTAGCTACATCACTCATTGCTCTTGATCGTTTAAGTACCCTTTCATTTAAGATACTTAGGAAGACTGAAACACTCAAAATGATATAGACTTTAGACCTTAGAAACATCATTTTTATCCTTTCCTAGCTAACAAAGCCGGATCCCTAGGATTAGCCAAGACGGATCCCTCATTAGAGGGAATCGTGGGATCCGAGTGACAGATTCATGTCAACTCTAGCTAAAACAATCATTTCAAGCTCACCTTGCTAACTGGAACACTCCACCTCATCTTAATCAAGTTCCTAGATCAAGATACAACTCAAGTTGACTCTTGTGCATGCTAATCATCACATTCCAAAGGATCTTAGTGGCTTAAGTCTTGAATGCACTTGCCAAATCCTTCCCTTTATAAGTCATCTTGTTAGAATCCCTTAGTCATCAAACACAACATAATTCTCATCATTTAGAAACCTTTTCCTTAGTCATTTCATCATGAGGAAAGCTCCCAGTGCTAACTCATCCACCCAAGAACCACCCAAGAAACTTGCTTGTGTTGTACACGAAATTTCCTCAACCGAATCATCTCCGATTAAATCCACTAATGCTAGGATTTCCCCTCCACCAACTCAACCAATCAAACCAATCCCCAAGAGGATTGTTCCTACAAAAATATAATCACCATACTCTACAATTCTACTAAACCAAACACACCCTTTTCAACCCAACTAACATCATTGGTGCCTAGAGCTATATCATTTACCATTTCACAATCATCTCCACATTCCTACAACTTAGAGGAATTACCCCCTAGGCCATCTCATCCTCCATCATTACCGACACACTCTTCACTAGAGAAGATTGTACAACAAAACCAAGGTGTTGAATCAACACTTGCACCGATGTCCATTTCTCCATTTCCCTCTAATGGTCCATTTTGGTTTATGAGGAGACATCAAAGTAAACCACCCGACCACATGAAAGTTGACACTTCCCTACCTCCACCATCAACCCTTGTTGAGCCACCACTTAATGTGCCTCCACCAATCCCTTCCTCATTTGAGGATCCCCAACCTTCTTCACTTGAACCTCCACATCAAGTCGGACAATATTTACCACCGCCTTTTCAAAACCATGACAAGGATTGCTATCATTGTCAACATGTTGAAGGGTTGATACATGAACTACGTGAGGAGCAACATTTCATGTTTTATCACCTCCTCGAACGTTTCGATGAGGTCAACAAACCCAAACAACCATGAGCCTAAGGATTAAAATGGTGTCCTAGTCTCAAACTCAACTTAGATCGTTTAGGAATTCCATTTCATGTTTAATCATCTTCTTAAAAGATTGGACCAAATCAACAAGTCTACTGATCCTTAGACTCAAGCACATTGTTGCTTCTTAAGTTTTGGTCACTTATTTGTTTTAGTAGAATATGTATTACATGGCTAAATCATTCTCTTATTTTTAGAGATTTGTTGATTGTCTCTTATGTTTTATTGAATGATAGTTTATATGCCATATTGCCTTGAGTACATTTTTGTTGCTTGAATACATATCTCACTTTGATGATAACATTATTTGTTACATCACCATTCTAAAATCTTGTTAACGTGATAGACGGATCCCCTAACCTTGTTTTAGACGGATCTCCTCCAAGAAGGGAACGTGGGATCCGTGCAACATAAGACCAATTTTCTACTAACTTGAGTCTTATTTGCAGGAAATTATGCATTATATACTCGTTTTCTAACCTTTGTTTTGTAGATTTTCAAAATACACATGAAGACTTTGACACCCTAAGCTAGGGGAGTTTTGTGTCAAACCATACATTGCAAAACAATTTTCAATATAATCCCCATATGGATTACATCTCGTTATGTCCCCTTGCAAATTGCAATCATCAAGGGGGAGCATTATCGTCAATAAGATGAAACCACTTACAAACATAGTTGCAATGCATTAGCTTAGTAGTTTTTATTTACTTGACGCCCTCACAAAGGGATGGACTCGTCAAGGGGGGGTTAAGACGAGAACTCTTCCCATCACTTGTTCTCTAGATTTTTTTTCTTTTACATGTTTTTTCTTAAAACACCGCGTTAGTTTCTTTTGGATGCTCTTTTTGTTTCGACAAAAAGGGGAGAAGAGAGTAAAAACTCCAATTCGAACTTTTACGAATTTTAGTTTTTCTTTAAAATAATTTTATGTTTTGTCATCAACAAAAAGGGGAGATTGTTAATACAAATAAGCCGTAAAAACGTTTATTTATATTTTACGATCTTCTAATGTTTTGTTGATAACAAACGTAAAATCTTTTTAACGAAACAAATAAAATACGTAAATGGTTTGAGCCAATAGTTTTCTAACACACTTACGTTTTCACATAAAACACTAAAACAAGTATAAATGATTTTATGATTTAGTAATACATATGTACAACAACTAGTGTTTACATATAGGGCAAATATATACATAACTAGTATGTATTGTAATGCGTAATACAATTGGGTAGAAACGTATGTATTTAACCCATTGACCAAATACATTGAATGTAGTTGGGTACAACCCAAAGTCCATGACCCATACCCATGGAGCTTGACCCATAACCCATTGCATGACATCATGTTTATGTCATATATGGATACTATCCATGACCCATGGTTTTAATCCATGGCCCATAGTTTTAATCCATGAACCATGGACTAGATGCATTGCATCTTGGAGATACATTGTATCTAGTTGGATACTCATGATCCATAACCCATGACCCATGACCCAAAACCCATGGGCAAAAGGGAGCTTCCCACGGATCCCCAGTATTACACTGGACGGATCCCTCAAGTGGGATTCGTGGAACAGTAGATCCTTTTCTTCTATAAATAGTGAGCCATTTCTTCCTTTTAGGTTGACACTCCCACACATATTTTCCCCAAGTATTGTAACCTTCTAACCACAGATCCTAAGGATCTTTTCTATGTAGTTTGTATTTTGTTTTTTTGTGATTCTCTAGGTTCCTCTTAAAGGCGAGATCACCACTTCTTGAAGTCGAGCAAGCTCAAGTCCATGAGTTGCCATGCTTCGTCATCATCAAGACTACTGAGGTTCTCTTGTTGATAGTTCTTTCTTCCTCCATAGAAGTGTTGTGTCGAAGGCATTAGTGAAGGATGCCGAAAGAGTCAAGATGAAAGCATTAGTGAAAGGTGCTTAAACGTCCGTGTCAAAAGCATTAGTGAAGAATGCTAAAGAAATCAAGAAGAAGGCATTAGTGAAAGGTGCCAAACGTTCGTGTCAAGGGAATTAGTGAAAGATGCCTAGGAGTCAAATCAAGTGGCATTAGTGAAGGATGCCAAGGTTGTATAATCGATGAGGTGCATCGTTATACAATTAGTGATAGTTTGTTTCCAAGGATATTGATATCCTTGAGGGTATTGTAATAAGAAGTGGGTCTCCTTTGGGGTTAGGTGTTGTGTAGTGTTGGGTAGTAGTTCCTCCATTGTAATGGAACTCGGTACTTAGCCTAGTACCGGATAAAGGGTAGGCGACGTTGTGGTAGGTGTGGTTCTCCTTGGTGAAAGAACCCGGTGGTTAGCCTAGTACCGGAAAAAGAGTAGGCGACGTTGTGAAGGCTTCTCCACCATAAGGAGTTGGTGTCGTGTAGTGATTACGAACTCTCTAGTAGGTGACTCGGGGAGTGGAGTAGGGCAAGGAAGGTGTCCTTGTAGCCGAACCACTATAAATACTCTTGTCGTGGTTATGTGCTTCTTACTCTTTATCATTCATTACACATTTATATATCTATCTATCAATGTCCAACATACACATCTAAATAGATTGACATAAGTCGATCTAAATATTTTAAATCAAAATTTTAATTGGTAAAACTATTCAACCCCCCCTTCTAGTTTTCCACAGTTCCAACTAAGAAGGTTGATAAAAATCCATATGAATTATGGCATGGGAAAGTCCCTAGTTTGTCTTACTTAAAGTTTTGGGGTTGTGAGACATTTATGAAACGAGACATGCCTAACTAACTTCAACAACGATTTGTTAAGTGTATTTTTATAGGATACCCAAAGCAAATAATGGGTTACTATTTTTACTATCCACCAAAAAACAAAATTGTTGTTGCGAGGTATGCAGAATTCCATGAAAAGAATTTTGTATCGCAAGAAGTAAGTGGGAGGGTAGTAGATCTTGAAAATAATCAAGAAGATACATCTCCTTCTGAAAACACTAGCCAACTTCAAGTAGATCCAGAAAGTCTCACAACTCCACCTGAAGTAGCTCCCATTCGTAGGTCTAAAAGGACTATTTAAGCTCCTGAGCGATTATGTCTAAATGTAGAAGTTGAGGATTATAGTTTAGGGGATCTTTATGAGCTTACTAGCTATAAGGCTGCCATGGCTGATCCTAAAAAGGATAAATGACAAGTAGCTATGAATGCGAAGATGAAATGCATGGAAGATAATGAAGTCTGGGTTGAAGTAGAACTTCCTCCTAACGTTAAAGTCGTTGAAAGTGGGTTTTCAAAAAAAAGATTGACATGGGTGGAATAGTACACACCTATAAGGCTCGTCTTGTAGCAAAGGGCTATACTCAAACCTTCAGGATTGATTATGAGGAAACTTTTTCTCCTGTAGTAGACATTAGAGCCATTAGGATTCTTATAGCCATAGTTTCTTACAATGACTATGGGATTTAGAAAATGGATATTAAAACCACTTTTTTAAATGGTCGCCTTGAAGAAGATATCTTTATGGTGCAACCTGAGGGGTTTGTGAATCCTAAGTTTTAAAAAGAGTATGCAAGCTTAAAAGATCCATTTATAGGTTGAAGCAAGCATCAAGGCAAAGGGAACAAAATATTTGACGAGGAAATCAAGAAATTTGGTTTTACTTAGAATCTCGATGAGCCATGTGCCCTGGCTAGTGGGAGTAATGTTACTTTTTATATCCTATATGTTGATGACATATTGATGTAACATCCTGTAAAAATCCCCAGTTATTAATAAACGTTAATCAAGAATTAATTACGTAATACTATTCACACACCCATTTTTAGCCAAAATTTAAAACTTTTGCTTACACTGTGCGACAACGAATCAATATATGTTATATAATTCACATTTTTCCTTGGAACGAGCTCACACACATACCATGATATTATAGATTATGTACAAATCAAACCTGAATATCATTTTGATTACCACAATGACACAACACACTCATAACCCCCCTGGGTCCCACACTCATAACCCCTTGGGCCCAAATAACACACCTAGCCCAATTACTAGCCCAAATAACACTAAACGGGCCCTAGTAACTTGCATTTGGGCTTAACCAAATCCCAAGCCCAACAAAGCCCAAACATGTTTGGTGAGTCTTTTATTTCAAATCCGTACACACAACCTATGAAACAAATTATACCACTTGATTCTCCACACATCAAGGAATCAAGACCAACAAAGATCACCAAAATATAAGGTGAATATAAAACGATGGCCAAAGTAAATGGACATTACACGATTTACAAAATTTGTACAAATAACTCTAAACGATTCCAACTTGTTCCTAAATAGTTTCTAACACATGTAATGACTTTCTAATGATGCTAAATGATCTCACCACTCACACTCGACACCTTTGTGGCCCTAGAACTCAATATCATACGTTAAATGATTGGACCCTTTGGGTACTCTTAAACCAAACGAACCCTTGCACCCTCTTCCTAGGAAAACCTTGAGCCCAAAGTGCTAACCAAGACCTCAAATCCAATCATATGACTAGGTATAACACATTAGAACATCACTTGGTTCCCTAGTCCTCTTGTACACAAAATGAAATTGGGTTTCTAGAACCCATTGGCCTCGTCACACCCTCAAACGAACCAACATACACTTGTAACCCAACTTGAACATCACTCAAGTGCTCTAATACCTAGTCAACCCCCCCCCCCCACTTGCTTATCCTCTTCCCTTATTCCTTTTGTCACCCAACATGTCCATATCTTCATGTTATATACTCCCATGCAACACTCCTCACGTACACACTCTCAAAACACATATAAAAAACTCTCCAAGTACTCCTCGTGTCTGTCTTAAGTCGTAAGAGAACAAGGCCAAGTTCAAGTGATCCAAAGCGAGCAAAAACCTACCAAGAGCCTCTCCCAATACCTTAGCATGCAAACAAATGAGCCAAGAAGTCCCCTCATCCTCACCAAGTCCCAACAGTAAGATATGACCCACCTTTTATAGGTATAGTAAGTCCTCTCAAACACTTAGTCATTTTTCTTGATAATAGAGTTGATATATTATGCGTACAAAGACACAAGCTTTCTATCTTATTTCCTAAGCTCTTGTTAAGATCAAACCATATGAAAAAGCTCACTTGATTCACAACATAACTGAAAATGGAGTTGTACCTTTATATTTGACTTAACACATCGTATAAACATGTTTTATCACATGTTTTGTACTCACTTGAACCAAACTCACAAAAACGGTCAAGGCTATATACTCGACAGAACTGTTATTGTTTACGTAGGAATGGACATGTAAAATGGTATTCATACGTTCACCATACCAAATAAATTGCACAACTCATTTCTTTATACACTTATCTATCAGGAGATACCAAAAGGTCACTCACACAAGCTCGTTTAATGTGTTATTAAAGCCAAAAGCTCAACTCCCTCGCACAGTTTCTATAACACACTGTTAATACAAATAAACATTAAAAACGTTTATTCATATTTAGCGATCTCTTTGTGTTTTGTTGAATATAAAGTTATCATAAGTAAAATTATAAGAATACATGTTATTTTTGTAAAGTACTTACATATGGTCATTCACATAAAATGTTGTAATAATTCATTTGTTGTAATAGTTTATGTAATAGGATGGGTAATATCCAAGACCCATGACCCATACCGAGCTAATACATAACCCATGACCCATTGCATGACATCATGCATGAAATCATGTTGGGTATTATCCATGACCCATGACCCAAGACCTATGACTCATTGTCTAGATACATTGTATCTTGTTGGTTACCCAAGGCTCATACCCATAACCCATGACCTGGTTTGCAACCCAAAACCTGGACTGGCACAACCCAGTTTGCCAGATCCCTTGGATTGCACTGGACGGATCCCCCAACTGAGGGATCTGCCGGAACCGGGCTACAGTAGACTTTTTTGCCTATAAATAGTGAGCCATTTTTTCATTGTTACTCACCATTCTTCTTACAAACTCTCTCATATATTATCTCACTCTTCTAACCTCTGATCTCTTGATCAATCTAGTAGTTCTTCTTTCTCTTGTTGTGATTCTCATATAGGTCCTTCTCAAAGGCGAGATCATGATACTACAAGTCATCCAAGCAAGGGGTCCTTGATTGATTTGTTCCTCCACAAGATTTCTGTAGCAAGATCTTGTATTTCATATTTCACATAGTTGTTGTGTAATAGTTGTGTTGGTTTGGTCCGTTGTATTAAGGACTCGGTATTTAGCTTTGTACCAGAAAAAGTGTAAGCGACGTTGTGAGGCTTCTCCAAAGTGTTGAAGGAGCTTGTTGGCATAGTGCGTGAACTCTCAAGTGGGGAACTCGGGGTGTGAGGTAGGGCAAGGAAGGTGTCCTTGTAGCCGAACCACTATATATCACTTGTGTCACTATTCTCTATCCTTTACTTTACTTGCTTTCATTATTTACTTTACTTATTGCTTTATACTTTCTATCCATCCATACGAATTCACATAAGATCAAATCTAAAGTTTTGAAACTTAATTTTAAAATCTGCAAAACTATTCGACCCCCCCTTCTAGTTTTCCATAATTGGCATCAAGAGCAAGGTTTACAAAAGTTTTAAAGTAAATTGTATTTTAAAAACTTTTCGATCACAATGAGTTTTGAAAATTATAGAGAAGGGCAATCTATGCAACGACCTCCACTACTTGAAACAAATGATTTTATTTATTGGAAAAATAGATTTGAAACTTATGTGAAATTAAAAGATATTGATCTTTGGTACATCATTGTTGAAGGTGACTTTCAAGCCACTACAAAAGATGATAAAACCGGCAACGAAATAAACATCCCTCATGATCGCCTCTCCGACGATCAAAAGAAAAAGCTTTCCAAAAATAGTGAGGCAAAAATGGTTTTATATAATGCCTTACCCAAAAAGGAATTTGAAAGAATTTTTATGCTTAAAACCTCTAAAGAAAAGAAAGAGAAGCACAAATCTCTTGCCTTAAAAGCCAAGAAGGTCTCAAGAAATGAAGAAACCTCATCTTCTAAAGGATATAAGAGTATGCCATGGCGGTACGGGATTTCAAGAAGTTCTTTCGAAGAAAAGGAAGATATGTCAAGCAACCATATGACAACAAGAAGGGGTTCCGGAAAGGCAAAGACGACAAGAAAGCAAAGGACGAACGCACATGTTTTAAATGTGGGGACCCTAATCACTTCATTAGTGAGTGTCCCAAACGTGACGAACAAAAGGCGTTCGTAAGTGATTCATGGGGAATGAGTGAGGAGGAGAACGAAGAAATTTGTCTCATGGCAAATGACACAAACGAGGTATGTCCCGAATCTCTTTATTATGGTAGCTCATCATTAGATGATGAATCATTACATCGTGAATATGATAAAATTTTCAAAATTAGTCTAAAAGTAATTAACAAAAATAAGATTTTGAAAAAAATGAACGTTTGGAAAAGGAAGTCATTGAGCTAAAAGGTAAATTAAAACATTTAGAAAAGGGGAAGAAAGTAGATAGTGAATGTGAGCTTTGTATTCAACTTCAAACGTTTTTTGATAATCTTGATTCCAAGATTGTTAGAATGAGTACTAATACTCTTGATATAATACTTGATACTGCTAAAACAAGAAATAATCAAAAGGGTTTAGGTGTTCAGGAACTTACTGCATCAACTAGCGAGATTAAAAAAGCACAATTCGTTAAAGCTATTGAAAAACAAGCTACTGTAGTCACGGATCCCAATGATCCCTTGAAAAAAGAATTGTCTAGTGTAAATCCAGGGATCCGTGGGTCTGTACCAGCAAACAATAAAAATAATGTAACTACATCATCTAGAACCGACTTTGTTATTGTTAACAAGAAGAAACCAACCCATGTTACTGTTAGAAATGTCAAACAACCACCTCCACTAAAACAAAATCAAAGTTTTATGAAAAACAAAGGTCCATCATTTTCTAAACCAAACACATTTATAAGAAGACCAAATAATGTTTATCCGAGAAGTAACCACCATCAAATGGGATGGAATCCTAATGTACAAAACGGTTTTCCATTTCAAAACTTTACACTGTGGAATGCTTTCTCACCTTTTTCATATATGCCTAACATGAATGAAATGTATAACACTAATGGACCTATGAACAAATGGGGACCAAACTTTTGAGTTAATTGCTTTCTTAGGTATGCCTAAAGGTCGACTTAGATCCGGATGAATGGATCAAGGATAGCGGGTGCACTAGGCATATGACTGGTAACAAAGATCTGTTTTCCACATACGAATCCTTCAATGGAGGAAATGTAGTGTTTGGAAATAACAAGAGTAAAATCATCGGTAAAGGTACAATCTCTCACAAATCTGTAACCATTAACGATGTTTGTCACGTAGAAAACCTAAACTTCAATCTACTAAGTATAGGACAAATATATGATAAAAAGTGCAACGTACTTTTTACTCAAAATCGGTAGTAAAATATTGAAAAACGGTATTACTATAGGAAGAGGCAGGGCTGGTTCTGAGGATTTTGATGCCCTGGGCAAGATGATCGAAAAATGCCCCCACAAAATGTTGTAGAAAAATACGCGTATATATACTCGATAAACTGTTAAAACCATACATATAGACTCGATAGAACTTGAAGAATTAATGTCATAATTTTGTTACATTTAATTAAAATACATTTATATGAATGGTGTACCTTTAACACTAGTAAATTAAAGATAATAACTTTGCAAACAAAGATTAGAGATAAGCACGTAAATTTATCTATACTATATGAAAAGCACGAATAATTTATCCTTACAACTTAAAAAACTTAAAAATGAGTAGTATGTTATATTCAAAGTAACCTTTTAAATTTCATATTTCTTTTTACATACTCTTAGCTAAAATGGTAACAATTTCTAACATTAATTTAATAGTTTAAATATCGTTTAATCCTCAAACTTTTATATTTTTTATTTTCAACAAATACACATTTTTTCTCACAATGACTATAAATTAAACCCGCAAGGGTCACACCAAAATCACAAGTTTGGAAGTATAAATACCTACCGATATACGCGATCGCTTTGCCTAATATTCGTCTAGTTTTAGTTTTAAGTAAGTACCTAAGAAAAGATAGGGAAATTTGCATTTACAAAAAGTTATTTGCACACTTCAACTTACAAACAATTGAAACATAATGTCTATATTATACAAGTATTTTTAATGCATAAGGCTTGAAACATAATGTCTATATTATACAAGTACTTTTAATGCATAAGGCTACTCGTAGTAAGGATGGATCGATCGATTCATTTGCCAATCTCACTCGATCGTCTCTACTGTGGCTCCATTTGTCAATCGATCGATCGCAACATTTTTTTTATGAGGGTCGTCTAAGTGATCGACAATCGTGTGGTTTTGTGTGTGTATTTAATAAATATAAAAGGTGTTTTTGTGGGGTATGTTTTTTGTAGTGTAGGTTGCCTTACTGGGGCACACAATCATTTCAAGGTCGCTGGAAAAAAAAAGCTGACGTGATAAGAAAAATGAGAAGGATTGACCCTCCTTACTGGGGGGCAGCCTAAAAATAGTGTCCCAGTCAATTACGATTATAAAAATTTGAAAATTAATTCCCAAATATTAGAGTTAATTAAAATACGTTAAAAGTAAATGACATAATTAAATAAAATTTGTATTCCCTACGTACTAATCACGTGACCAAGTCAAACAAAAAAGTACGAGTGTGTTAAAATTAAATTTATACTACTATAGTCTTCATCTTCCTCTCTGGTGACCATTCCTTTACCTCCTCCCGGCGACCAATCCTTTTTCCTGCAACCGTACATATTTCATATTTGTCCATTGAAAAAGCTTATTAAAACTGACTCAAGTGTTTAACACTCGGTTTTATCATCATAACACCATATTCATCACATAATCACGATTCATAACACCCAAAAATTGATGCCCCCTATTCGTGTGATGCCCTGGCGGTAATTAGCGCCGCCATCACCCCAGGCCGCCCGGAAGAGGCATTAGAAAACATGGAGTCTATGTCATTAAAATCGGTAATGAACCTAAAGACAAACTTTGTCTTACTTCAATGGATGATACTTCGACATTATTGCATCGAAGATTGGGTCACGCCAATATGAGACTTCTTCAATCGCTATCATCCAAAGAACTAGTAAGATATCTACCCAAATTAAAATACAAACATCACTTTTGTGATGCTTGCAACATAGGAAAGCAAGTCCATGCTAGTCATAAAGCTAAAAATATGGTCTCAACAACCAAATGTCTAGAATTACTACTCATGGATTTATATCGTCCATCCGCTATTCAAAGTTATGAAGGTAACTTCTATAGTTTGGTTATAGTGGATGATTACTATAGGTACACATGGACTAAATTTCTAAAGAATAAAACTGAAACGTTCAATTACTTTGAAATATTAAGTAAGAAAATACAAAGACAACTAGGAAGTCCTATAGTGTCAATTAAACGGATCATAGTAGGGAATTTGATAATGAAGTGCAATTTAGAGCTTTTTGTGATGCTAATGGTATTACTCACAATTTCTCAGCTCCTCGCACTCCACAATCAAATGGGTAGTCGAAAGGAAAAATAGAACCCTATAAGAAATGAGTCGCACCATGATTAATGAGCAATCTATTCCTCAAAAATTTTGGTTCAATGCCGTTGACACATCAACCTATATACTTAACCATGTCCTAATTAGACCTTTTCTAGGAAAAACTCCATACGAGTTACTACGAGGCAAAAAGCCTACGCTAGAACACTTTAGAGTCTTTGGTAGTAAATGCTTCTACTTAACACTAAAGATTACCTAACTAAATTTGATCCTAAATCAACCAAAGTTATCTTCTTAGGTTACTCTCCTAATAGTAAAGCATACGTTATACTAAATAAAGAAACCATGAAGGTTGAAGAATCCTTAAACGTAAAATTTGATGAAAGTCCACCTAAACCTACCCTACCTCTTGTCGATGACGAGTTAATCGAAAGTGAAGCCATAGAAATCAAGGAAAATATAAATAAAGAAGATGAACCATTAAACAATGAAATCATCAATATTATAGAGTCTAAAGATCATCCCATAGAAAAGGTTATAGGAAAGTTAAATGAGAGAACCTTAAGATCTCAAGTCCAAAACCAAAGTAGTATATTTTGTTTTGTCGCAACCATAGAACCTAAAAATACGCAAGAAGCCATAAAAGATGAAAGTTGGGTAATGGCTATGCAAGAAGAGTTAAATCAATTTGTCTCTAACAATGTTTGGACACTTGTACCTCCACCTAAAAACCAAACCATAATCGACACTAAATGGGTATATAAAAACAAGTTAGATGCAAACGGTGTAGTGTCTAGAAACAAAGCTAGACTTGTTGCCCAAGGGTATAACCAACAAGAAGGCATAGATTTTGATGAGACCTATGCTGCCGTAGCTATATTAGAGTCTATAAGAATAATTCTTGCTTATGCTTGTGCTCATGAACTTAAGCCTTATCAAATGGATGTTAAAAGTGCTTTTCTAAATGGCTTTATTAATGAAGAAGTCTATGTAGCTCAACCTCCGGGCTTTATCGATTTAGAAAAACCAAACCACGTGTACAAACTAAAGAAAGCTCTCTACGGTCTTAAACAAGCCCCAAAGGCTTGGTATGATAGACTCAAATCATTTTTAATAAAAAATGACTATACCATGGGGTTAGTTGATAATACACTTTTCACAAAGAAAAAGGAATCACATATAATTATTGTTCAAATATACACGGATGATATTATATTCGGATCGACTTGTCAAGACATGTGTGATGATTTCTCAAAAATCATGCATGATGAGTTTGAAATGAGTATGATGGGAGAATTAAGTTTCTTTCTTGGTCTACAAATCAAACAACTAGAAGATGGTATCTTCTTTAATCAATCCAAATACATAAAAGAAATGCTAAAGAAATTTGGTTTAGAAGAGTCAAAACCTATTAGAACACCAATGTCATCTGATACTAAACTTACCAAAGATAAAGACGCTGAATCCGTTGATAACACCAAATACTGTGGCATGACTGGTAGCCTTCTCTACCTTAGGGCTAGTCGGACGGATATCATGTTTAGTGTATGTCTATGTGCTAGGTTTCAAGAAGACCCTAAAACTTCAAACCTAGAAGCCGTCAAAAGAATATTTAGATACATTAAGGGTACTACTCAATTGGGATTATGTTGGAATCACTCCTACACCTTATTCAAGTGTTAGTTACTCATATGTAATAGTTAGCTTATTATGGCCTTTATGTTTGTTATTAGCCTTAAGCTTATGTAAAAGGCCCATGAGCTTAGGCCCAAGCCCATAGGAGAAAGGGAAGGAGTAGGAGTGTTGCCCTAGCTCCTTGCCTATAAATACCTTATGTAAACCTTCATTTGAAGGTTGGTTGTTCAAGTTTTCTTTTCACATACACTCTACGCATAACCGGTCTTATATTATCGTGTGTGTGTGTTTGGTTCTTGTTCAATCTCCTCTCTATCTCTCATATAAGCTTGTGTGGTAAACCTGTGACCTAACAAAGTGGTATCAATCGCCAAATAGTTGGGTGAACAAGTTTGTTTTTAAAGTTTTTTTTTCTTGGTCTTACGCGTAAAGTGAGTGGCACTTTGGTTCGTTAAAACGTATTTTTACACTTTTGAATCCAAGATTCTTGTACTTTCAACGTTTTAAGGTGTTAAAATACTTGTTTTGACAAAAAGTTTCAAACTTTATGCGTGGATCATTGTTTTTGAGCTAGTTTTTATTCGTGAGTATTGTTCTACGCGTAACTGTTTTAAGAGTTTTGGTTCATCAAGTTTCACACTTTTGTGTCTTTTGGTGTTATTGAAGCTATTTTATCACACAAAAACTAGTTTAGAAACATCTTTGAGCAATATCCAATTTACGAGTAGATCTACGCGTAGTAAAACCCTAAAACTACGCGTAAGCATCTCCTTGGTTTGATCTTCATTTTCATGGTTTATTCCGTGTTTTCTTACTTGGATAAGTCTTAAAATACGTCGACTTTGGATATCTTTTGTACTGTGAAGTGTAAAAGATCACTTGGGATAAAACCTAAAATTACGCGATAAGCATAAGCTTGCGAGAAATCCTACGCATAAGATTTTTCTTACGCCTAAGCCTAGTCTTACGCCTAAGATAATCCTAATACCTAACTTTGTCTACGCATAACTTTAGCGCCTTTTCCTTACTTAGGCGTAGCTAAATTCTACGCGTAACCTCTAATTGTTACGCGTAACTTTGGTGTTTTACGCATAAGTGCTACTTGTCTATTGTGATTTCTACGCCTAAGGATACTTTATCAACAAAGGTTCATTCGACTACAAAGATCCATTTTTACCAACACAAGTTTATCAACATGTCACAACCACCATACTCTAACTATTTCCCTTACACTTATACTCATCCTCAAGCGTCAACAACAACTAACTCCACAACATCAACAATGGAATCAACAACAAGCAATTTATCAACAACAATTTAACCAACAACATACTCCACAACTTGCTGCAAATCCACAACCTCCATTGGTTCAACCACCACATCAAGTCTTCAAGTTCAACCGTACACAAATGACTTCAATCAACATCCATCAAGTACCATTATGAAGGAACCCACTTGGTTTGCAAAGATGTTTGAAGCTTTAAGCAACCAACAATCAATTCATGAGGTTGGATCACTTGATAGACCTCCAATGCTCACTCCGGGAAACTATGATCAATGGGTGATAAGGTTCTTTAGGTTTTGTGATCTAAAGAAGCCACATGCAAAGTTCTTAAAGAAGGTTATCTTGGAAGGTCCATTTGAGATGCCTACCTTGTCATTGTACGGAGATCCAAATGCTATTCCACCAAGAGATGAACAAACGAACATTGCTAATTGCTGGGGACTTGAATCCTCAAGAACTTCTACACTATGAAGAAGATGAGCTTGCAATGGAATATATCCTCTTAGGATTACCAAACCCAATTCTTTGTAGTGTTGATGCTCAAAAGATCAGCAAAGAAAATGGGATCATATTCATCTTCTTATGGAAGGATCAGTACTCAATCAGAAGATTTGGAATCCAAAATTTACTTGGCTTATGAACACTTCATGATTGAACCTGAAGAGACACTAGAGTCCTATCATCACCATTTTTCGACATCATCAATGATTTGGATAAACACAACATCATCATGCCAAGAATTGCAGTGAATACTAAGTTCCCGAGTAGTCTTGGTCCTGAATGGGAGAAGTATGTCATTTTTCTCCGTCAAGCGAAAAACATGCATCAATCTACATATGGATTATTGTGCGATTACTTGAAGCCTCATGAAAAGGAAGTTGATAGGGAAAGGATTCTCCGTGCTCAAATTGCTCCACCGACACATCCGGAAAATCAACAACTTGCCTTATATGCTCAAAACGGTTATTCTCCTCAACCAAAGAACTCAACCAATCTGCTACAATCACACCACATGATCCTTCACAACCTCCATCTCAAACTTAATTGGTTCCATACAACAACCACAATGCTCAAGCTGAAGCGAATGAGGAATCGATCCGTTCAAGCACTGCAACAAGGATTTACTATGATTGCTAATGCCTTTAGCCGTTATACCAACAAATCCAACAACCGTATTCGTTCCTCATCTAATACAAGGAATCAAGCAGTTGTGAACAATGGACGAGTTGAAGTTCAGAATCGTGGTTATGGTCGTCCGATGGGCGGTGGTCAAGGGTTTAATGCTGTGGGTAGGAATAACAATCGAGCTCCAGTGGTGGAACAGGGGAATGCTCAGAATGGGTTGAATGGTCTTCGATGCTACAACCGCAATGAGAAGGGACACTGCTAATGCATGCCCAAAGCCAAGGACTAGGGGCGGCTTATTTCAAAGAGGCTCTTCTTTGGCTCTTAAGGATGAAGGGTGGAACTCTCACGCACAAAGAACGAGCTTTATGGCAAATGCCGACTCGATGATGATATGGAGGACTTGCAGTGCCAATGCACTGTTATGTTGATGGCTAATATGCATGAGTTACACATGAGTGACACAGGCCCGTAGTGATGACACGATGGCTTGTCTCGTGTACCAACAAACCATATTTATCTCGATCTCATATCTACGCCAACATCTGCAATCCCAAGGCTCGAATGTTCAAAATGCGCCATCCACATCTCATTCGACGATTTTCAACTAGACCCCGTAGTTATATTTGACGATCAAGATGACCAACGGTTTCCCTTGATAATCAAATTGACTCCGTGGTTATACTTGAGGATCTCAGTAATGATCATGTTGAGACTCACGTTGAACACTTCGAACTTTTGCCTCATCCAGATTTTGCTCGTTAATACAAGACCAACAGACCATAGTGGAAAAATGTCATGCCATTAATCAAGACTTAAAATGCAAAATGCAATCGTTAACCAAGGATTTTGAATGCCTACAAAAGCAACTCAACTTTTTCAAAACTCAAGAAAAACGCGAAAACGGTTTTGAAGCAGCCTTTGCCAAATCTTATCAAAATGAAAAATATTTAGAAAGACGCGCTCGATAATGATCTAGCAGCTTCAAGAATGCTTTGTTGTCGAAATAGAACAATCAAACATGAACATAAAAAGCAAATTAACGCCTCACCTTGGAAAATCAAAAAGCTAAGGCCGAAGTTGTTAACTTGTCAAAGACAGTTCTCTACATACAAAAAGCATTCAAGGAAACGAATAGATGATCATCTTGAAGAAATCATCGGCTTGCAAAAAAAACTTAAAGAGTTTAAAATCTGCTTGTTTACAAACATGGCGAGTCGGTCATAACCATTGAAAAGTTTACTTTAAAACCCAATCCAAATGGATATGGACCGAATCTTGCCTGACACAAACCTAAGCTTTCAACCAAAGCATTCAAACCAAATCCCTCAAGTTTCCAGGCAATATAAAGTTGATAATTCTGTTATGAATGTTGTTGAATATCATCGTCAAGAGGAATTAGATGCGTAAGACGAGTCGATCAAAATTAGAAAAAGTTGTTTACAACAAACCTTTTAACTATTCAAAAGGTCACTTTCGTCACACCAATGGATTCTTCTAACACACCAAGGGTAATCATAAAACACTCGAGTCTTCTAATGTTAATCCCCAACCGGATTATGCACAAACTTATGGTCCTTTACCTTCCATCAGTGAAGTAAACTCAAAACATGAAAATCGCAAAATTCTTCGATATTTTGACATTTTCATGGCTAACCTCAAAACTTTACAACATGAGATAGAATATCATTCTGAAATCAAAGTTCAACACTTTCAATCGCCTATAGCGCGAGAACAAAGAGACATTTTTCATAAAAATCTTTTACCAAATGTTAAAAATTTGAAAAGTTGTGCATTGTCTTGGGAAAGGGACTTTCATAAGGAACTTGGATTAATGAAGGTCGTTTTCAGAAAACGAAACATCTATTTCTAATACTAAACGTAAAAAGAAACCGTTGAGAAAAGATGTTGATCGACTCTTGAAGATGTCATCTCGCGGCCGATGTCCATAATGTTGTGCTATTGAATTCTTTGTCATATGCATTTGATTATATCTCTGTGCCGATATCGTTGATTGTGGATAAATGTTGAGAACACCGATAATGTGCTTCAGATCGAGTCCTTAAAAGTTGAAAACAAACGATTGTCAAACGAACTTTCAAATGCAATTCGCCGTCTTAATTGGTGTCAAAAAGATATTCACGATCAACAACTTGCTTTTCAACACAAAATCGCCAGTTGCGTGCAAAATCTTCTGATTCTAAAATTGAGCAACTGGATGATCAAAACGTGTCTTTTAAGTGTCAAATCTCAAAATATGAACAAGAACTTGTAAAAGTTAAAAAGGAATATGGTGTCATATTTGATTTACTCAAAAGACTCGATGAAGCATCAAATGAACTTGATCATTATCTTGCACACACTAAAGAAGTTATGCATTTTGCTGGAAATGTTCGGTCACGAAAATCAAGATCGATTCACACTATCCTCAAGTTAAGAGAAATGTTAGGAAAGTATGAACAACTTCCGCCAACCATCATTAAGAGATTAGCCCCAATAACACTTAGTACTCATGAACCTAGAATCCCTACTGCCAAATCACAAGTTGCTAACGTGCCCCTTCTAACACAGAATAGTTGCATCTTTTCCAAATGTCCGACTTCACGTACCTAGGAGCACTAAATCAAGAATAGGAAGTCTGCGACCTAAGAAAAGATCAATCAGAATGCTAAAGTAGAAGAACACCCTAGGACTATGAATAAGACTCACGTTGCCTCCACTATAGATATTGCGTTCGGCAAATGTAATAGAAATAGTGATGTAACGAATGCTAAACCGTTAAGTACTTTTGATATTCAGTCCGATGCACCTTGTGTTATTTGTCGTAAAAGTATGAATTCTGATTGTCATGATAAATGTGTTGCTAAAGCTATCATCTCTCGTTTAAGGAATCCTAAGAACTGGAATACCTCTAGGCCCACTAATCTTTCTAAGTCTGCAGGCTTGGTAGACCGCCTCTTTAGATTCTAAGAAACGCATTGTTGTCCCTCAGAGCTCCGGCTTCACCTCCTAGGAATGTAGTACCACCTAGTGCATTCACTAAGACTAAAGCAAACACTAGTTGGAGATGGCCGAAATGGATATATAACACACTAGGATTTAAGTGGATACCTAAAGCTATTGATGTGTGTATATCTACTATCTCTGCTACGGAACCCTCTAACATTTCGGGTTCCACATCTACTTCTATTCCATCCTGTGTCGTCAGGTGTAATGCGTGATATGATCATTCTCGGATTGTTGATAGCGGATGTTCCCGCACATGACAGTGCAATCTTAAACTGTTATCAAACTTTATTGCAAAGTTCATTGGCGCCGTTCGGGAATGATCACTTCACAGCTATCATGGGCTTCGGAGACTATGTCAATGGGAACATCGAAATAGCGAGGTTTACTATGTGGAAGGCCTCGGTCTATAATGCTTTCGTGAGGTCTTTGTGATGGAGATTTGGAGGTTGCTTTTCGGGAGAAAACTTGTTTCATTCGTGATCTACACGGAAATGACCTTATGTCCGATCGCGTAATTCTAGTCTCTACACTATCTCTATGAAAGACATGGTTGCTTCATCTCCCATCTGCTTACTTTCAAAGGCAACATCAACAAAATCCCGGCTATGGCATCGCTGCCTCTCACATCTAAACTTTCAAACCATCACCAACCTTGCTCGACACAAACTAGTTGAAGGACTCCCACGGTTTTGGTATTCTAAAGATCACCTTTGCTCGGCTTGTGAACAAGGCAAAAGCACTCGTGCTCATTTTCCTTCAAAGGTGGAACACGTCTCAAAGATGTGCTTCATCTTCTTCACATGGATTTGTGTGGCCCGACGCGCTGCAAACGATCAATGGCAAACGCTACATCTTAGTAATTGTTGATGACTATTCACGCTGGACTTGGGTCTACTTTCTTCGAAGCAAAGATCAAGCTCCACAAATGATCATCACCTTTCTCTCGAAAATACAAGTTCACTACGAAACACCGCTCGACTAATCAGAATGATAGAGGCAATGAATTTGTTAATCAAACTCTTCGTGAATTCTATGAGAAAGTGGGAATTCAGCATTAGACATCTATTGCATTACGGAACAAAACGGAGTTGTCGAAAGATCTAAACCGAACGTTAGTGGAAGCTGCAAGAACAATGTTAATCAATGCTAAACTTTCAGATTACTTATGGGCAAGAGCTGTATCGTGCATGCTATACTCAAAACCGTTCTATGATTACAAAACGCCACAACAAAACACCTTTCGAGCTCTGTCCATAACAGAAAACCGAATCTAAAACACTTTCATGTATTTGGATCTCTTTGCTATCCGAATAATGATCGTGATGACTTTGGAAAGCTCAAAGCCAAAGCTGACATTGGAGTCTTTATCGGATAATGTGATAATTCAAAGGTTTCCGACCGAATCGATCGCGTACAAAACAGTGATGGAAACGATTCATGCTCATTTTGATGAACTTACGGAAATGGCTTCCGAGTATACCAGCTTGGAACCCGGACACAACCGCTTAAACTTCCCCCAAACCCCATCATCACCGAACAAAGCCCCGACTTACTCGCCAACAAATGGAAAGGTTATTTGCTCTGGCTGACGATATTGATGAACGTGAGCGGTCTCAGTGTATCCGCTCATTGCTCACGCCAACCCGATAATACTTATACCGATACACTCAAGCTACAACAACTATCAAGAAGAAGCACCACAGATGACTCCAACACAACAAGCTTGAACACACCGCTTCCAACAATGATGAATCGGCTGCCGATGATGTTCTAAACAATGAAGTACCCCCACCTGCAGATTTTGATCCAAATGCATTTTTTTAACCCGTTTGCTAATGAGACTCGCCGCACACTGCGATGTCAGAATCTTCAAGCCATTTGAATCCTCAAAATTTGCACAATGTATACCAACATCAACCCTCCACACATAGATGGACGAAAGACCATCCTCCAGAAAATATTATTGGCAACCCAATCAACTGGCGGTCGTTACAAGACAACGTCTTCACTCAGATGGTGAACATTGCATTTATGCACTCACCGCATCCGCCAATCAACCTAAAAACATCAAAGACGAATGACAAAAGACAACCTGATTGAATCCATGCAAGAAGAATTCAACCAATTCAAACGCCTTGAAGTATGGGAACTGGTTGAAAGACCAACAGGGGTGTACGTCATTGGTCTCAAATGGATTTGAAAAAACAAATTGGATGTCGGAAGGAAATGTTATCGAAATAAGTCACGCTCGGTGGCTAAGGGTTATCGCCGAAGAGGGTATTGACTTTGAAGAATCTTTTGCTCCCGCTGCTCGCCTTGGTCGTTCGGATATTTCGCTCGCGCTCATATGAATATGACGGTCTATCGATGGATGTCAAAACCGCTTCTCAATGGACAACTTAAAGAAACGGTTTATGTCACCAACCGGATGGATTTGTTGATCCTGAGTTCAATCACGTCTACAAACCGAACAAAGCTCAGATGGTCTCAAACAAGCTCCTCGGGCATGGCAATGCATAAGCTATCATCCTTCCTCATTGCTAATAATTTCACCAAAGGTTCGGTTGACCCAACTCTTTTATACAATATCACGGGGCACATATCTTAATTGTTCAAATTTACGTGGATGACATCATTTTGGGTCTACACATAAAAAGTTTTCAATCGCTTTTGCAAAACTAATGAAGAAAAATTTTGAAATGTCCATGATGGGTGAACTCACGTTCTTTCTCGGACCGCAAGTTCATCAATCACCCCGTGGTATTTTCTTGAGTCATACCAAATATGCCCTTGAATTGTTAAACAAATTTGGAATGAAAACCTGTGACACCTATGCCACACCAATGGCTCATACCAAGAAGCTAGACGCCGATTTACATGGGAAATTGGTGGACCCTACAAAATACCGTAGTATTATTGGGTTTCTCATGTATCTAACAGACTAGCGGACACGATATTGTCTTTGCCGTTTATCTATGCTCCCGCATTCGCGACCAACTGAAACCCACCTCTCCGAGGCTAAAAGAATCCTCCGATACATAAAGGGAACCATTAATTTGGGGATTTGGTATCCAAGGATTCGGTTTTGAACTAATCGCTTTTCGACGTGACACCACGCAGGATGCTTAGACTCAGGAAAAAGTACTTCAGGAGCTTTACAATTTCTTGGTGATAAACTGTGTCATGGCAATCGAAGAAGCGGATTGTACATCGCCGTCCTCAACCGGCGGAATATGTAGCCATGTCATGTTGTTGTGCTCAAGTCATTTGGATGAGAACACAACTCAAAGACTATGGTTACGTATTTTTATAGAATCCCGATGTATCATGACAATCGAGTGCCATTGTGATCTCTGCAAGGTAACTCGGCCAAAGACTAAATCAAAGCACATCGATCTTCGATATCATTTCATCAAGGATCACGTGGAGCGAGTGGTACCGTTGAATTATATTTTGTGGGTACAGAATACCAATTGGCATATCTTCTCACCAAAGCCTTGCCTCCCGCTAGGTTTAATGAGTTGGTCCACCGGATTGGTATGCGGTGTTTGACTCAAGAGGAATTGGATGAACTCCTAAAACAGTCTTAAAACCTATCAAACACCAAAATCTCTTTTGTAAATAATTTTTCAAAAACAAAATACAAAAATATAAAACCCGATAAAACAACAAAAATATTCTTCTAATCTAATTTTCTTTCAACATGGCAAGTACATTTCTTCCGACAACACTCTAATCTTTCAAAATTCAGTATTTTTTCGATCAAGTGTTGAGGGGGAGAAAATTAATACTTAACTGCTTCAAAACATCTGTGTACTTGCATGTTATCATATCCCGGTTGTTTCTTTTATCAATTGTGGTAAATTTTTCTGGTTCAATGACACTCCTGGACTAAAATTATAACCTTTCATTATTCTAAGTCTAGGGGAGTGTAGTCAAAGTTTCTTTCTTAAAATCTTTGTTTGGTAACCAAAATGGAAGTTAAATGGCTTTGTTTGAAAAAGGAAAAGGTGGAGGGACCAAAACTGTCAAAATGTTAAAGTTATTTTAATAAAAACATCCTCCACCTAACATTACCCTCACATTTATTACTTATAACCTAAAAGATCCTAACTAATATTTATTCAAGAAATCAGGTTTGATCATCAATCTGTAAGTGTTTTCATGATCTTAATGCGAATACAAGCTAGGTTTTGAATTTCTAGTAAATCCTACGGCTAAAACTTTTGTTACGCGTGATTATGTGTTCTACGTATAAGCGTATGAACACACAATCATTGTGTGTGTGTTTGTGGTTAAATGAATAGTGTCAAAACGTTCCTAATACATAAATGATTACATTTTAACCATCTAAATCCACCCAGAAACACGAATTGATGGTTTTGATATTAGGGTTCTTGAGTCGAATTGGGTGTTTTCAAATGTGAAGGGTTTTGGTTATAAATATTGTTTTGTTATGTTCATATGTTGATGAATTAATGATTTCCAGGCCCTATAACAACCCATAAACACTAATTTAATCAGAATTAGGAATTAGGGTTTAATGTTCTTGAGTTTGGGTAATTTTGATTCATCACGAACTAGATGTTAATACTTGGTTTATAAACTCACACAACATCTTAGAACTACCAGAATAAGTTTGGTTCAAATCCTATGGTTAGAAAACCTACGCGTAATTCTTAACCCTTAGGGTTTTGACCTACGCGTATGACTTTCTACGCATAAATGTTTAACAAGCCTTCATGCCATGATGTGTGTTTAATATGACTATACATGTTAAGATTGATGATATGATGGTTTATTTCGTGCTTGCTACTCGTAAAATTCATAATCAAGGTCGATTGTTACTCTACGCATAAGGATCACCTTACGCGTAGGCAGTTATGCGAAGAGTAATCCACGCGTAACTACTACAGCATAAGGTTCTACAATGGGACTACGCGTATCCCGTGAAGGATATGCGAAACAAAGTGACCCTACGCGATAAGGTCTACTCATTTACGAGTAAGCCTTACGCGTAAGGTATAAATAATCCTACGCGTAAGCTCTACGCATAAGGTCCCCTTTCTTACGCGTAACACTTCTTACGGCGTAAGTTAAGATCCTACGCGATAAGCTTTCTCTGCGCGCATTGTCACGCCGTTTACAGCATTAACTTTGCCATATATCTACTTAAGCCTTGATAGACCTTTATTATGAATTGTTACGTGAACAAACTTGTTAATAAACAATTCATATCGTCACGAATCCAATAATGTCACTAATAAACTTAACCGTTTGATATGTTGTGAACAATAAGTGATAACATAAACTTTAAAACTTAAAGTTAACTAACTCACGAAACATTTCACGACGTCATTGGACTATTGAACAAACAAGTGACTTAGGACTCGTAACAATCATTGACACTGTATATTCAATAACTAGACAATAAGACCTTCTATTGACTAACATTATGTCTTTCGATATGTTGGTTCTTTTGGCTAATGTTATTTCAGATCACGACATGGCTGCTCAATTGAATGTGGATGCATCGGGTTCTTACAATTGTTTGATATCTTCCAGAGGGTTATCCGAGAAAGATTGGAAAGAACAACCTTAGGGTTGACTTTGATACCCTCACATGCTCTGAATCTTCTTGTCTCATTGCAGTGGATATTCTCGTAATCATCCCTACCGGAACATGCTCTCACACTCTGCCACGCAGTTCCAGGTCTACATTCAACAATTCCGGGATTCTATGCAGAGGATCACTGGTCAAAGTGCAGTGAATGTGACACTTAATCACTACAAGTCACTATCACCTCACTTACTTCGCTGTTCTCATCATTCTCGACATCGCTCCAACCGACTTCTTTGCTACCCCTACGAAGAGAGCAGCCCTGAAATTCTTGATAGATATTGGTTATGATGAAGCTTCAGGAATCATTACAAAGCACTCTCACGTGAGTGAAGAATATTCCTCAACCATGGAGAACACTCTACATGATCATCACCAAATCGGTCTCTGGTCGTGACAGTGGCTATGAGCATCCCAAGCTCATGGAACTGCAAATTTTCTGGTCGTTGATCAACAAGAAGGACATTGAAATCGAAGCACTGATATGGGAGGACATGATGCTATTTCACAAGAAGCTTGGCTCCAAGATTCCCTATGTCAGATACACCAAGTCCGAGTCCGACGATGATGATATAGAGGGGATTTTGGATTACCTTGAACTACAAGGCGAAGATGGATTCACTGACCCCGATGATGAAGCATATGAGCAAAGAAGGTGCAAACTTCTTGGCATTCCGTATAAGAGGCCGCCACCAATTATAGCCGAAAAGTATGATTTCACTAGATACCATTTGGGGCCGGACGAAAAATTTTGCAAAATTCGGAAGATCGAGACTAAAGAATACCTCCGCACCGCTACTAATGTTGCTTGGGTCAGACATAACTTAATGAAGGATATGGAGGAAGTTGGCCAAGTCCGAAGGCCACCATAAAGCCCCGAGGCTTTGAGTCCAACTTAAAGACTCATAAATAAAGAAAGTGCTCTTTCGGGAGACAACCCGAATTATCCCTTTCATTTGTTTTATTTCCTTTCTGTTGGGTTTTGTGTTTTTAACCATATTTATAGGATTTCAGGAAAAAGTTGTTGCACCATGCTGAACGGGGACCTGATCTGTCCATAGTTACGGCGTAACTCATTCTTATGGTTACGCCGTAACATACTTTTTACAGGAGTACTTTAGAGCAATACCAATTACGGCGTAATCCCATTAAACGGTTATGTCGTAGCTACACTCCTGTAGCGTCTGCCATGTTTTGCTTAATTATGGCATAACTCCTTATAAGAGTTATGACATAACTACCCTCTGTGACACTTCTTTCCTTTTAAACACAATAACCTTGTATTAGTTTTCAAATGAACTTTGTGGGTATGTTCCCTGTAAGCCCTCACGAGACTACACTCGTCCACTTGGGACACCAAGTGGTTTAAAAGGCTTGTTGAATAAGCTAAATGCATCCGTGATTCCTACGAAAGTGAGTTAGGTTTCTTTTTCATTTTTCCTTTTTCTTTTTTAGAATTATGCTTGTCGGTAGTGTGATTTCAGGGATTGAAGTTTGCTCGTGGATGCTTATGCGAAGGCACGACTCTTTTCGTAGGCCTTCTTTCTTTTTGGAGCAAATTTCAGGGAAGTTCTCGCTCTAATTCTACTTTTCTCTTCACCTTTATTTAACGCTTAGTACAAAAGAGATTTTGTACATTTCAAGTGGGGGGACGGGAGTAGAATTGTCTCTTGAACTTTATTTTGCCCTCGTTTTTCTAGTTTATTTTGAAAATTATGCCATTTTTAAAATTTTGACATGTTTTTCTTAACCTAACTAGATTAGACCTTAGCCGAGCACATTATAACCCTTGATATTATATGGTGAGATTAGCCTTATCCGTTTCCAAATTTTACCCCAAATCCACCAAATTATGAGTGTGCCTGTAGCTTGTAAACTTTAGAACTTGGCCTTTACATCATTTCGAGACCATAGACGAGGTATGTTGAGTTAGCTCGATGTATTTGGACTTTTCAGTTTAAGAAGGCAGTATTATAAGATTATCACCCAAATAGCCTTTCATTGTGTGTTTATCGATTAGTCACCTCGACTTCTCGACCCCCATGTTAAACCCTTTGTTGCACTCACCTTTAGTGCAAGATACCCCTAGATACACCCTTTTAAGCCATTCTTTTCATTTTTGTTCACCCAACATATTGTTTCGATACACCATTACACCTTAGCCTGCCCTGTAGTCTTTATTTGTAATTGGAAAGTCATTATTTGCCTAAGTTCAAGGTTCAAGTGGAAAGGTTCGAGAATCACGCTTTCGTCGATGACATATCTTTAAAGATCATTGGAGACCCTCCAAATTCTAATATTGTTCATCTCAAGTGGGGGGGATGTTATGTTTAGTTATTATGTTATGTTGAAAAAAAAAGTGATTCGAAAAAAGAAAAAAAATAGTTATTGTTATTCATTTGTTTGTGAAGTGCGATGTTATAAGCATTACTGTTATGAGCTCATTATAGATTTAGTATCGAGGAGGCCACCTCTGTCACATTTGAAGAATGAAGTTAGAAGTGTGCCCATCATGACGTCCTCTAATGGGACATCTCCCTGATTATATCATGATCCGGTTTCTTAACTTCGAAACTTGAACTTTGGGCGAACGGTAAGTGTCACACCCCCAAATTACCTGTTTTGCAGCGGAATGGAATTCCTGGGGATTGACTGTCATAGCATCACAATCACAGTTATATTGAACGACCTAAAGTGTCGTTTGGAAAATACATCGTTTGATTTAATAAAATAATCAGAGTTACAACATAGGTCCCAAAAGTTTACAAAGTTTGCGGAAATATAAATATAATACAAGTCCAAACGATGGTTTTGAAAGAAAGTGCCATAATGTACAATGATATAAGTCGACGCCGCAACTCAAAAGGTTCCCTAACCATGCCATGATGAATATGCCTTAGATACCTGAGATAAAACATGCTAAAAAGTGTCAACACAAAGGTTGAGTGAGTTCATAGGGTTTGTGTTGAAATGTAAAGCCTTTCAAAAATCGTTTATGCAGCAAAGGCATTGTAAATCCACTCAGTTCCAAGTTCCGCCCATACAAAACTTGCAACCTGTGTGTTCACAACCCACTGCCGAAATGTGTATAGTTTATGATCAAGCGCATGATGTCAAATGAATTCACAAAATAGTGCATAACTTAATGTATCCATAATTACTTAATATAACACATAATTTGTACGGTTTCAAATTGTTCCATGACCATTAGTGCAATGATTATACCAAGACCATCAGTTCAATGAATGTACCAAGACCATCAGTCCAATGAATAAACCAATACCATCAGTCCAATGAATATACCAAGACCATCAGTCAAATGAATATACCAAGACCATCAGACCAATGAATATACCAAGACATTCATGAATGAATATACCAGACAGTCAAATGAATATACCAAGACCATCAGTCAAATGAATATATTATGGAAATACTACGTATGGCAATACTGTTACTTTGCATGACTAAACATTCAGTTCGGATAAACATATAATTTGCAAATAGTCATGAATGTAATAAACAGTTTGAGCATGTATCTCCCCCAAAAGTAGTATAAAAACAATCGAAAATGGGGCTATGAAAACTCACTTGGTAAACTGAGGCGATGACAAAAGTGAGTACACCGAGGTATAATGTGAAACTTTAATTTGGACCTATTACCAATGATATGATGCTTAATGAGTTATGATGTAAGGTTATGCATGCATTTCGTATGTTATTTATACCATTTGCGAGTTTTGAAAATAATACTTATCGTCGAAAAATACTCTTTGGACGTCTTGACCATTCTTAAATTACTTTGCAAGTATTTACGTCAAAATGTCATCCTACAATAGTTTCGTAATGATTTATTGTGAAATTTTCACTTTTCGTCGTAAAACAATGTCGTCGGAAATTTCTTGAAAGTGACAAAAATGGCTTCGAAAAACTAGTCGTAAAATGGTGTACGTCGATCGTTAGGAAACGAACTCGACGGTTTTGGAAAGTTTGTATCAAAATCTAGAAGTTTCAGTTCAGGAGTTTTCGTCATAGAGGTCTCGAACATAAAGATAATAAAGGTTAAAGATGGTGATTTTATCTAATTGTGGCTTAAAAAGTGAGTTTCGGCAAAGTTTAAGCAACCGTAATTAATTTATTACAACTCCGCTATACAAACGGTTAGTCGTTTTGGAAAATATGCTTGGTGATCTCGATTTTATTAGAAGACATTTCGTTCCAAAAAGTTCCACATCCACGTTAAAAACTGCCTTCAACATGGTCGTTATAGTTACCGTAACACTTATCTCGTAAAATTAATATAGTTTTTCTAAAAATAATAGTTACGGCAAGTTTATGAAAACATGCATATTTTTGTCGTTTCAAATCCGTTTTCTACGTATAATACGTCCTTAGCTTCGTATCAAAGTATACTAATATATTTTTGATAAGTCGAAATAATTTGTAAAGCTTAGGACTCGTTTTTGACTCGAATAAAACAAAAACATGTTGCTGAAATTTTTCAGAAAATATATATTTCGTTGTCAACTTGAAAAATTCATAACTTCTTCGTTATAACTCCGTTTTTATCCGTTCAAGCGGCCACGGATTCGTTTTAAAGTATATTTTCTAAATATCAAGGCCAAAAATTCGTGCCTACTGTCGGATTTTCCAGAAAATCAAAATAAGGACAGACCACTTTTTATATTTATCGAAAATAGTTTTTCTCGTACTAAACCTATTCCAATCCCTTCAAATCAACTCCAAAGCTAATCTAATCCTACCATACACCTTCTTAGGGTGTCATGGGTTCCTAGACATCATCAAGACCAACATATACCAAGGGGATAATTATAGGATGACCTTATATATATATAACTCTAAAATCATGAAAAATGGTATAAATCAACATAAATCATGCATGCTTGCTCCAAATATGAAGATATAAATATGAAATGATAAGGAAAAAGGAAAAATATAAATGATATGCTTACAAGTTAATATGATGAGGTGCAAAGAACAAAGGTTAACCTAAACACCCTAGGTTTTTATTTCAAAACCTTATAAAGAGTGTGATCTAGATTGTAATTACTTGATCTTGAAAAATTTGATGATCCCTTTGTACACCCTTCTATGGCCGGTTTTAGAGGAAGAAAGAAAGAGAGGAAAAAGCTTTCTAACACTTGTAGAATTATTGTGAAGTGAATGAGTTAAAAAAAATATGAAGTAAGACTTTTATGTAGAGTAAAATTCAATACAATCAAAGAACCATGCTCACACATGTCACACTCCCCCTGTTTGGCGAAGGGGGGAGGGATTTGGAGATATTTTATTTTTTTTTTTTCTCTCTTTTACTTATATACATGTAATGTATAATTTGTAAGAAAAGGTGCAAGTAAATATAAATTCAAGTTAAGGTAAATGGTAGTTTTTAGGTACAAGTAAATTTTTAATAGATCAAAGTAGAATATAATGATATCATAAAAATTGTAAAAATACATTCCTTGTAAAATTTGAGTGCTATAATAATTATCGTGTAATTTTCAAGAAAAACGTCGTAATAATATAAATTTAACGATTTATATACAAAATAAATTTAAAACACTAGGTAAACTCAAAATATAGTTTTTATAAACTAAATGTAAATATAAAAATATATCGGGATCATTTTTAGAAGTAACGGATTAAATGTTCAAAATAATAACTCACGCGATAACGTTTATTTAATATAAAATTTACGCGGTTAATGTGAAATGCAATGTCATGAATGAACTAATCATGATGCAAATGATACTAATGAAATGTAGACTAAACTTAGTCTATATGAAATGTCCGTGATGATATGATCATGAATTCGCCGCTAAACCATTAAGGTTACGCGAATTTGGAACACGCAAACCTAGTTTACGATAAATGTTGAAATGGTGAAGCATGAATTGTTTTGAGAAATGACCTGAAATTGCGAGTTGTCACATTCGCCCATCCAAAAAGAAATCACCTCCCTGTTTCCCTTCGTGTTAGTCTCTCTGTGGTTAGGGTTTAATGAGGCAAGCCTTCCCATTCTCGAGCAAAACCCTCAAAAGACTTTTTGGTAACCGATTTTACTTAATCTCACAACTCATCAAACAAGAACTGTCATGAGATTAGGCTAAATCGGTTCGAGTAACGGGTCTTTTGAAAATTTGGCTCGGTCATAGAATTGCTTACACATATAAGCCTACTACTCCCTTCATTGCATGATTCTTCCTGAATTAGACATAGGTGATCAGGCTATGTATAATTTAAGAGTAACTACGCAATGCTTGGACTAATCGACTCATATGATGTTTGGTGTTAAGTCAACCGGTGTAAAAATTTGTGATAGGAATGACAGGCATTCTCCACATTGGAGTATGAGGAAAGGATAATGGGATGGGTATTTAAGGGCATCCATGTGACAATCGTTTTGAAATGAAAGTAAATAACTGAAAAATGTATCGTATAAATCGCATGCAAAGTGAACATGCACTTATAATGAAATGATGAGATGCTATGATGATGTAGTTATAGTCTAGGGTCAATGATGCAACCTAGTTCTCTATAACCGAAGCTCTGATGCCAATCTGTCACACCCCAAATTACATGTTTTGCAGCGGAATGGAATTCCTGGGGATTGACTGTCATAGCATCACAATCACAGTTATATTGAACGACCTAAAGTGTCGTTTGGAAAATACATCGTTTGATTTAATAAAATAATCAGAGTTACAACATAGGTCCCAAAAGTTTACAAAGTTTGCGGAAATATAAATATAATACAAGTCCAAACGATGGTTTTGAAAGAAAGTGCCATAATGTACAATGATGTAAGTCGACGCCGCACTAAAGGTTCTAACCATGCCATGATGAATATGCCTTAGATACCTGAGATAAAACATGCTAAAAAGTGTCAACACAAAGGTTGAGTGAGTTCATAGGGTTTGTGTTGAAATGTAAAGCCTTTCAAAAATCGTTTATGCAGCAAAGGCATTGTAAATCCACTCAGTTCCAAGTTCCGCCCATACAAAACTTGCAACCTGTGTGTTCACAACCCACTGCCGAAATGTGTATAGTTTATGATCAAGCGCATGATGTCAAATGAATTCACAAAATAGTGCATAACTTAATGTATCCATAATTACTTAATATAACACATAATTCGTACGGTTTCAAATTGTTCCATGACCATTAGTGCAATGATTATACCAAGACCATCAGTTCAATGAATGTACCAAGACCATCAGTCCAATGAATAAACCAAGACCATCAGTCCAATGAATATACCAAGACCATCAGTCAAATGAATATACCAAGACCATCAGTCAAATGAATATACCAAGACCATCAGTCAAATGAATATACCAAGACCATCAGTCAAATGAATATATTATGGAAATACTACGTATGGCAATACTGTTACTTTGCATGACTAAACATTCAGTTCGGATAAACATATAATTTGCAAATAGTCATGAATGTAATAAACAGTTTGAGCATGTATCTCCCCCAAAAGTAGTATAAAAACAATCGAAAATGGGGCTATGAAAACTCACTTGGTAACCGTAGCTATGATGACAAAAGTGAGTACACCGAGGTATAATGTGAAACTTTAATTTGGACCTATTACCAATGATATGATGCTTAATGAGTTATGATGTAAGGTTATGCATGCATTTCGTATGTTATTTATACCATTTGCGAGTTTTGAAAATAATACTTATCGTCGAAAAATACTCTTTGGACGTCTTGACCATTCTTAAATTACTTTGCAAGTATTTACGTCAAAATGTCATCCTACAATAGTTTCGTAATGATTTATTGTGAAATTTTCACTTTTCGTCGTAAAACAATGTCGTCGGAAATTTCTTGAAAGTGACAAAAATGGCTTCGAAAACTAGTCGTAAAATGGTGTACGTCGATCGTTAGGAAACGAACTCGACGGTTTTGGAAAGTTTGTATCGATATCTAGAAGTTTCAGTTCGGAGTTTCGTCATAGAGGTCTCGAACATAAAGATAATAAAGGTTAAAGATGGTGATTTTATCTAATTGTGGCTTAAAAAGTGAGTTTCGGCAAAGTTTAAGCAACCGTAATTAATTTATTACAACTCCGCTATACAAACGGTTAGTCGTTTTGGAAAATATGCTTGGTGATCTCGATTTTATTAGAAGACATTTCGTTCCAAAAAGTTCCACATCCACGTTAAAAACTGCCTTCAACATGGTCGTTATAGTTACCGTAACACTTATCTCGTAAAATTAATATAGTTTTTCTAAAAATAATAGTTACGGCAAGTTTATGAAAACATGCATATTTTTGTCGTTTCAAATCCGTTTTCTACGTATAATACGTCCTTAGCTTCGTATCAAAGTATACTAATATATTTTTGATAAGTCGAAATAATTTGTAAAGCTTAGGACTCGTTTTTGACTCGAATAAAACAAAAACATGTTGCTGAAATTTTTCAGAAAATATATATTTCGTTGTCAACTTGAAAAATTCATAACTTCTTCGTTATAACTCCGTTTTTATCCGTTCAAGCGGCCACGGATTCGTTTTAAAGTATATTTTCTAAATATCAAGGCCAAAAATTCGTGCCTACTGTCGGATTTTCCAGAAAATCAAAATAAGGACAGACCACTTTTTATATTTATCGAAAATAGTTTTTCTCGTACTAAACCTATTCCAATCCCTTCAAATCAACTCCAAAGCTAATCTAATCCTACCATACACCTTCTTAGGGTGTCATGGGTTCCTAGACATCATCAAGACCAACATATACCAAGGGGATAATTATAGGATGACCTTATATATATATATAACTCTAAAAATCATGTAAAAATGGTATAAATGAACACAAGTCTTGCATGTTTGCTCCAAATATGAAGATATAAATATGAAATGATAAGGAAAAAGGAAAAATATAAATGATATGCTTACAAGTTAATATGATGAGGTGCAAAGAACAAAGGTTAACCTAAACACCCTAGGTTTTTATTTCAAAACCTTATAAAGAGTGTGATCTAGATTGTAATTACTTGATCTTGCAAAATTTGATGATCCCTTTGTACACCCTTCTATGGCCGGTTTTAGAGGAAGAAAGAAAGAGAGGAAAAAGCTTTCTAACACTTGTAGAATTATTGTGAAGTGAATGAGTGAAAAAAAATATGAAGTAAGACTTTTATGTAGAGTAAAATTCAATACAATCAAAGAACCATGCTCACAATTAATGTCACCTACCCCTGGGTCACAAGGGGAGGGATTGGAGATTTTTTTTTCTCTCTTTTTACTTGTATATATGTAATGTATAATTTGTAAGAAAAGGTGTAAGTAAATATAAATTCAAGTTAAGGTAAATGGTAGTTTTTAGGTACAAGTAAATTTTTAATAGATCAAAGTAGAATATAATGATATCATAAAAATTGTAAAAATACATTCCTTGTAAAATTTGAGTGCTATAATAATTATCGTGTAATTTTCAAGAAAAACGTCGTAATAATATAAATTTAACGATTTATATACAAAATAAATTTAAAACACTAGGTAAACTCAAAATATAGTTTTTATAAACTAAATGTAAATATAAAAATATATCGGGATCATTTTAGAAGTAACGGATTAAATGTTCAAAATAATAACTCACGCGATAACGTTTATTTAATATAAAATTTACGCGGTTAATGTGAAATGCAATGTCATGAATGAACTAATCATGATGCAAATGATACTAATGAAATGTAGACTAAACTTAGTCTATATGAAATGTCCGTGATGATATGATCATGAATTCGCAGCTAAACCATTAAGGTTACGCGAATTTGGAACACGCAAACCTAGTTTACGATAAATGTTGAAATGGTGAAGCATGAATTGTTTTGAGAAATGACCTGAAATTGCGAGTTGTCACAGTAAGTGGTGATGACTTGGTTATAGATTTAGACTATCTTCTTGATTTTATTTTACACCAATTTTATCCCATGTCTTATCCTACCCTTAGTCATGAAGTATGTCTAGGTGATGCAATGGAGCAATCTTTGGTGTCTTGGCCATGGATTTGGTCATGTATCATTGATTTTGTCCACTTCGCCGTGACATGTTAGTAATGACAAATCACCCTTAACCTTTGTCGTGTCTACCCATATTGCCTTCAAGAATTGTTTTGTCCTTAACTCTAGTGGTGGAAATTTGTGTAACCGCCAAGCTTATGATAGAATACATGCTATGACTATGCAATGAGTGATCACCCCGAAATTGACACTTAGAATAGTTGAGAGATTTGAGTGTTTTGTTCCCATTTCGTGAGGTGTTCGGCTTTGTTTTATTCTAGCATAATGGATTTCTAAACTTATATTTTCCAGGTAATGGGAGATATCTTTTTAGGAATCTATCTAATAAGGTCTACTTGAGGGCAAGTAGAGTTCTAGTGGGGGATATTTGATAACATCAAATAGTCCTGAATATTTAGTGTCAATTTCACCCGATAATGCTCGTATTTTATATCATTTATATGGATTTATGCTTGTTTTCCTCTATATTTTACTTTCAGGTAAATTACGAGCATTGGAGCTAAAGAGACGCGGATTTGGAGAGTTTATTGAAGATATATCATAGTATGCTCATTTTGAAGATGTTACGGCATAAATCCTCTCTCACATTATGCCGTAATAGAAGAGTGGCTCAGAAAACTAACTCAACTGAATATTACGGCGTAACTCTCCCAAAGATTACGACGTAACCAACTAGGTCAAATGAGATTCCGCGCCGCTGCAAGTTACGCCGTAACTATTTTCTCATCTACGGCGTAACCAGGATTTATTGAACATACGGCGTAACTCCTTCCAGATGTTACGCCGTAACCAGCATTTTCAGTGCAAATTATGAAGAATTGGATGTTATGGCGTAACTCTTAGCATTAGTTACGCCGTAACCAGATCTGGCCTATAAATACCCCTCGAATTCCAGCATTTCAAATCATCCCATTTCACACACAACATCTGTGAACGTGAGTAGAAGGTTGAAGTCAGATCTTAGGGAGCATACGGAGCCATCTCCAAGGGAGAAATCACCCCCCTACGATAAGCATTAGCATTTTATCTTTTCTTTACTTTCAATTCATGTATTTCGTAATGTTAAACATTGAATCGATTGTTTTAGTTAATATGAGCGGCTAAGCACCTCTGGTGTTAGCCTAGTTATGATTCCTTAATTGCTTTGTTTATGTTTACATTGCTTCCGCATAATTATTTCTATTGTATGCTTGCGTAGTTTGTTGGTAGCTACCCTTGTTTCGGTAGTTTTGAATGCGGCATTGGCTAGTTACTTAGGAGATATGACCAACTGACCCTAAGTAGGTAGACTGAGTGGGAAGGGTAAGATATGACCAACTGACAACCCTTTTTGCTTGTGCGATTTGACCAACTGATCACCTACCGTTTAGATGAACTTAAGAAGTCGGGGATGAGTGTTTAAGATGCTAGCGCCCGAGCACTCATTGTTACAAATCTTTCTTGTAGAGGTGATTAATGACTTGGCTTAGGGGACTAAGAACAACTGGACTTTCGACGGGTCACCTAACATCTCCCGTGGAACCCTTTGTTGATAGGTTAGGACGAACTGACCAAATGTTGTCCTAGCGACTTTGACCCCACTTGAAGTAATTGGAAGTAATTAAACATGAACTTAGCTTGATAGGATGAATAACTAGGTTAGCACACTTCTCCCTTATTGATCAAAACCCTCGCCTCTATTTGATTTCCTATTTTCTTGTCTTAGTAGTTAATTAATCATTTCAACCCTTAAAATCTATTAAAATCTGTGACACCTAGACTTAGTTTAAATCCGCACACATAGCTCTTGGGACGACCTCAGTTTTACCGAATACTACACTATACACGACCGGGTACACTGCCCGTTAGTGCATTAGGGTAGACCATAGGTATAACGAGAATTTATAAATATTAAAACATGGTTAGTAAAACCTGCATCAACCATGCTCTACCACCCACATCCTTTTCTCCTCATGTAGATGACATTGATGAGTCAATGTGGGAAGATCGCCCACAATCTCAAGTGGAGATACAAGCTCAACTAGAAAACTTCCAAACCTTCTCTAATATGGTGGATTCTCACCTAAATGAGGCTTTTCAAATGCAAAATGCTTTGCTCTCCTCCCTCATCACTCCATCAAACACCAACAACACTTCCACCAATGTTCCACCACCTAATAATGATCCTACTCTTTTACCTAGACACGGTTGCTCCCATTGTGAGCGCACCGCCCATCTTAGCGAAAGGACCCGAATCATGGTCCATGAGTTACAAGATGAGATGAGGTTCATCCTCAATCACATCCCTGAGCGTATCAATGCTCTTTCTCATCCACCTTCTCAATAGGGTGGTTCTAGTTTTATCTTTAGGACTTCTTAATTTCTAAGTTATTTTTCTAGGATTTTTTATTTTTAAGTTATTTTTCTAATTTTTAGGATTTCTTTTATGTATCAACATCTCCATTGTGTTCCATTTTATGACTTCTAAGTCATAAATTTTTTAACAGATGAATGATGTTTATTATATGGTTGTTGGTTGGAATTACTTGTATACTTGTGATGATGATTGTTACTAACCTTTCTTTTGTAGCTTTTCACAATCCATGTATCTTTCTCTTGGCACCCAATTAAGGGGGAGCATTGGCCAAGGGGGAGAAAATGGCTCGGGCTCATCGCATTTTCCGCCTCGCGTCTTCTTTTTGTTTCGACAAAAAAGGTGAGAATATTATTGAACTTGACCATTGACTTTCAAAAAGTCAATATCATGCTTTGACTTTCAAAAAGTCAAAATTGTTAAAAACCAAATAATTGAATACACTAATCATAAGATAAAATAAGCTTTTGATTGTCAACTTTATCTAACTAACTAGTTCTTCGAAGTTCAAATTAATCTCATATTTTTATAACTCTTGTACATCTTTACATCTTTGATAAAAATAAAATTTATGTTTTGTCCTCAACAAAAAGAGGGAGATTATTAATACAAATATCGTCCTAAAATGTTATTTATATTTTATGATCTTTACCTTGTTTTGTTAACGACAAAAGTAAATTTCATTTTTGTAAAGTATAAAGCTTGTCAAGATTAATAGACATTAAAACAAGTTTTCCTTAAATAAAGTCTTCATCACTTAAGCATTTACATATTATCACATATTGATTAGGTATGTATCAATTAACATTGATATCATTCTAAACTATAATGGGCATCAACATTTTTAGAACAAGTATGTTTAGTTTCTTAAACATAACATTACATATGTATTTACTTATAAACATATTAGTTCTAAAAATAAAAAACAACATATTACATCATGGCTTGCATCACATTGGAAATCTTTGAAAGATTTCATAGAATATGTTGGTTAGATATTCACTCATCATATCTTACATGATCTTGGTTAGATTTGGGTGATCTTGGAAAGATTTTTGTAATCTTTAACGTCATCGGTCGGAACCAAAATTAACAAGGGCGAACCCTTTTTTCGGTTGTGCCAGGTCCACCGGTGGCCTCATTGTTCATTTGGCCTATAAATAGCAAGCCAACCCAAGTTGTTTTCTCATCCCTTCTTAGCATAAAACACATACATTCTCTCATTCTATTACATTTAACTCAGTTTCATTTCATTCTAGTGATCATCTTTTGTAGCAAAGAAGATCAAGGCATAATCAAGCTTCAACAATTAGTTGGAAGGCTTGTTTGTTTTGTTGTTGTGTGATCTAGTATTGTTCATACATCATTGTTGTACCAAACCATCTTAAACCTCTGAGTGTGAGTGGTTAGTATTTTAGTCCTCAAAATACATAGTGTGTTGGGAGTGGTTGTACCCTTGTAAAAGAACTCGACATCTAGCTTTGTGTCAGAAATATTGTGTAAGCGACGTGTAAAGGTTTTCTCCGTTGGTTAAAGGAGCTTGTTGATTAGTGAAGATAACTCTCGAGTTAGAGACTCGGGGAGTGGATTAGGGCAAGGAAAAAGAGTTCTTGTAGACCGAACCACTATAAACATCTTTGTCGTGGTTTGATTTTTTCTTTCCTTATTTACTTATTATATATTGCTTGCATATTATTTATTCTTCACTAACACATCCTAGATCAATATCAATTGATCTTACAATAAAGTTTCAAAACAAAGATTTTAAACGGTAAAACTATTCAACCCCCCTTCTAGTTTTCCACAAAATTATAATCTTTCACCAATGCTTTTTAAAATAAAAGTAATAAAAAGACAAATTCAAGCATCAGAGTTATAACATTAAAAAACAAATTTCAAAACATTGGAATTTGTTGAAAACATGAAAAAAGACAAATTTCAAGCAGCGAATTTACAAATATGAAATTACATGAATATATAGAAATGTGTCGGCAACAAAATTACTCATAAAACCAGAATCAGTATTGAAGTACCTGATTAAGATTTGGACGTGATATCAAATAATATATCATACAGTATGTCCATTAAGCTGTAATTTATATCAATTTGGGGGTTAGGGTTTGAGAGAGAATTAGGAAATGGTTTAAGAGAGAGAATTGAGGAAATGGTGTAAGAGAGATAAGTGAGAGTAGGTTAGTAATTAGAAGAGGTGTAGTTAAGTTACATAATTGCCCTTGTATTTATTCAAAATAGATGGATATGTTTAATAAGGGCTATAGGATGAAAAGATAGATCAAGGGCTGAGATGAAATGCTTTGATATCTAGATATTTTTTTATTCTGCATTAAACTTTTGTCATGTCGGATATGTAGGCGTTTTGGGCTCAATCAGATGAACAATGGAAGAGAAATTTCAGATTCGTGACCGGAATCTGTGACGTGGTCACCGAAAGTGCCCAAAAAGTGAAAAATGGAGGTGCACCTTGACAGATCGGTGTTTGGATCCGGCCAAGGTGCCGGCGTCACAAGGTATGACCCGACAACTTCACACTAAGTCGGTTGGAAGAAAAACCTTCGAGCGATGCGAGGTGACGCAGTCACAACCCTAATACGTCACACTATATATATATATATATATATATATATATATATATATATATATATATATATATATTCACATTGTTTTCATTAATTCGTGTGGAGCTTTTGGAATACAAATCCTAGTCATTTATTAGCATAATTTTAATCCTTTTTGGTTGGACAAAACCCTATCTACAAAAGAGAGAAGTATTTTAATTAATCATTCAGTGATGTTTAACCTTTATTGTTCGATTTCTTCGTGTGCTTGTTTTTCTATTGCTATGTTAGGCTAAACTTAATACAATTTATCTAGGATTGCATGAAATCCAGTAGTATACTGCTTAATCTATTGTCTCTTGTTAATGAATGTGCGAATTATGAGTTAAAACACATGTTAGAGAATTTGTCCAAGGTTGAACGTTAACTGGAAATGGCTAATTAGATATTTATATTAGCATGGATATTTATGACGTGCTTTGGTGTTTTGGGCGTTCTTTGGTGCCACTCACTTAGGTTATTGCATAGGCATAGGAGTGACCTAACCCCAATAGATAATTAAAAATATCCCATGTTACATTAACAAATACGCGACTATTGTGACAACCCGCAAAATTCCCGACATGTTCTATTCGGAGAAACGACACTTTATTTTCAGTTTGCCATTTCGAGAAACTAGACGTATTCATAGTCAAACTCATTGAAAATATTATTCCAAGCCCGATGGCGTAATTCTCGAGTCTTGAATCGGCCATTCACAAGTCGAAATGAGCCCCGAACCTCATTTTGTGAAAGATATCATCAATTACAAATATGGTCCCTTTAGCACTAAATACCCCGTCACCCCTTAACTTTGTGTTTTGACACTTTGGCCCCTAGGGTTTTCCTTTGACACTATAAAAGGGAACTTATAAGTCACCCTCTTCATTGTTGATAAAACCCTAGCCCCCCTCCTCCTCCATTCGGCCACTCCTCAGCTGCCACCCTTTTTTGGGCCATCTTCGGCTGACTACTGCCATCAACACCACCCACTATCACTCTTGTCTCTCATATTTCTAATATCAAACGGCACCCCCTCCCCCTCATGGCTGCCACCGCCTACTACCACACCTCACCAACACCACCAAACTCACCCTCTTACTTCCCTCTAATTGTTTATCTACCACACGCGCTACAAAAGCACCTTTTCACCACCACGACAACCACCCGACGCCACCGCCTCTATTGACAGAAAGAGATTCAAGATCGAAGATGTTGGTGTCTTATTGGGAGTTTTTTCACGTTGGGGTTTTGATTGTGTTTGTTTGGGGTCTGTTTGGTTCGCATGTCTTCACCACAGCCGCCGCTTACGCCGCCGTGCTAGATCGAAGACCAAGGGTTTGTTTGTTCCGGGTTAGTTGTGATGTGAGTCATATTAAAAAAATTTTTGTAAGTTTGATTCGTGTTGGGCTCGTATAACCATCACCACCGTCACTTCACTCTTGTCGTCTCTCCTTTTTTTCGTTCTTGTCATTTGGTCAGCACATGACATCACCACTACCTATTGTCTTTATAACCGACTATATATATATATATATATATATATATATATATATATATATATATATATATATATATATATATATATATATATATATATATATATATATATATATATATATATATATATACTAGTGTCAAAACCCGTCCAATGGACGGGTATGACTTGTGGTTTTTATTTTTAGGATTTAGTAGAACAAATATATACTAAAAGTAATTAAAAAGTTAAATGAAACTAAGATCTATAATTGATGTTTCCATAATCCATAAACGGCTATAGGGTAAGTATTTTGATTTTTTGTTTTTATTTTAGGATTTAGTTGAACAAATATATACAAAAAGTAATTAAAAGCTAAATGAAACGGGTGAATAACTTGTACTTGTCGAGGTCTCCGCAAAATGCTCTATGTCTACCCATAAAGTAACCATTAATATCGCAAGTTCACATCATGGTCTCAAATGTAAATCGGCTTCAATGGCTCTAAATGGAAGGCCACTTGAGAAAGGAGTATATGTAGGTGGAGTGGGAAGTGATACTCGATAAATGTAAAGGATGTGGATTCTTCATTCATGCCTCAATAACTACCATTCCAAGTTACGTACTATATTTCCCATATTCTTTCATTTTAAGAGAAACTTTGATTGGCTAACCTGAATTTGGTAACGGACATTATCAAATTCAACCCAGTGGCAATCCAACTTGACCCCTTCTTCAATATCTGGAAACCAAGAAAGCCGATATCGGAGCTATTGCTAATAAGGTCATATCTCAAGAAACATTCGATTACAAAACATCCTGCTAAAGGCATTATCGTTTTCATTTTTATTTTTTTATTACTTCGTGAAACTACGAGTAGCTTGTATCTTGGCTTTCAAACTAAAAGGAAAATAAGAAATAAATATGTTGTGAAACTAATACATACTTTCTTTCTTAAGAATAGATTTAATGCATACATGAGATGTATCTCCTTCAAAGTTATCAGATATATAACCATATCGAATTTGCCTGAAACAGAAGGCATATTACTCCCGTCGTTATCAAACAAACATTGATGCTAAGAGCTTCAAAAAAATCGGGATCTATAAATAGCTTGCTAGTGTATATGGTCCCTAAATTTGTATCATTATACTCACCCACTCAAGAAGATTTAATAGCCAAAACTGGAAATATCCCAAAATCACACATGAAGTGTTTGACTATCCATGTGGCAAAAATTTCCCCATAAAGTTATATCAACACTTCTTCTAACATATCCTTGACGCGAAAGTTTCTTTCTTTACAATGTATGAAGGAAGTATCCTAAAACAACACCAATGATATCTAAAAAAGAATTGTTATCCAAACCTTCAAATTTAGTAGTTTGACAAAAATGGAATTGTTGCATCTAAGGTTTTAGAACTACAATGGTAGAAATAAAATATATATTCACATGTTGGTAGTTTGAAGGGAATGTGACAATTGAAAGATTTTTATCGAATCCTGTTATATCCTTCATGTGTTGCCAATGTCACTTGCTGAACCAGCTTCTCTTGTGCACTTTGCGCACCACCCCGAGGAAGCATAAGGTGAAGAGGATGATATTTTTCTTTTCTTGTCTCCAGATTGAAATATCTCTCCATATGCTTCCCATGAATGATCATTCTTCAATTCAGATGACCATAACTATTATTTTACATAAAATAGATTCATGTTTTAATCAAGCAATGACCAAAACACCAACTAAATTTTAGTTTGAGTCAAATAAAAAGATACGGATCGGCATTACTTAGCTTAATAGTAGATGGATTATAGACTTAACATGCAAAAATAAACTGTAACTAATACATACCAAATAGCGTACCTAGAATATTTAATGATGACTAAACGACGACAACCAAGAAAGAAAGTTTAATAGGTACAATATTACATTTGATAACACAAAACTTAATTTTATATTTTATAAAATTAACACATATTCCGTTTTGACCTTTAGATATTCAAAGAAATGGAACTTGATACACCTTAAGCTATAGTAATTATCGACATTTTCTTTTTTTTTCTTTTTCTTTTTTGCTTCTGCTGGTCTGGAATTACTTACAGTCCAATAACACACCATTCAAAAACAAAAACATTATTCACTTTTATGAAGTGCTTTGAAGTGTGATAAAATCAACTTGATAGACATAAGGATCTTGCAAGTTCTACAACAAATTTAACCTGCAAAAATGAAGAAACAATGTACTTTGTGGAGAAAGAACAACATTATAATTAGTGAGCATAACTGTGTTAGTATATTATCCAATCTAAACAAAATGAAATGAAACAAAGGGTGCTTGGGATTAATTGATTTGTTTTAATATCCAATAGTTCATCAGAGTTAGAATAATGTCCCAATATTTAATCTATAATGTTGATTAAACTACATGTTGGAAAAGGTGAATCTAAAAAGCATATATAGCCAAGCCAAAGTTTTTGGACAGGATGTAGAAATGATGATGACTTTATAGAAAGGACTAACTGTTGACATCTTATGGTGCTCTCATCACGGAGCCACAACCACCCACTCGGTTGTTGGATCATCGTCGCCTTATCAACATTGCCTCGCTAGAACTATTATGATTCATTATTACGTTGATCATCTCCTTTTCACTATTTTAAATGGTAAGTAAACTACTTTTTGAGCCATCACCCATTAATAAAGAGACATGCATGACTTGTATTTTACATTTAACTTACTCATGTACGGATACCAGTGATCTTTTATAGTTATAACTTATGTATTAATAAAGAGACAAACATGACTTATAATTATCTATGGAAGGTATTAGTTAACGGAAAATAATATATAAGAAAAGCGGGCATGACTTATAATTATTGTTTGAAGGTATTAGTTATCGGAAAATAATACTTAACAAATGACTATCAATGCTGCAGATGGTCAATGTTGGACTTCGTATTCAGTCAAATCCAACATAAAAGCCACCAACATAGGGGCGGGTTGGAGACATTGAATATGCAAGCTTTAATGAGACATTCACACTCAAAAAGCTCAAAAAATGAAAGTTTCACTGAAAAGATGGTAGAATTATCTTTTATAGTATTCTAGTTATAAAACCTCAAATAAAAAAATTCGTTTTAGTCCTTTTGACACCTTGAGATGGCCCTGAAGTTATCATTTCGTAACATGTTTGTCTTCATTAGATCAAGAATAATATCATTTTATTGATAACCATATGCAACTAATTATATCATGACTAAAGAATGATCTCTATATAAAAAGTAAGCTCAAAACTTATAGAAAACTCTTATGTGTATGAATAGCTTCATTATGACCATAAATAGGGGTTGTTTTCAGGTGCCTTAAGACTGATCCAGTATGCACTGGCATTGATGTTGACATCCATCACGACCCATGTGAATTTTGATTTAGATAAGTTCAAAGAAGAAGTGGTAGGGAAATTGAATTAGTCAGGGACAAGAAATAGTATATCTTTGCATTTGCTTCATTTGGTAATTGTTTAGATCAATTCGTTTTGTTGGTTACAAGTTTTGGAACAACTCATTTTGTCCAAATATGTTAATTGTCAAAAAGAGGAATACGGAAACCATGGGCGTGGCATAATTTATTACTTGATCACTTACCCGTGTACATGCTGCGTCAACAAGTCACGACTTCAAGAGGTTACTCAACAACTCTTTTTAAGGAATGAACAATTTTCGTTACGACATATTATATGGGTATAAAAGATCTTATTACGATGAACTTATGTCTTGTTAACACATCGAATGAGCAATGAACACAAATTACTTGTCATCCGTCTTTAATTATTCATAAGAAAAGTCCGTTCGGTTCAAATATTACAAGGACAAATGCGAATCCCGTAACAATAACTACTTAGAAATATACTTGTCAAACAAAACAAAGCACTTGTTTTCATTTAAAATTCATTAAGCATTCCCCTGCACGTGAATGCAGGGGTGTATGAAGCACATAATATTAGAGCAAACACGCAAAACTTGATTTTTACATAGCAGCCAAGACACGTTATAAAAGCTTTAATGAGAAGATAGGGAGGAAGCTAACCATGGACATCTTAATCAAGACTGGTACACAGAATGGGTCAACAACTTCGGCAGATAGTATCTCATTAGAGTGTCGGGTGGGAATGCTTTAATTGGTACATTGTGAACCAACTGCTCTGAAATACAATTATACTGCGAGGGTGCCTCTAACGAATCCTTGTATTGAGCAAGCGGATTTTGTTTAGTATCTGTCATTGTAAGAACCGCCCATATGAGTACCATAATTTAATAAATGTCAGACATCAAATGGACGAATCCCTAACCAGATTAAATCCACCCCATTCCTGATAATCAAGTCTGACATCATCTTATTAAAATGTGGACTACAATCAAAAAGGGCATACACCTGCATATTGAGATCTTTTGCAGCTTGTACACAGATTCTAATGTAGAACCTTTAAGTGACTTGCTCATGGTTGCCACGATTAAACAACGATAACCACGGCGAACCACTCAGATGTTATAAATCTTGAGCAACAGAAATCTTTTTTCAACCTTCAACAAGCTTTCTTTAATCCTAACGTTTCCCAAATCCGTGATCCTAAGTAATCATGATGGTTACTCTATGATCTTAATACTACCACCTGTAGTGCTTATGTTAGCATTCACTTAGCTTTTATGAGGCTTTAAAAATTAATTTAACTTCTGGTGAATAGCAGGACGATTCTCAAGTTCGCATACATTGGAAGGAGCAACTGAACTGGTGTTAGCTTCATGTAAAAAAAAATCTTGAGATGATGGTTCTTGAAGCACATAGATAACGATATGGTAAGTCGCCCCTAACCCGTTTGTGACTAAAAGAAGATTGCCTCCGAAAATGTAAAACCCAATACTAATCTGTATGCTTGAAAACAATGTCGTGCCATTTATCCATACATACAAAGAAATGCATCTATATTCGCGTGTAATTTCTCATAGGAGGGATACATCCGTCATCAAAAAATACTTGTTGACGCTTCAATTTATAATTATGAATTTGAATTGTAGAGTGCAAAAAGTTTCCAATCTAATAATTATATCTGTAGTGAAAAATAAGATCAAATATAGATTAAAGGTTGAAGACTATGAGCATCGGTAAATAAGGAAAAAAAAAAAACATATGAGTTAGTTTCTCTTTATATTTCAAACCCATATAAGA
>OU343222.1:166329832-166501397 GCA_910596185.1 Chrysanthemum makinoi | reverse complement strand
TTTTGATTAGCTTGAGTATATCGCGATTCTTGACTTTGTCGATGTCTTTTTCCTTCGGGCGTGAGTTCTAGTCAAGATATCTCTAATTATGTCGACGCCTCCTCCTCTTTACGCGAGTTGTGTTATGACTCGAAGTTTACCACCAACACCTAAGTCATTAATACTAAACTTTTATAAGTAATGATATGAATAATCCACGAAAACTATGACACGTTGTCTTTTATAGACTTCATTATTGTATGATCCATATTCTTAGATAGTCGTATACGTATTAGGTTGCGCCATTTCGCACGACCGCACTCGTCGCATTCTTTCTTCCTGATGTCATTGTGAATAGCTAGATGCCACCGTGACGGCCAGATCTCGCTTGCTATGGCTAAGGTGAGTTTATGGCCCCTACTTTTTAACGGTTTTTATAACTATTTTGGGGGAGAATACATGCTCGTTTTAACTAAACTTAATGATTGTTTAATTAGATATGTGAAGTGTTTATTTAAGAGTGTTGTTTGATTGAAATATTTGAATTGGTGATTGAAGGCTTTATGTGTTTATCTGAAATAAATGTGAGTTTCATAGCCACACTTTTACTCATAACTATGCTTTATTTAAACATGGGATGAGAATACATGCAAACAATATTCTTCGACCTGCCACTACTTTTTGATTTGCTATTATGTGTTGACTAACTAAGGTTAGATATACGGTAGATGTTGACTTAGACTATGATAGCAATCCTTTGCTATATCGTTGGTGCCTAGCTAAGAATAGATATCTACTCCCGACCTAGACCAGGATAGCAACGTAATATACCTTACTATATCGTCAGTTCCTGGCTAGAGTCGCTTAGAGCCCTATTGAGATCTCTCTCTCTCTTTTATATTGGAATGATTATTATTGGAATGTTGTTGGAATGTATGGCATATATCTACCCTAGTCCCACATAGCAAATAATTCTATCAGGTCCACTATTAACTTTGTTGCTTAAACTCTATGAACTCACCACTTTTACTCATAACTATGCTTTATTTAAACTTGGGGTGAGAAAAGAGGCAAACTAGTTTCTTGGACCTGCCACTACTTTTTGATTTGCTATTATGTGTTGACTAGCTAAGGTTAGATATACGGTAGATGTTGACTTAGACTAGGATAGAAATCCTTTGCTATATCGTTGGTGCCTAGCTAAGAATAGATATCTACTCCCGACCTAGACCAGGATAGTAACGTAATATACCTTGCTATATCATCGGTGCCTGGCTAGAGTCGACTAGGGCCCTATTGAGATATCTCTCTTTCTTTGATATTGGAATGATTATTATTAGAATGTTGTTGGAATGTATGGCATATATCTACCCTAGTCCCACATAGCAAATAATTCTATCAGGTCCACTATTATCTTTGTTGCTTAAATCTATGAACTCACCAGCGTAAGCTGGCCTTTTTAGCATGTATTCTCAGGTTTAAGGCGATAGCTCACTATTGGAAGGCGCTTGGCAAGGGGCATGGTCATAGGAAACTCTGATAAACAATTGGGACCGCTTTAATTACTTTATGGGCCTACTTCCGCACTACTTTCATATAATGTAAACTTAATATTTTTGATAATGAATTTTATTCTAAATGAATGAAATAAAAACCATTCTTTGTACCTTATGTTGTGATACCAATATGTTAGCACCCCAATGCATATATGCTTCCGCTAAACCCGAATTTTGGGGGTGTTACAACTACTCAATAGGTTAAATAGATCACTATTAGAGAGTAATGCACCTTAGGTAAATACATTTTACCTGCATAAAAGTTCACACCAATTTACTTTTCTTGTTATTTAAATTTCTTAAATTAGGATAATATTAGTTAAAAAAAACTCGATCCAAACCCTGATTAATTTTCTTGCTTTTTATTAAAATAAAATACCAAACATAATCACCTCTAAAACGATCAATCCCGTGGTCTTGACTATAATACACTACAACTGTTAGGTACACTGCCTACAACGACTCTCCACACGAGCATAATAAGATAAGGAGAGACGTCATGAGCCATCACACCCCCACGGCAGTGTCAGGCCATCGGTGCCACAATGACATGCACGTGGTACCTCCACGAGTAGTTAACTCGGCATACAAAAGGGTTCTATGGTTGCACATGGTTACACGAGTGAACATATAGTTTCACCATGCATATGAATCATAAGTCAATGAAAACAAACATGATCGTGTAACAGTATTTCGAATAGTTTTCTCAAGAATCATATTTTCGTAAAGCTCCAAAGTTATTCTCAAAATATATATTGTCAAAAGATTTACAAAATCCAACAATAATCAAAGTATGTGTCCTTAAACATAAACGGAATCATAGCATAAGGATACCAAAACGAATTCGAAAGTACGACAAGGAATCCAATATAGAGAAATAAAGTTACGCTGAAAGAAAATAAGAAGAACCGTTCAAAAATACAAACAATCAAATAAACACGTTTAAAAAGACATCCATACTTAACTTGTATAATGATGTTAACACCAGAAGGTCTCAAACGCACTCATCACCAAATCTATTTCGAGATTACGAATATCAAAATCATCCATAAACTACTATAATCTCCTAAATGCCCTTAACACCCTTTTTTCCTAGTAAATATATTTGGCTACGTCTAGAATTATAATGTAGACACTACTTCAGAAATATTTTAGGTGAAGATCAAATAATGACTTGCTTCTTTTGTATAAAATAGCTTAGAATAAACATTATAAAAGTGTAAATGTGTTGTATAAGTTTTCTTTTGCGAACGCAAATTAACATTAGCACAATATGTTATTTAAAAGTTTCCTAAATAACCCAGATCCCCTTTTTCCACCTCACTTTCCATTAACTTCATAAATTATTCTGGCTTTTTTGATCTTATTTCATTTTATAATGTTCGATAACGTGTTGATTATGATAATTGCTCTATATTTCACTGATTAATTCGTTGATTTTTGAATTTTTAAGTTGGTCCTTCAAGATCGATTTTGATCCTGATAATTGCTCTTTATTTCATTGATTGATTCGTTGATCTTTGAAATATTTGAGTTTGGTCCTTCAAGATCGATTGTTATTGTTCCTTATTTTTTAGTAGATTTCATTAGCTCCCTTCAATCCAAGATGGGTCCTTTTCGCTCAAAAGAAGATGATGTGTCAAGGATTTCAACATCGATTTTTGTTACCAATTTTTCGGATTCCTTCTCTGCTAAAGACTTGTTCCACTCCTACAAGCTATATGGTCATGTGGTTGATTCGTTCATTCCAACGAAGAGGACGAAGGAGGGTAAGCGCTTTGGTTTCGTTCATTTTATCAATGTCTTTAACGTTGAGAGATTGGTGAATAACCTATGTACGATTTGGGTGGGACGACTGAAATTTCATGGTAACGTTGCTAGGTTAAATAGAGAGAATTTGAAGGGTAATGGTAATGGCGATAAGACAGAGAAGACTTATAACAAAAACAACTATAATGGTTCCCATAAGGTTGCGGATAATGTGGGTATTGGTAAATCGTTTGTGAATGTGGTCAAGGGTAGCATATCGATTTTGGAGGTAAACTCTATCCCTACGATTGTTTTTGATGATGAATGTTTGAATGTGAAGGACCTATCGTGTTCTCTAATGGGCAGAGTTAAAGAGCTTGCTTCCTTTGATAATCTTAAGAAGGCTTTAGTTCATGAAGGTTTTGATGCTTTGAAGATTAGTTACTTGGGTGAATTATAGGTTCTTAAATTTGAAACTATTATGGTCAAAGATTTATTTATAGCTAATGTAGGTGTGAACTCTTGGTTTTCGGCCCTAAATCAAGCTTTTGCCGATTTTGCTCCTGATGGAAGAATTGCTTGGGTAGAAGTGGAGGGTATTCCGTTCAAGTATTGGTCAGGTTCTACGTTCAAACGTATTGCTTCGAAATGGGGTCAATTATTGGACGTTGATGATTATGATGAGGTGAATTTTCATTCTAAAAGATTATGTATTCACACTAAGGTGCGTGAGAATATCTTGGAGACTTTCAAAATTGCTCATCGGGGTAAAGTCTATTGGGTGCGAGCTAATGAAGTTTCTGGGTGGACACCTGATTTTGCTCAAGAGGTGGAGGAAGATGACGTATCTGTGGAGGGGTAATAATGAGGGTAATCATAACGAGCACGAGGTCAATAATTGTATTGTTGAAAGTGATGTGGAGGAAGTTGTTGAAACTATTTTTGATGTCCCTGAAGGCCAGAAAGAAAACCAGCCAGATGATCCTTTTGGATTATATTCTCTACTGAATAAAGATAAAAACAAAAGGACGCATAAGGACACTGTAGGGAAACAAAGTTTGGATCATCCTCCGGGTTTCACTCCAGATGGGAATCTGAATGAGGGGCATTCTGATGGTGGTAAATAGAGAGAACGTGGTGGGATGGCATATTCTATGCTAATACTGATGGCGACAAGGAGAATTCTGGCTCGGTTAATAAAAAAGTGGAGTCTACGTGTTTGGGTCGATTTAAAAATTCTGAAATGCCGCGTACGGGTGGTTCTATTTTAAGTCTCATGGAGGAAGTTGTGAAGGTAGGCAAAACTATGGGGTATAATATGGATGGGTGTATTAAAGATATCACTGATATTATTGAGTCCCAAGGGGAGTTTGGGGTTCATCGATGAATTTTTTATCTCTAAAAGTCCAAGGTCTCGCCCAAAAGGCTAAAAAAGATTGGGCAAGGGAGTTGTGTATTAAAAATAAAGTGAATTTTGTAGGTTTACAAGAAACTAAGATGGAGTCTGTTGATACGCTTAGTGTGAGGTCGTGTTGGGGAAATTTAATTTTTGATCATGTTCATAGTGAATCTGTCGGTAATTCGGGTGGTATTTTGTGCATTTGGGATCCTAATTCATTTCGTAGGACTAGTGTTACGAGATCGGATTACTTTTTTATTATCCGCGGAGTTTGGTAAAACTCGGGGATTGATCTTTTAATTGTAGTGGTATATGCGCCTCAAGAGGCTAAAGAAAAACGTATACTGTGGGATTAGCTTACTCATGTGTCGGAGCAGTGGGAAGGTGAAATTGTTATGATGGGCGATTTCAATGAGGTGAGACATAAGGCAGACAGATTTGGTTCGAAACTTAATGCTCATGATGCAGAGATTTTTAATTCTTTCATTTATAATGCGGGGTTAGATGAGGTTCCTCTTGGTGGTAGCGCGTTTACTTGGTGTCACAAATCCGCTTCAAAGATGAGTAAGTTGGATAGATTTCTTGTTTCTGAAAACCTTTTGAATTCTTGTCCTAATATTAATGTTATCACTTTGGATCGATACATTTCGGATCATCACCCCATTATTTTGCGTGACACGATGTTTGATTATGGCCCCATTCCGTTTCGATTCTATAATTACTGGTTGGAAATAGATGGTTTTAATAATCTGGTTAGGGAGTCTTGGAATGATGCTCCTGGTCACAAGATAAATGCCATCCGTAATCTTATGTGCAAGTTGAAATTCATTAAAGATCGCATTCGGAGCTTGCTTTCCTCTTATAGGTTGAATTCAAAAGCCGAGATTTCGAAACTTAAATAGGGGCTTTGAGGTTTTGACATGGAAATTGACAAGGGTAACGGTTCAGAAGAGTTAGTTCACAAACGTTTGGAGGTCCTTAATAAGATTCAGCAGATTAGCAACATTCAGGCATCGGAAGTCGCTCAAAAAGCCAAGATTACATGGGCTGTTGAGGGAGATGAAAACACAAAGTTTTTTCATGGCATGTTAAACAAGAAATGCAACCAATCGAACATTCGTGGTGTTATGGTAAATGGGAGGTGGATTGACAATCCGGTACAGGTGAAACACGAATTTTTTGAACATTTTAGGTGTAGGTTTGATACACCTCCTGGAAATCGAGCGCGTATTGACATTTGTTTTCCCAATTCTTTATCAAATGATCAGAGGCACGAATTGGAAGGTATGGTTACTAAAGAGGAGGTAAAAAGGGTTGTGTGTGATTGCGGTATTGATAAATCTCCTGGGCCGAACGGTTTTTCGTTTAGTTTTTCCGTCATTTTTGGGCTACGATTGAAAAAGATGTATTTAAGGCGGTTGATTGTTTTTTCAAGCATGGTGAGATGCCCAATGGTTGTAATTCAAATTTTATCGCTTTGATTCCTAAAATTCTAGATGCAAATATGGTGAAAGATTATCGTCCCATTAGTTTGATTGGGAGTTTATACAAGATTATTGCTAAAATTTTGATTAATCGCTTAGTTAGTGTGATCGGGGATCTTGTGAATGAGGCCCAATCGGCTTTTGTGGCAGAGAGACAAATTTTTGATGGGCCGTTTATTCTTAATGAGGTTCTTCAATGGTGTCGTAAGAAGAAAAAACATACTCCTATTTTTAAAGTCGATTTTGAGAAGGCTTATGACTCGGTGCGTTGGGATTTCCTAGATGATGTCTTAAATAAATTTGGTTTTGGTTTGAAGTGGAGAAATTGGATCCAAAGCTGTCTTCGATCGTCTAGAGGCTCCATTCTGATTAATGGAAGCCCCACGGAGGAATTCTCATTTTTTAAAGGCCTTAAGCAAGGTGATCCACTATCCCCTTTTTTATTCATTCTAGTCATGGAGAGCTTGCATATATCTTTTCAGCGCGTGGTGGATGTGGGATTATTTACGGTTATTTAAATAAACTCGACGGTAAATCTATCTCATTTGTTCTATGCGGATGATGCCATCTTCATTGGCCAATGGAACGATCTTAATATTGATACTCTGGTGCAAGTTTTGGATTGTTTTTACCGGGCTTCGGGTCTTAAGATTAATATGTGTAAGAGCAAGATAATGGGCGTTAACGTGGAGGACGGGAAGATTACTAACGCGGCTAGTAAACTTGGATGCCTCATACTTAAGACTCCGTTTACTTATCTAGGCACGAAAGTCGGTGATAATATGTCTAGGAAAGAAGCTTGGAAAGAGGTGGTGGATAAGGTGGTTTTGCGTCTTTCTAGATGGAAAATGAAAACTTTTTCTATTGGAGGTAGACTTACCCATCTTAAATCCATTTTAGGGTCCATGCCGATATTTCATATGTCCATTTTTAAAGTCCCTTCGAATGTACTTAAAACCCTTGAGTCTATTCGTAGTCGATTTTTTAATGGTCATGATCCTAATAGTAAACGAGCTTCTTGGGTAAAGTGGGACAATGTATTAACTTCGAAAAATAAAAGGGGATTAGGGGTATCTAGCTTATATGCGCTGAATAGAGGCCTTCTAATAAAATGGGTATGGCGGTTCTATTCACAAAAGTCTTCGTTATGGACTAATGTGATTAAAGCGATTCATGGCGATGATGGAAAGTTGGGCAGCGAGGGTTCTACTGGTGGGCTGACTTGTTGGACGTCCATTGTACACGAAATGAAGGTATTGAAGGATAGGGGTATTAATGTGATGGAGTTCATTCGTTTGAAGCTAGGAAATGGAGAGTCTACGTCGTTTTGGGACACCGAATGGCACGAAAGGGGAATTCTTAAAAAGTTGTTTCCTCGGATATATGCCCTTGAGTTGCAAAAAAACGCCACGGTTAGTATGAAAAAGAGGGCGGCTAGTGTAGACAACTCCTTCCGCAGGATAGTGAGAAGTGGAGTTGAAGAGGCGCAATTTAACTCTTTGTTGGAGATTTTGCAGGTAACCACATTGATTTGCGTAAGATAGGTACAGTGTGGTCACTTGAAAGTGATGGGAATTTCTCGGTGGCTTCTATTCGTAAGCTGATAGATGGGATACGTTCTCAGCAGGTAGGCTTACCGACCAGATGGACAAAATCCGTGCCAATCAAGGTGAACATTATGGCTTGGAAAATCAAGACGAATGCTTTGCCTACGCGGTTTAATCTTTCACGTCGTGGAATGGATATAGAATCTATTACGTGCCCAATTTGTAACGGAGGAGTGGAGACGACTAGCCATTTATTTTTCCAATGTGATATGGCTAAACAACTCATGCGTAAAATATCTTCGTGGTGGAATATTGATGAGTCGGCAACAAGTTCTTATGAGGAATGGTGTGATTGGATGGAGTCTATCCGTATGCAGAACAAAATGAAAGGCATGTTGGAAGGTGTGTGTTATGGTTTGTGGTGGTCTATATGGAATTTCCGTAATAAGCTCTTGTCCGACAAGAAGATCCCAAAAAAGGCGGTAATCTTTGATAATTTAGTTTCTGTTTCTTTTAGTTGGTGTAAGTATAGACTTAAAGCTTCGTTTAAATGGGACGATTGGCTTAAAAATCCGTATTATGTAATTATTTGATCTAGCTTCTTGCTAGTTTTAATAAAATTGCCGTTCTAAAAAAAAAGTTTACTAAAAGTCATTATGTAACACATGAACATAAAAAGACGTGTTCAAAATAGTAACAGTTAAATCTTATTTAAATTAAGGATTTGAAACAATAAATATAAATATAAAACATATTAGACACTTTAAAGAGGGTTAAAAACAAACTTTAAAGTAAAAAAGACCTTATTGGTCGTCTTGTTAACCAGGTCCCAAAACGCCTCTTTTCCATCAAAGAACCTTTTTAAAAGCTTTGACATACCTAGTTACATTGTTTTAAAAATGGTTAATAGTATCTAATACCAACGAACTTTTTTAAATGTTCAAATATCAGTTATGAACCCCAATAAAATACTACAACATCCATCAAACTTTGTCGTTTTTGGTTGATATCAACAAAAACCCCGTTTTTTACCTCCAAAATCCACGTTTGCTGTCAAATGTACATACCATGTCATAAATGTGTACTGCTATGATCCACCTCAGATTGGATTCATGTCTGATAAGTGAACATTTGACAAAGTTTGATAGGTATTTTGAAATATTTGACAATTTAACCGGCGTAGCCGATTGATAGTCATGCCCCGTAAGCAAAGGTATGATATCCAGCTAAATTTGAAAGTTTGATGAGTATTGTGGTATTTTATTAGGTTCATAACTGATATGTAAATATTTGATAAGATTTGTTGCTATTAGATGCCATTAACCCAAAAATATGTTTCTTTTAATAAAGTAAAATCTTATATAAGGTTTAGTGTTTTGAAAAAAAAACTAAGCTTCTTCCCGACTAATCTAATGAAACTAATACCATTATTTAAGTCCGTTTATAAAACCAACGCATCGGACTTTACAGACAGTCATATTTTATAACCCAATTATTCAACACCACAAAGAACTTCATATGCTTTAAACTAAACCAAAAGAAGCTTGTGTGGCCATGTATGACATACTTTGATGTATTAGATGATATAGGTTAGTCGGCCCAAGCTTGTGTGTGGGTTTAGGGTCCATTAGAGTTTAGTATTGTCTATGTAATTTTCGTTATAAATAGTAATCAAATAATATGAATAATACCTACGGGAATTCATTGTTCAACATGGTATTATGAGCAAATCTGATTCCGAGACCTAGTCGAACGCCGCCTCTATGTCACCCGTCAAACCCTAACCATACACCAGTTAGTTCTTCTTATCATTAATCAAACTCTAAACACAATCATTATACCGCCATAAAAAAATACCAGTTGTTATGCTTTATCTTTTTGCTACGCTTTGTTCACTATTCTTTAAGAATTTTTTTCTTTTTTTTTTTTTTTTTTTGAAACCATCCAAGGTAATGTCTAACATAAATGTTTGTTTATTTAAAATGGAAAATTGGCTGTATACTTTTTCATTTTTCTCATTTTGAGTACTATATTTTGTTTTAACTTACAATACTCATTATTTTTTATTCATTTACCATTTCAAGTATTGGACTTAATTTATCTTTCCAGAATTGATAATCTTTTACTCATAACTTGAAATGAGTGACGGGTCTCACTGGTAAATTCATGAGACTTTGACATTTATAGATTTAGTAAGCATGACAATTGGTAGTGTTTGAGTTGCAAGTTATCCAACACTTTTCCAATTTGAATTATTCCTTCCCTTTTTTCGTGTATGCCTCTATTACTTACACATCTCAGATATTTGATTTTAGCCTTAAAGAAAGTGAAATTGAGATGTTATTGTATGTTAAAGATAACAAAGCAAATATACCAATATATGATAGACATACTGAACAAATTATTCAAGTGATCATAGCCACTTCAATTCCAACCTCTTTCCAAACCTTCAAGGAACCATGTGTTTCAACGAAATGGCATCGAATAACCTTTGCAACATATTTTCAAAACCTATATAACATCTATTAATTTTATAAATGTTCTTTGTGTTCATCTATATCTATCTATCTATTTTAACTAATAAAACACAGTTTTTCTTAAGCACCCTAATAAAGATTTTACTCAAATAACTTTTGCTCTCATGTTGACAAGTGGACTGAACCAATGTTTTAAAACATATATCATTAACATATAATTACCAAAACACAAACGTATATTTGCAATCTTTATTAGGTTGTTACGTTTTATATAGCAAGTTACCATTAGAATGAATAACAAATGTTTTTTTAATAACCTCTATAATGGCTATAATTTAATTCCAATCGTGTAAAGCAAGCATGCTAATTAAATTCTTTTGTGCAATAATATTGGCATTGATTGCAGTCTTCATGTCAATCATTTTTTTATATGCATAAATAAAAAATTTGCTGTAAAACTTCTTCGTAATGATTCAAGGGAAACGATGGCATGGATTACAACTATGTAAGCCTAACCTCCAACATGCCTTACTTTATCACATGTGGTCGCCGATTACAATTATGGCGGCTGTGGCTTCTACATATCATTCTGGTGCCTTACTTTGATTTTGTTTTATTACAAGCCACACATGTGACTCTAATATCTTATGTAATTATGTGAGGTAAACTTGATCTTTTTTTCACATGAATGAATTGCATCGAAACTAGGGATCATTTGTCTATCATCCTACTAAACACATACTTTCATTCACATTTTTTTGGTTATTTCAGCTTTAACTCATTTTTATGTGTTACTTGCTATATATGGCATCATATTATCGTATTTATTAATTATTATCCACTTATGCATATCGGTTGTTTGAATTTATGCAGGCCCAAGCAAAAAAATAGTGTAACCCAATATGTTTTCTTAGCGTTTGTAAAGTTATCTCCGTCTCAACAAATTTCTCCTTTCTAAGTTAATTGTCTAAGATATTTGAAGAAGTTTGTAAGCCTCACCTCCAAAATGCTATGGGTGTGTTTGTTAAAAATAACAGTAGCAATGAGCTGGAGCAGTGAGCAGCAGCTGTGAGCAGTATTTTTTTAAAAAAATGTTTGGTAACGTAGTTGTAGTTGTAATTATAATGTGTAAAACAGTTTCTAAATGCTCAAAGCTCCTAAATACTACTTTATAGAGCATGGGAAAATGAGCATTCCGAAAAAATAGGTAAAACTAATTGCTACTTGCCAAACAAACATTAAAAATCATAACACTCAATACTCGCTGCTCACCGCTTCTACGTCTCTTTCTTCTAATATTTACATGATGGCATTTTGCATATGAGTAACATATAATTTGCCAAAGAAGTGCAAAAAAGCTCATTAATAGTGTCCAAATTGGGAAAATCTTTATTTCTAGATACTGTTATAATATACTAGACATTGTTATAATAAGCAAAAAAGCTCATTAATAGTGCCCAACCTCCAAAATAATGTAAGCCAATATGTTTTCTAAATGATATACTATTTCTAGATGCTGTTATAATATACTATTTATGGACTTTAGTGCTGATCAAAGTCGCTTTGTTCTTTAAAACTATTCTTGATTGTTTATTCTAATTTAGTTGCTTTATTATTTCACGATAATACAACAACAACAACAACAACAAACCTAATCCTTCCAAAGCGAGGTATAAGAAAGGTAAAATGTAGACAGATCCTACCCTTACCCCAGGATAAACCCGGGAGTAGAGAAACCGCTTCCAACGAGACCTCCGGCAAGTGCAGGTGTGCGGGTGAGATAGAAAAGAGAAGAAAGCAAAAGACAGTAAACAACAAGCACAACAGCAGAAAAGAAAGCAGGCAAAACAAAGCTACGAGACTTGATATAACTGAGATAGATTTGTTATTGTTTGTTCATGAAGCTTATTTCAAAATTAGTTATTAGTTTTGTGCTTATGGCTTAAGCATACAATTAAAATTTTGTGTACTTTTCTCTCAAGCATTTTCAGGAGTGTATATGGATAACTTCTAGGGGAACACTGCATTACTTTGCCCCTTCTTAATAGTTTCATGAAGAGACCAACTTTTGTTTTCGCATCTCTTTGTACGTTAAGACATCCGGATGTTGCTTTATCTATTTTAGAAGAGACCCAAGTTTGACAACATGCAAAGAGCTTTTATACGTCGATAGTTAATTTTTATTTTATTTTAACAATTTAAAGTTTTAAACTATGACAAGAATTGAAGAGTTTCGGTAATAAAATAGTCACGTACTTACTGACATATCCCGCCTAGGTACATAAACTAAAGTGTTTTCCAGTTTGTCTTTCAAACTTTAAAATTGTCTCCTTATATACACACCATAACTTTTTTTACCATATACCTTTCGAATTTTAGCTATTTACTATCCATGCCTTTTTTTCTAAAACCTATGTGGCACAAACAAACAAGGATGTAAGACGTGCAACTTTCTTAATCCTATATTTCTGTAATTCGTAGTTTATGGGTCACTGATAAGCTTCTAAAGTTGCTGATAGTTTATGGGTGACTGATCCTGATGGTTAGTGAGCCAGTAATGTATATTGAGTTGTTTTATGTAATCCTCTTTGACACACCAAACAAGAAAGAAACTAAGAGTTTTTGACAAAGTTTTTTTTTTCCTCCGGCCATTTCGACATGTACTAATATTTAGTAAGTTGGTGAAGTCTTACTCTGAAAGTAGAACATTCATTTGCAGCCGGATAATATTGCTATTTATTATGCAGGCAATGAAGCTCAAATGGAACTTTATGGAAAAGAAAAAGAAACTCTTGATCTGAAGCTTGATGTTGTGGCACTAAAACAAGTATTTAAAGTTGGAGATGACCAGAGCGTACTACTATTTAATGAAGTTGAAAAGGTCTGGAAAGTTTATTTCATATTGCAATCAGATTATAAGGTCTTTAAATTCAAATTTGATTTTGAATTTCCTTAAATACGTGTTTGAACAACAACCTTAATGTATCTATTAAAAAATTTAGATTACTATGTTGCCCACATCTGCTATAGAAAAAAAAATATAGATAAATCTAAAAATAACGATAAAATATTAAAAATGGACAATGTTCTGCAGATGTGCAGAGAATTAGTTAGAATTGTCATGTGTAAAATCTTCACACTGACGTATGTATATTTAAAGGTGTTTATAGAGACCATGGTAGGCTTAAAAGGGGCGGAAGTGTACTTTTCGTTATCGTAACTTTTAGATGTAATCAATTTGGTCGGTATCAAACTATCCTATGATTCTATGCGATTTACAAGAAAACATAGCTTTTTAATTGGACATTTCATGATAATACATTAAAAACATAAAAGAATAAATAAATAAATAAATTACTTTGTATGGTAGGTGCTAATCTAGAGAAAAACTCAAAAATGTGATTATGTGTCGCTAAAGGTCTCCCGAAAAGAACAAATTCACTGCATGCATGTTTATGGTTGACACTAACTGTTTTATGTATTTTGCAGAAAACAGAGGTTTTAATTATCACACTAGAAAGGGAAGTTGTAAATCACACGTACTCAATTTATGCAACAATATCACAGGTAATGTTTACTTGCTTGATCAAAAAAAAAAAAAAAAAAATCTTTTTGTCACTACAACAAATCAAGACTTATAGGACGCTGAATAGTGTCGTGTCAGATTACTTTATAGGACCTTTCGCATAATAGGACCAATCATATAAGTGTCACATATAAAAGCGTTGTATAAAGTGTAAAAATTATTAGGACGCTTATAATCATCCTAATAAGTGCCAATATTATGAAACAAAAAAAACAGTCTCATAAAATGTTTTATACGACGCAATTTGTGTCCCAATAGACAAGTTGATAGGACGCTTTAAAGTGTTCTAAAATACGCTAACCTTCTATCATGTATTAAAACGCATTCATACGTCCTAAAAAGTGTTTTCTTAAGACAAAATTGTGTGTTGCATTAACTCTCATTTGAGTACAAGAAAAAGGTCAAAATACACATGCGCCTGTTTGGACCAAATTTAGTGTCCTCACATACACTATAAAACGATTTTTACTTTCATGACAGTTGTAGAACCTAATAACAATTCTAATTGAGCACGATATAAAACACAGCATACAAGAGATTAATGAGTCAAAGTCGTAGCATGTAAAACCATTAAGAATTTTCATATAGTACATAACAAAAGTTTTAACCCGATTAAGGTTAACATCATCCAAAATAGTCTTTTATATTTTATTACATGGAAACGAAAATAAAGTCGAAGTAGATAATCTAAGACATCATGGATTATCTTCACGCATCATCCTTGCGTACCACCTACAATTATACACCCCACAAAAATAAGATATCAAAACCTATTTCATTTTTAACAAAGAACTAATGAAGGGTAATGGTACATTTTAGTTATCTTTCAAACACACAAGTATTACGGACATCGTACATACAATTGCATTTGCAACTTCCACATTTTTTGCAATTCCATCAGTAGAAAAGCAAGCACGAAACAATTCCCTTCATGTTGGTTCAAGTCCACCTAAAGATTCCTGTTTCACAAAATAAATAAATAAATAGAAATCAGTACATATTAAGATTTAAGATTAATACTTGTAGAATTAAAAATGATTACTTAACTTCTTCACTCACTATAGCATAGCTTTTCTTACCCATGACTTGAACCATCTTTCTATTGCCCCTGTTTGCCTTATTTTTTTCACTCACTCTCTGTAGTAAAGAGACAATCCAAATATCATCTAAACATTGCAGATATATAGTTAAGATATGCAGACAAATTATGTACTTAAGCTTGCATTTTAGACTGAGATAACTACTGATATGAGTAGGGGTGTCAATAAAGTCGACCCGACCCAAACCCGAATAAGAGATTTCAATGAAGATGAAGGTACTAACTCTAAAAGATTGTGGATTCAAGGCTTAGTTTGATGATTGAAAATTGCCTATTGTATTAAAGGCTTACTGATCTATGCAATATGGAGCATGCTTATAATGCAAATGTTGTATGCAACTGAAAGTATGCAAGTCTCCAATAATGCTTAATACGATCTATGCACTATGGATCATGTTTGCAAGTCTCAAATTATGCAACTTCAAGTTTTCAATTGCCTACTGTCGTATGCAACTACAAGTATGATATTCCCCTATTAAGTGTCATATGTATATGATATATAAAAGCTTAATGGTGATGGTTATCTATTACTGTATTGTTAACTCAAGTGTACAAATATGGTACAATGGTTAAACAAATCTAATGAAGAGACTATTAAGTTAATATTTCATACAAAATACTAACCCCTATATGCTTTGATAAAATGAAAGACTTTGTAAACAATAAATAAACAAAACCAAGAACATAATTCTTCAATTATCATATAACATACACTGTGATATACATATGACAACAGTAATATGGTTGCAGTACACCAAACCAACATTTGAAATAAAACACTACTTATAAGATTGGAACAACATCTTTACACAAGCTTAAAGACCTTAAAAATGTATAATACTCAAGGGCGGAGCTATTAAGGGACCGGGAAGGATCCCGGCCCCTTAGACCTAAGTCCGTTAGTGTATTTTTTTCGTGATTTCATGTGTATTTATGGAAAAAAAAAATTATTTCGGCCCTCCCATTTAATGTATTTCTCGGAAAAAAATTGTTTCGGCCCTCCCACGGAAATTTTTCTAGCTCCGCCATGGATAATACTTAAATGGTTCTAAATATTGACATTTTTTATAATAGCTTATTGTTTCAGATTCTTCACTCTAAGAGGTTCAAAGAGCAAACAAATATTGATGTTCAGTATAGACATATGTTTACTAACCAAGTATATGGTATTTTCTTCTTGTAATAATTATGGCATGGTTCAGTTATAAAGGCTTTATACATCAAAAGTACCAGAATTTACTAAATAATAGAAGCTGGTAACATGAGTTGAGATACACATTCAACCATACATATACAATACAAAATACAGTAAGCAAAAATTATCAACAAAGTTTTATACTTTGCCTTTTATAAGCACCTTCACCTCAGACAAAATCCCACATCAAAATTTAAGCCAATTTGAGACTTATTTCATACTAACACACCACAAAATTACTACATACCTTCTTCATCATCGGAACGGTTTGACTCCATGTGAAGTGCATCTTCAACTTGTTGGTTAGGGGTGTTCATGGGGCGGTTCGGTTCGGTTAGTTGGGATATTTCAACTATCCATCACGGGGCGGGTAATTAATTTTACTACCCGAAACCGAACCGTGTTAGGCGGGTAACCGGACATGCGGTTACCCGAAATGAGCGGTTATCCGCGGTTCGGTTCACGGTTAACCATTTTAGACGTTTAAACAAGTTTAACCGTATGAACAATAACATGATCTAAAAATTAAAACGCAATTTTAGTGTATTAAATAATATTGAATAGACTAAAGTCAATTTAAAATTATTTCGTCACAATAATTACGTTCAAATAAGCATACATGACACATTAACAAAAAATATTTGTTCGATGTTTATATGTTACAACACATTAATCTATTTTCACACGTAGATGTTTAGTAAACGTGTACATTAGGAGCAAAAAAGTCGTTATACAATAAGAGTAGTGTAATAATATTATGATACTTGTACTATTATTTAAATATTTAGTTAAAAACCTTCATCTATATTATATACGGTCGGTTCGGTTAACCATGGATATCTAGATTTAAAAACCGAAACCCATCCGTAATAAGCGGGTTTTTTTTGTTTCGGTTTTTATCGGTTTAGGTTTCTTCGGTTTCGGGTTTTTTCGGTTTCGGATTGAGCGGTTCGGCTCGGTTTGTCGGTTTCATGGTTTTTTTGAACACCCCTATTGTTGGTTGTTGTAGTCACTTCTGGTGCGAGCTCTCTTGTTCTTCCTTGACAGCATCGTCTAAAAATAAAAGATTTATTCTTTAAACCATACAAATCTTCTTATTGCCATAATTTGATATATAAGATTGAATATATACCCAAAAGTTTAGCATATACTTATCATCTACTCATTTCTATCAATTAATTACAAAACTTGTGGAGAATCATATCATAATTACTAAGAAAAAAAACTAGGGTTTCAATGTTAAAAAAATTATGATAAGCATAGGTATCCATCAAGTTTATTGTAACACCCCAATTTCCACGGTAATGTTTTATTACTATTTTATACGCTTCCTAGTTGACTTCCATCACTTTTTATATAATATGGTTAGTCAAAGTACCTCACATGAATTAAGTCATAGCAAAAAGGACTAACTTTGAATTGGTCCTACTACAGGGACTAAAGTTGTCAAGTGAATAAACTTGTACAAATATCACAAAGATATATCTAACCGAAATCCGAAATATCGACATATTTCTTCTTCCCTCTCAAAAATGGCGACACATACATATCTCTTTCTTATGATCTAGAGTTTTGATTCCAAGTTGATTTTGAGCAAGATTCAAGTAAGATATCACCTTGTCCAAGTCTATAAACGAATAAAGTAGGGTTCCCACAATCCAATTTGAGGTAAAAATCATACTTTGATCTCTAATTCATGCTTTAGAACTACCCTTTAGTGGGTAATGCTAAAAGATTAAGTTTTTATGCCATTTATGGGGTTTTTGTAGAATTTTACATGATTATGTAAAAGAGGTGATTTTCTAAAATCACTAAGAATCCATGTAATGGTTTATAAATATGATGGGTACCTTGTTAGGATGCCATGACACCAATTTATGGTGTTAATTTTTAGAAATTGTGATGACATGGTTATATAAGCCACAAACCAAACACCCCCTTATGGCTTATTAGCTTATTATGATAAGTCTTATCAAGTTCCTAATGAGCTTAATAAAAATTATGTGTTCCTAGGTTATAAGTGTTAACCGGGGACGTCTTTAGGAAGCTCGTGATTCTATTCAAGCGGCTTTAAGGTGAGTAACATATTTAAGTGTAGAAACGGGTCCTTAATAACTCGTTAATGTGCCACTCTAATTGTGGTGATCCCGTTCATGTTCATGTTATATACTAGTGTTACGGGTATATAGTGTTGTAATTATATATTATGTGCTTAAATACCTTACATATGGAAGGTTTATATGTGATATATGTTAGACGGGTCAAAACATCCCCAAATGACCCATTTGGATTTAGTTAAGTATTTTCAGCCTAAATATTATAATATTATTTGTGTAACGTCCTAAGTGGACGACATGTGTTATTATGTCATTACATGCTCCGAAAGGGAGCCTAGACGTCCTAAGTGGATGACCGAGCCTTATTAGCATCTCATTTTGTAAAATGAGACTTAGACATCCTAAGTGGATGACCAGTGTTTATAGCGGCTCAAAGTCATGGAATATATGACTTAGACGTCCTAAGTGGACAACTAGAACATTTTCAGTTATATTGAACCAATATGGGTTCACGTCCTTAGTGGGTGACTATATAATAATAAACAAGTAATCATTGTCTATGAAGCAACCATAATATCATGCCATGTTATGATTAGTATCTTTTATATGTTATCTCACTAAGCGTTGTGCTTACGTTGCTTTGTTGTACTTGTTATAGGTGAAGCTAGTGGTAGTGCTACGAATGGTACGAAGACCGAGAACTAGACCTCGGTGGGATACTTGGGTAATGAGCCTTTTCCCTACACGCTCTCTTACCAAGAAATGCCCTAGGTTGTATGCTTTTGTGTATGAACATATAAACTCATGGTTATGGGATGATCAAATAGATAAGTAGTTTCTTTTATAGTTTAAGGGGTGTTTGGCATAGTGTCATTCTTGCCCATATTGACCCATTTTGATCATATGGTCAAGGCGATGATATATGTTATGTACAGTTACATGTGTTAATATAAGTGTTGGCGTTAATATTAAACAAGTTCCAAAAAAAAATAATAAAATCATCTAGCCTTGGCGTTTCAAGTTGGTATCAGAGCAGTGGTTTAAGGGATTTAGGTATCCAAGATGGGTACTTAGACTTAAACCTAGGCTCCGTGGGACCTATAGTATTAGACACGTTTCCGCATTATTATGTAGCATCAGTATTAGTATTAGTGCAGCATACATTGGTTGTATGGTAAACATATTACAAGTATTCATGAATTTGGTGTAACATGGTCAAGGTGAGGACTTGATTATCTGATGGAATTATTACGACGCCTGGCCAACGTGGTAATAATCACGTCACATAACGGGAATTTACCGATATTATGTTACACCAAAGGAATGAACCCCGATAGTAATATTAAGTTCATGCATATAGAAATCTATACATTATGAATCTTGCAGTGACTCTTATTGTTCTCTTATCGTGTAATATGTTTAACTTTCGTAGATATGGTGAAATACCTCCTAACAACTCAATGGCCGACTCATGTAGACATACAAGAACAGGATGATCGAGTCCTCCCCATCCAGTAGAAACAGATGAGCATGATAATGCTCCTATTCCTAACGCTATGGCTAGACAGATCGTGAGATATAATATCTCAAGAGATAGCCAAGGCACAGAAGCAGCTATACCATATTATACGAACGTCTCAATGAGATCATAGCTCGGACTATCACAATAGAACTTGATCGGAACCGGCGAGTCGCGCCACCCAAGGAAGTTACTTATACGACTTGACTTGCAAGCCCCGATTTACTCGGAGAACAAGATCCTTTTAAATGCCACGAGATGGATCCAAGATGTTGAAGGGCGTTTGCCACCAGTAAATGCCCTGAGGATCGTTGGGTTAATTTTGCTATTAATCTCCTTCGTGATCGGGCTAAAACATGGTGGAATTGGACCCTTGCATCAAAAAGACCAGAAATTGCTAGGAGTATGACTTGGAAGGAGTTCAAGGGATTACTCTTTCAGAACTTTGCTCCAGAGGCGGAACTTAATAAGATTCGCCGAGACTTCTTGGGTGCCCACCGCACCACGGAGTCAAGACATAAATTCTCCATGACCTTCCTTGACAGAGCACATTTTCTACCTGAATATGCTAATGACGAAAGGTTGCTTATGAAACATTATGTGGATATGCTTAGAAAAGATATCCGTCAGTTTATTTGAGCCTGGATTGAAAAACATGGATCACTCATGAATGCACTTTAGAGCGAGAACAAGAAACAAAGAAAGAGGAAGAGATTCCTCCTAAAAGAAAGATGGAGCAGGCTAGTTCGTCTCGAAGAAAGTTAAGCGAACGAGGCTTATCCTAGTACTGGGGTAGGAGCTTTCCACAGGTGCGAATTGTAAAAGGTTTCACCCAGAGAATGTCGTGCGGGTAGCAAGACCTGCTACAGTTGTGGTGAGCCCGGTCACATTAGTAAAGATTTTCCAAAACCGTTCAGTTTGCAGAAATGCTATGATCCAAAGCACACGATGAGTCTTGTCCCAATGTCGGACCCCTTCCTCCTCCACGCCGAAGAGCCTAGGAGGAATACTAGACAAGGGGAGCCATCCGCTTCTAGACCTTCAGAGCCCCTAGCCTTCCCTCTTGTCCAAAGACCACATAGACCACCGCCGTGTTCATCGATGACTGGTAGATGAAGCTAAGGAAGCATACGACGCTGTGTACCTTTTTGTGAATCTATTACCGCCGTGTGCTATTTGATTCTCGTGAGATAGATCTTTGTATCCGAAAGGTTTAGTAGGAGATTTTCTGTTCGATTAGTCACCTTAAGCCACCACTAGATGTGGAAGTAGCTAATAACAAAGTGATACGTGTAAACCGATGTCTTCCGAATTGCGAAATAGAAGTCGATAATGATAAGTATCTATCTGATCTAATTCCCATCCCTATGGGAGAGCTTGATGTAGTCATCGGTATGGACTGGCTCGGTATGAATGAAGCCATCATTGTATGCTGACATAAGCTAGTCCGACCTGGAACCCCTGTGGGGAGAAACAATTATCTATGGCGAGCGTAAGAAGGCTAACCTTGCTATTTGTACTTATGCTAGAGCCAAGAGATACTTGGCACGTGGCTGTCAAGCCTATTTAGCTCATGTTGTTGATATTCATAAGTCTGTTCCAAATCTTGATAATATTCCAATTGTTCGAATTTCCGATGTCTTTCCGGAGGAACTCCGGTATGCCACCTGATAGACGTGTAGAGTTCCACATTGATCTTATTCCGGGAGTACTCTATTGCCAAAACTCCCTACGACTTGCCCCATCGAAAATGCAGAACTCATGAAGCGGTTACAAGAACTGCGGATAAGGGTTTCATTCGCCCAGAGTTCCCGTGGGGAGCACCATCCTTTTGTGAAAAGAAGGATGGTAGTATGTGCATGTGCATCGACTACCGAGAGCTCAATAAAGTTACTATCAAGAATCGTTATCCTCTTCCTAGGATATATGATTTATTTGATCGCTTGTGGTGCAAGTTTCTTTTCAAAAATAGATCTTAGATCAGGATATCACCAGCTAAATGTTCGGGAAGAAGATATCCCGAAGACAACTTTTCGGACTAGATATGGGCATTATGAGTTTACAGTTATGCCATTTGTCTTGACGAATGCCCCGATGGACCTGATGAATCGGGTATGTCGTCTGATGTTAGATAAGTCGCTTATTGTGTTTAGTGACGATATCCTCATTTACTCCAAATCAGCTAGTGATCACGAAACCCACTTGCATGCCAAGTCCTCAAAGATGTTAAGACGAGACAAGCTTTATGCTAAGTTCTTGAAGTGTGAATTTTGGCTCCGAGAAGTTCAATTTCTCGGGCATGTCATAAATAGTGAGGGCATTAAAGTAGATCCAGCTAAAATCAGTGCCATCATGAATTGGGAGCGACCCAAAACTCCCACAAAAATTAGATCATTTCTTGGACTTGCGGGTTACTACCGCCGTTTTATCCAAGCTTTTGCAAAGATTGCTTAAACACTTCGAGCTCACCCGCAAGAATGTAATTTTCGAGTGGGATGAGGATCAGAAGTCGCCTTCCGACTCTTAAACGAAGTTAAGTCGGGCCCGTCTTAGTATTTCCGAAGGCAATGATGATTTGAAGTTTATTGCGATGCATCTTCTAATGGCCTCTGCGTGTTCTTATGCGAGAGAGGTCGAGTCATCGCCTATGCCTCTAGAAAGCTTAAGAAACATGAGGAAGAATATCCTACTCATGATTTAGAGCTAGCGGCAGTAGTCCTTGCCTTAAAATTGTGGAGGCATTACCTTTACGATGTAAAGATCAAGATCTTTACGGACCATAAAAGCCTCAAATACTTCTTTGATCAGCGTGACCTCAATATGAGGCAAAGACATTGGTTAGATCTAGTCAAGGACTATGATTGTGAAACCCTTTATCATCCAGGGAAAGCCAACGTTGTAGCAGATGCCTTGAGCCGTAAAACAAGGCACGACTCCTTATTGATCAAATCACTTCAGATGGTGATTACCCTAGACTTTTATGAACATATTAAATCAGTTCAGCATGATGCTTGGGAAAATGGCGATGTAAATTCAGAGCGGCTCGTGGGTCAGGTGCACAACTTAATTGTGGACTCACGAGGGCTCGAGCACGCCGGTAGAATATGGATACCGAATGATAAAGAGCTCAAAAAGTTGTTACTTGATGAGGCTCATAAGTCAAAATATTCCATTCACCCAGGTGCCACCAAAATGTATTATAATCTTAAACCGTTATTGGTGGCCGGTATGAAAAGAGACATTGTAAAATATGTCGGCGGTGTCTTACTTGTCTTCAAGTTAAGGCGAACATCAACAACCTTATGGTAAGCTACAACCTCTTGAGATTCCTGTGTCAAAATGGGAAAGGATTACTATGGATCTTATCACAAAATTACCCAAGACACCGCGTCACATGATGCTATATGGGTGATTGTAGATCGTTTAACAAAGAGTGCGATTTTCCTTCCTATTAAGGAATCGATGTCCTCGAAGCTCTCAGAGTTGTATCTTCAGCGAGTAGTGGCCCGACATGGAGTACCGGTCTCTATAGTATCGATAGAGATATCGATTTACTTCTAGATTACGGCGAAATTTCAAGAGAACCTAGGTACTCGTGTCCATTTTAGCACGACTTATCATCCATAGACGATGGTCGAGTGAAAGGACCATTCGGACACTAGAAGATATGCTTCGAGCACGTGCTATTGACTTGTGGTAGTTGGGATAAGTACTTAGCGCCAGCGAATTCTCGTACAATAACAGTTATCACTCCAGTATTAAGATGCCTCCATACGAGATGTTGTATGGAAGGAAATTTCGAACTCCTATATGTTGGGTTGAGATTGGGCAAAGAGAATTAGCCATTCGATGTTGTACAACGCGAATGAAAAGATTGATCGATCAAAGAAAGGCTTAAGATGGCCGGGATCGACGAAGTCCTATGCGGACAAGAGGAGACGACCAATAGAATTTCAGTCGGTGATCATGTTATGAAAGTTTCTCCATGGAAGGGTGTTATCCGTTTCAGGAAGCGTGGAAAGCTAGGACCACGTTACATTGGTCCATTCGAGAATAGCGGACGAGTTGGAAAGGTAGCGTGCAGACTTGAGTTACGAGAGGAATTAAACAACATCCATAATACTTTCCACGTGCCTCGGCTATGAAAATGGCGGATGAGGCAGAGTATGTCCCTCTAGCGGACATAGTAGTTGATGAGAAACTTGGCTACGTTGAAGAGTCGGTAGAGATTGTTGACACCATGGTCAAGAAACTCAAAAAAAGAGAGGTCCTACTACTTAAAGTCAGATGGAAGCACAAAAAGGGGTTAGAGTATGCATGGGAACCCGAAGAGGAGCTCATTAAATACTACCCGCTTTTATCAGGAATGGTTTGTGAAAACACAAACCGAATAAGTGGGGGAGAGTTGTAACACCCCAATTTCCACGATAATGTTTTATTACTATTTTATACGCTTCCTAGTTGACTTCCATCACTTTTTATATAATATGGTTAGTCAAAGTACCTCACATGAATTAAGTCATAGCAAAAAGGACTAACTTTGAATTGGTCCTACTACAGGGACTAAAGTTGTCAAGTGAATAAACTTGTACAAATATCACAAAGATATATCAGAACCAGAAATCCAGAAATATCGACATATTTCTTCTTCCCTCTCAAAAATGGCGACACATACATATCTCTTTCTTATTATCTAGGGGATATCACCTTGTCCAAGTCTATAAACGAATAAAGTAGGGTTCCCACCATCCAATTTGAGGTAAAAATCATACTTTGATCTCTAATTCATGCTTTAGAACTACCCTTTAGTGGGTAATGCTAAAAGATTAAGTTTTTATGCCATTTATGGGGTTTTGTAGAATTTTACATGATTATGTAAAAGAGGTGATTTTCTAAAATCACTAAGAATCCATGTAATGGTTTATAAATATGATGGGTACCTTGTTAGGATGCCATGACACCAATTTATGGTGTTAATTTCTAGAAATTGTGATGGCATGGTTATATAAGCCACGAACCAAACACCCCCTTATGGCTTATTAGCTTATTATGATAAGTCTTATCAAGTTCCTAATGAGCTTAATAAAAATTATGTGTTCCTAGGTTATAAGTGTTAACCGGGGACGTCTTTAGGAAGCTCGTGATTCTATTCAAGCGGCTTTAAGGTGAGTAACATATTTAAGTGTAGAAACGGGTCCTTAATAACTCGTTAATGTGCCACTCTAATTGTGGTGATCCCGTTCATGTTCATGTTATATACTAGTGTTACGGGTATATAGTGTTTTAATTATATATTATGCGCTTAAATACCTTACATATGGAAGGTTTATATGTGATATATGTTAGACGGGTCAAAACAGCCCCAAATGACCCGTTTGGATTTAGTTAAGTATTTTCAGCCTAAATATTATAATATTATTTGTGTAGCGTCCTAAGTGGACGACATGTGTTATTATGTCATGACATGCTCCAAAAGGGAGCCTAGACATCCTAAGTGGACGACTGAGCCTTATTAGCATCTCATTTTGTAAAATGAGACTTAGACATCCTAAGTGGATGACCAGTGTTTATAGCGGCTCAAAGTCATGGAATATATGACTTAGATGTCCTAAGTGGACGACTAGAACATTTTCAGTTATATTGAACCAATATGGGTTCACGTCCTTAGTGGGCGACTATATAATAATAAACAAGTACTCATTGTCTACGAAGCAACCATAATATCATGCCATGTTATGATTAGTATCTTTTATATGTTATCTCACTAAGTGTTGTGCTTACGTTTCTTTATTGTACTTGTTATAGGTGAAGCTAGTGGTAGTGCTACGAAGTGTACGAAGACCGAGAACTAGACCTCGGTGGGATACTTGGGTAATGAGCCTTTTCCCTACACGCTCTCTTACCAAGAAACGCCCTAGGTTGTATGCTTTTGTGTATGAACATATAAACTCATGGTTATGAGATGATCAAATAGATAAGTAGTTTCTTTTATAGTTTAAGGGGTGTTTGGCATAGTGCCATTCTTGCCCATATTAACCCATTTTGATCATGTACGGGTCAAGGCGGATGATATATGTTATGTATAGTTACATGTGTTAATATAAGTGTTGGCGTTAATATTAAACAAGTTCCCAAAAAAAATAAATAAATAAATAAATAAAAATAATCTAGCCTGGGCGTTTCATTTATGATATACACACATGGTTTAATCATATAAATAATTGTTATATAGTTAGTAAAAGAATGTAAAAAGCGGATCTTACCTTGTTTTGTGATAGCGGTTTTGGTGATTGTAACTGTATCGAGAGATAATAGGATGAGAATAGGGATCTGATATAAATGGTGAGAAGGGATGAGTTGGGTTTTGATTTGGGCTTAACTAGGGGCGGGATTTACATAAAATAAAAAAATGGTGGGAAAAGGGGGAAGGAAAGCGGAAAATATATTTTGTTTCACCGAAATAATTTTGTTTATAGATACTTAGGGGCCGTTTGGTTTGCTGCTAGGAATCACAATGAGTATCAGATTTGGTATGGGATAAAATGACAATGAATATGAAAAAGTGCATCATTACGATTGTTTATATTTGGTTGATAAAATATGAAATGAAAAAGTGTATAGATATTTGAATTTTGTAATGGAAAAGATAGGGGCCCGCATGAATGGATTTCATAGACACCAAATTGGTGTATAATGAATCTATCTCTATGACATACCAATTTCATTACTAGGCTCACAAAACAAACATTTTTAATCACTTTCATAGTCATAGTCTCATTCTCATAATTGGATACCAAACGCACCCTTAACTTTTGTAAAATAGGAATGGTATATTAATCAAATTTTTAATAATTATAAGATTATAATATTAAGTTTGAGACTAATAATGAGTAATTAAATATAAATTATAAATTTCATGTGACATTTTCTTCATTAGATTTAAGACGTAATCAAGTCAGATACAATACAAGTTTTAACGTAATGTGTTTTACGTTAAAGTGTTATGGTGCATAACATTCTGGTTAACTAATCTACGCAAAATTGAGTTTAGATTGTTACACAAACTCAAATCACGTAAAGATTTTTCATTCGAAAAAGTTTTTGTAGTCGTTATATGTTTTTGTTCCCCAAACGTAGTATAGACCAATGTTTTGAAAAATGAGTTTTTAATCGGCTTGGTCGGGTCATCGGTTCAAAAGGTTCGACCGCCGGGACAATCCGGTTTTCTATTTGAAAAAGAAAAGTAATTTTTTTCAACCGGTTCGACCACCGAGTCAACCTGTTTTTTTATTAAAAAATTAAAAAAGACAAACCCATATGGGTTCTGAGAAACGGGTTGACCGGGTCACTTAAAACCCGGCGGATCTAACCGATTAACCCATTTTTGGAGACCCATTTTTTTACCCTTTTTTTTCCGGAATCGGTTAACCCAGGTTTCAAAAGATTGGTATGAACTTTAGTTAACTATGAAACTCAGTGATCAAACTGAGATTTCAATTTCATGCTTCAGGTTGAGTTCAATGAGTCAATTGACACTATCAACCTAATTGGTTCTAGAATCTAGAGTGGTGTAGGTTTCAAGATAATGTTAAATACCAGTACCACAATGTTAGAATAAATCTACCTAATACTTTTGTCTTTTGTAAGATACGATAATAACTATATCAAATATGTTAGAATTCATATACATTTAGTGTCTTATATGGTCAAATACAATAGTACACCGACGAACTATTATTCGATAAATTTTTTGATAATAAGACTAAAATATCAAGTTTATTTTAATAATAAGACACATGTAAATAAGTGTCCCAATACATTATTTAATATGACATGTATACTAAATGTCCTATTAAGATTATTTATTATATGACCAAATCATATAAGTGTCCTTTAAAATCGAATCTAATAGGACGCATATACCTGTGTCATATTAAATTATATATAATATGACCTTTACAGCTTAGAGTCCTTTAAAACTTATGATAATAGGACCTAGATAGCAAGTGTCATATTAGGTTATATCATAACGAGACTTAAATGAGTAAGTGTCCTATAAATCTCATCTAATAAGACCAATACATGAAACGTCTTATTAGGTTCCATTATAATAGGACTCTTATATTGGCGCGCCATATTAGATATGCTTTTAGGACGCCGCTTAAAAAAGCGTCGCAGAAAAAGGTCCTAAAAGGCCCCGATTTTTGTAGTGTGTAAATACGTCATCACAGTTAGCCATTTTGTGGTTGTTGTATTATTTTCATGCTTACTAGAGAAACTCATTCGTTATATTATTTTCAGGACCATAAAAGTGATAAAATCAATTTACACGGGCAATTAGTATGTGGAATGCGTTGAGGCTGGCGTTGATGTTTGGTATACTTCATGAGAGCTCAAGATTCTATGCTGAGCAAGGTGATCAGGTTAGTGCTGATTATCAACCCGTCATTTACTATTAAGTGTCACAACGAATGAGCTTCGATACGAGTCGGTCTATTGTGAGTGATATTAATATTAATTTAATAAAAATTATAAGTGAGTTGACAATTGTAATTTTGTTTTTTATTTCTTTTTATAAGGACAAAGGTTTCGGTTGTTTGTTCATGTGGTTGAATCTGCTGAAAATGGTGCTTCTTTTGGATTTACAAGTTTACCGGGTCATTCTGTTCTGCTATCGGAGGTAAAGGTACCGGTGGTAAAAGAGGGGAAAATGGTGCTCTGACAAGATAAGAGGTTGATAAGTAAACTTCTGTTATAAAGAACTATTTTCTATATGCTTCGTTGCATTTAACTATTTAGGTTGAATAGTTATATGCTCTGGTGCGTAGCTAATCCAAATACGCTCTAGGCTAAGCTTGAATTGGATCCAATATTTAGATTAATCCACTTGATCTAGGATGAGGAAGGTCTATCAAGACTTTGCTCGATAAAAACTAGCAAGTAGCTTTAAAATATCTATGAGAACTGTTTAATATAAACATCATTGAGTTAGTTTTACTCCAAAAATAAATAGAGACATGGCAGTTTTATCCAATTTTTAAAGGTATAGTGTCAAATACTAAGCAAAAATACTAAGTGTACTCACAAGTCTTGAGATCTTGGTATTTTTCTGTAATTAATTTCTAAAGCAAGAGCTTGAATCAAGTGAGAAGATTGAAGAAAATGTATGCACAAGTTACAATGCCAAATTTCCCATCTTTTATAAGGTGAGTTGTCCAAATCCACATACAAAATAAAAGATTTATCTTACTTTGTTTTTACACATATGGTCAGCTATATGTAGACGTCTCTCGCGTTAGGAGCAAAAATGATTAAAGATGGCTATTTGTGATGAACCAACATGGTCTACAAAAAAAGTGTTGCACAATTTGGGAGCACAACTACATGTCGCCGTATCTCATGTTAGTAGAAAACAAAGATTGAAGATGGTTATTTTTTTCGGTTATTTGACTTTTGTGTTCATTATTATGTACTTTATACTTTACGTTTACTTATCCAAAACTGGTTTTTTCTAGCTTCTAACTTCATAATTTGCAATTTCATTCATTATTTGTTTTCACCGTTTTTTTAAAATACCCGTGAATTTCACGGGTCTTTTAGATAGTCTATCTAATATAATAGATTTTTTTTATCCCTCTTTTAATTAATGTTTTACTAAAATAACTATGAAGCTCCTTGTGACACGTGGACTAAAAAAATTTGGAAACGTTTTAATGCTGGCCCTTTTTCTGTAGAAAAGTAACAACTTAAACCTTGCAATTATCACCGGGCTATGTTATACTCAATAGGTTTTGGTCAAACTGTACAACCCGCGATGCACACCGTACAAGCTGACGATGCATCCAATGATTGGATACCCTCCTTATGGGAGGGTGTGGATAACTCACCCCTTATCACCTATAGTTTCCTATTTTTTCACATTAAAAACAAATTCCATTAATGAGAATATTGAAAAGCCAATTATTTCGAAGCTATCACATGAAGCTTTTTGTTTTAATTCGTTGTTTTCCTATTTTGCATTTTATTACAATTTCAAAATTTAATCAGTTATAATAGTTAACAATTTGATAGTAACTGACCAAATAACAAGCGACTTCGATTGCAACTACAAATTAAATGGCCCAAAAATGCTCGTGAGAATATACGTAATTGATTGTGTATCATTTTGTTTGCATTTTTGGTGGCACTAACTTGACCGGGTGAAATTGATAAATTTTGTCAACCCATGAACAGTGACTCATTATAATTACTATGTGTATGAAATTTTCTTTCTTGGTTTCTTCTATTATTTATATATATCATCAACATTCTTCTTCTTTAGGTAGTTTTGATTTTAGCATTTCGTGTATTTGATTTGGTTTCTTGCGAATGGTTGATTAAATACCAATGGAATGACTTAAGATGAATGATGTATGGGATATTTGGGATTGCTTATAAGGATTTGTGAGATTGTTCATTACTTTAATAACACTTAGAGGCTATTTGATTATTAAGTTTCACATTTTTCTGATTATGTGTCATTTCTAATTTTTTTTATGTCAGACAAAATGCAAGTTATGGTTAGGATGGGTCCGGTCTCTGGATTCAAGCCCAAATTGAATGAAGGTGATGTTGTTGTATTGCACATGGACAGTTTGTGTCAAATCCAACCTTGATATCGAATAGTGACAAACCCGATGAGACTAAACTTTAATAGCAAGACCAAGGTCAAAAAGTATTATGATTCCAAAGATCCGTTCACGGCTTCGACTTCAATCCGTTTTATAATGTGAAACTGAAGCATCGGGCCAATTTGGAAAATTTGAATCGGCTACTTGAAACGTAGGTGGTATTGTCTTTTGTTATATATATGTAACAATAAATTTTTTTTTTTGCTAAATGTGATTGGGAAAGTAATCGAATCCACAAAATATGGCACAAGAGGTGAACCGGAGGAAACAAAAAACCTCTCAAGATGGTTGAGCTTGGGTAAGACGATAATATTATATCCATATATAAATTGATTTTTAGCAATGTATGTTGCAAATATGTAGTTTCTATTGAACTAAGTGTTTATTTTTTTTCTGTTGTTATTATTGAAGATAAGCATTATTATAAAGTTTCAGAAAGTTAAGGGCTATTTTTATCAAGACTGAAAGATCAAGGTCCTAAAAGAAGTCTTCACATTCTCAAGGCTATATAATCTGAAGCTCAGTCATTGTCTCTCATAATTCCAAAATATTATCTGTGTGTGAAAGTATTTTTCTCTCTAGTTGTTCCTGAGTAGAAGAAACCCTAGTTTGTGTATTGTTTCATCTAAAACTTTCTTTGTATTGTAAACTGATATCATATCGTTTGATTAATAATAAGAGTGAGCCAAGGGGTGGTTGGCTGGGTTCACTATCAAAATTGTATTGTTTGGTTCAAATTACTTTGGTGTTATAAATTTCTACATGGTATCAGAGCCAGGTTCTCTATACAAGTGATTTTAAAAGATTGTAAAGTTTTTTGTAAACTAGGGTTTCTTCAAAGTTTGGGGGTTTTGATCTATACGTGTAGATCTTGTGAGTCTGAGTGTTGATATTGGTTTGTTGATATCAGATCTTTCAGATCTGAAGGTTAATTGTTGATTCTCAAAAATTAGGGTTTCTTGATTTTTGGGGGTTTTTGATCCTGATAGTATTTTTCTCTAATTGATACTTGATTTTACAATCTTGTGAATTAATTAGTGATCGGAGTGTGTTAATTTGATTTTTTAATCAAATTAGTTGAAAATTAGGGTTTACTGTATCAAACTCTAATTCAGGTTGATTTGTCTTGATTCTTCTAATAATCTGACTGGTTTTGATTTTTATTTCAAAGGTTCTTGAAACAAAATTCAAAAAACCCTAAAATAAGTTTTAGGGTTTGGTTGAGTCATATTTGTCTTTATATTGGTTTTTAACTAATTTTTGTTGTTGTGTATGTGTTCAGGTGTATTTCCGTTGTGCTGTGTTGTTTTGGTTGGATCTTCTTGATCCTGTTCTTGGATATTTGTTTGGAAGCTTGCGTTGTTGTAACACCTCTCTCTCTCCCTCTTTTAGGTTTTTTCTTAGGTTTTTTATTGGTTAGGATTGTGGTGGTTGAGTAGATCAAGGGATTTGTTTATTGGAGTTGGTTGAGACTGTTTGGTGGTTAATTGTGATTGAGGAGTTACAAGGTGTTGTTGTTTTTCTGGTTCTTGTTTGTGTTGTTATTATTGTTTCTTTCTGTTTTTCATTATGGTTGATGGTAATGAAGATAGGGGCAAGGGTCCTCAAGGTGGAAGTAGTGAATTAAAACTGGATATATATGACCCATTATATTTACATCCTCAAGACATTGGTGCTCAGTTGATTACCTTCAAACTTGAAGGTACTGAGAACTATAAGGTCTGGTCTGCTGATGTGCAGTTGGCTTTACATACTAGAAATAAACTTGGATTCATTAATGGAAAATGTGTTAGAAATCCCACTGATGTTCTATATCAGACACAATGGGATAGGTGTAACTCTGTTGTGTTATCTTGGATTCTAGGTTGTATTTCACAAGACCTTTATAAAGGTCAAGTGTTTTCTGTGAATGCTAAATCTGTTTGGGATGAATTAAGTGAAACTTATAATAAAGAAGATGGTTACGTGATATATAATCTACATCATAAAATACATACTTTAACTCAATCAGGAATGAGTCTTTCTGAGTACTATCATGAGTTTAATGCTTTGTGGAGACAATTTGACTCTCTGGTTTCTTTACCTACATGTATCTGTGAAACTGCTCCCACTTTGAAAAAGCATTCAGATCTTCTGATGCGTTTCTCATGGGTCTTGATGATAGTTTTAGTTACGTTAGAAGTCTTATTCTTACTACGATCCCTTGCCGATGTTAAGAGTGCTTTTGCAACTCTATCTAGAGATGAGTCACATAGAAATAGCCATATGACTAGTAAGTCTGTTAAGAATGGGGCTGCACCTTTGCTTGCTAAGCCATATACTAGTAATACTCAAAACAATAACTGGAATTCTAATAGAAGTAATAATAATAGGAGATTTGGCAGGGTGTCAAATCTGATATGCAAGCATTGTAATATGAGTGGTCATACTATTGACAGATGTTATGAGTTAGTTGGTTATCCACTTGGTTTTGTTAAAAAAGGCAATGTTAATAGTGTGACAGAGAATAAGACTGATACTAGTAAGAGTATCAGTATAACAGATTAATGTCTTTACTTAGTGGTTCAGGTGATACTAGCAAGGCTCATGCTAGTGTTGCAGGTACTATTATTGCTTCAAACTGTGTGATTAGTTTCTTTACATGTAGATTCTTTAATTTCAATTCTAATATAAGTACCTATAGTACTTATATTGGATGGATTATTGATTCAGGAGCTAGTCAGCATATAACTTTTTGTGCTACACATCTTTATGATATAATGGAAGTATCTCATCTAAATCTTACAGTTGCACATCCCAATGGGACTGTTGCACAGGTTAAACAAATTGGAAGTTTTAAGTTTGGAAATAATCTGATTTTAAAAGATGTGCTGGTAGTTCCTGGGTATCATGTGTGATTGTTATCTGTTCATAAGTTGTCTAAAGATAATAATGTGATTGTCAGTTTTAATGATAAAATGTGTAAAATTCAGGATTCCACTCAAAAGTTCCTGATGGGGACTGGTAGTGAAAAAGGAGGTCTTTACTTTCTAGATGAAGGTAAGAGGGTTAATAATAGTAATATTAAAAGTTGTTTTATGTCAAATTGTATTTGGCATAATAGACTTGGACATCCCTCTGACCAAGTCTTAACTGTGCTTAAAAATAGAATAAAAGATATTAAGACTACTAATTCTGAACCGTGTGAGATATGTCATAAAGCTAAACAAACAAGAAAACCATTTCCTTTGAGTGATCATAAAACTAAAAACATGGGCGATCTTGTTCATTTATATGTGTGGGGTCCATATAAGGTGACTAGTAAAGAAGGGTTCAAGTACTTTCTTACTGTAGTTGATGACTACACCAGAGTTGTTTGGGTGTTTTTAATGAAAAATAAAACTGGAGTATTTGATCACATTAATAGTTTTTATAGTCTCATTAAAAATCAGTTTGAGAAAACTATTAAAGTTTTTAGAAGTGACAATGGGACAGAATTTGTAAATAAAAAGTTTGAAAGTTTTTTAACACAAAATGGTATTTTGCATCAAACATCTTGTCCCTACACACCTCAACAGAATGGTGTAGTAGAGAGAAAACATAGGCACTTGTTAAATACTGCTAGAGCCCTCATGTTTCAGGGGGGATTACCTTTGAACATGTGGATGAATCTATTCGACTGCTACTTACCTTATTAACAGGTTGCCAAGCTGCGTGTTGTGCAGTAAAAGTCCTTTTGAAATGGTGTATATCTGAACCTAATCGATGAATCTAAAATGTTTTGGCTGCTTATGTTTTGCAACTGTTTTAAATGAATCTGATAAGTTTGCATCTAGATCTGACAAATGTGTGTTTGTTGGTTATGCATTTGATAAAAAAGGATATAAACTTTATAACATTGATCAAAAGAAGTTTATGTTTTCAAGAGATGTAAACTTTTATGAAACTGTTTTTCCTTTTAAGAATACCTCATTCACTAAAGTTTTTGTGTTTGATGATAATGGGGTAAATGATTTGAATTTTTTTGATCAAGGTTTTGATAGCAGTCAAAATAATTTTAGAACCAATGAACCCTATGATGACAAGATAAGTAGTATAGATGGTAACAACAAATCTGTACCTGAATCAAGTACTTATAAACCTAGTGTCAGCACTGTAGAAGGTGATGCTAGTGATGTTGAGCATCTACATACTAAGACTGTAGAACCTGCTGATACAGCTGATGTAGATATCAATTTGCCAGTTGATACAGCAGAGAATTTAGATACAGTTAATGTAGACATCACTAGGAACACATCTATTAGGAAGGACACTGAGACTGATAAGTATACAACAGAAACTGTTGTTTCTGATGATATCTGAGGTACTAGTAATGTTGATGATGGTTATATATCTGAGGGTGAGGATCTAGATATGTTTGGTAAAATGTTTGAGTCACCAGAACCAGCAGGGGCATAAAGTTAGAAGGACTAGTAGAATGACAACCTTACCATCTAAATATAAGGATTTTGTTCTTAATAAAAATCATAAGTATGGTATTGATAAAGTTGTTAAGTATTCAAATTTAAGCTTTGATAACTTTGTTTTTACATCTAGTCTTAATAAAATATATGAACCAACAACTTATGACGAAGCTGTGAAAGATCCTAGGTGGATAGAGGCTATGAATCAAGAGATAGAAGCATTAAATAGAAATGGTACATGGGAGGTTGTAGAGTTACCTGATGGTAGAAAAGCTATAGGTTATAAGTGGGTGTTTAAGGTTAAATATAAAGCTAATGGTGAAGTTGAAAGGTTTAAAGTTAGACTAGTAGCTAAGGGATATAATCAGAGAGAAGGAATTGATTATGAGGAGACTTTTTCTCCTGTTGTTAAAATTGTTACTATAAGGTGTGTATTAAGCATTGCTGTTAATAACAAGTGGCCTTTGTTTCAACTTGATATAAATAATGCTTTCTTATATGGTGAATTAGAAGAGGATGTTTACATGACATTACCAGAAGGTTTTTATGATAAAAATGATAAAAGGGTTTGCAAACTGGTTAAGTCATTGTATGGTTTAAAACAGGCTCCAAGAAAATGGAATGAGTAATTGGTATATGTACTTAAAGAAAATGGGTTTATACAAAGTCCAAATGATTTTTCTCTGTTTATTAAAAATAAAAATGATGTCCTGTTAGTTTTGTTAGTATATGTTGATGATATTATCATCACAGGTAATAATACTGATGAGATTAACAAGTTTAAGAGATTTTTAATTAAAGACCTGGGTAAACTTAAATATTTTCTGGGAATTGAGGTTCTTGATATTGATAATGGGATTTGGCTTACTCAAAGAAAATATTGTACTGAGCTTTTAACTGAATTTGGTATGTTGGGTTGTAAGCCATGTGGTTCTCCTATTGAAACTAATCCAGATAATAAAAAACTTGTTTCTAAGTTTGGAGATGATGAACCATTAACAAGTATAACTAATTATCAAAAACTTGTGGGAAAAATGATTTACTTAACTTTGACAAGACCAGATATTTCATATGTTATGCATTGTTTAAGTCAAGTAATGCATAAACCTATGAAATCTCACTTAAGACTTGCTTTTAGAGTTTTGAGATACTTAAAGAATGAACCTGGTCTTGGTATCACTTTTAAAGAAGGTAATATTAATAGTATAAAAGTGTTTGTTGATTCTGATTGGGCAAAGTGTAAGGTAACAAGGAGATCTGTTACTGGATACAGTGTGTTTCTAGGAAATGATTTGATTTCCTGGAAAAGTAAAAAGCAGGTTGTTGTTGCTAGATCCTCCACTAAGGCTGAGTTCAGGGCAATGTGTAATGTGTGTTGTGAAGTTATGTGGATCATCAAACTGATGGTTGATCTGCATGCTAGTATATGTTTGCCTGTAAGCATGTATTGTGATAACAGTTCTGCTATGCAGATTTCTGTTAATCCTGTATTACATGAAAGGAGTAAACATTTTGAGATTGATCTCTATTTTTTGAGAGAAAAAGTGGCTGATGGTTTTATTAAGCCAGTGAAAGTCAGAACTGAGGATAATGTTGCAGATCTATTCACTAAAGGTCTTAACATTACTGACCATAACAAATTTTGCAAAGATCTTGGATTGTTTAATGTGTTTCAGGATAGTTCTAAAGATCAAGATAATGGTGATGGAGAAGCTTCATAAAGCTAGTGTTTATGGGGGAGCTTAAGGTGTCTAATGCTTATGGGGGAGTATTGAAGATAAGCATTATTATAAAGTTTCAGAAAGTTAAGGGCTATTTTTATCAAGACTTAAAGATCAAGGTCCTAAAAGAAGTCTTCACATTCTCAAGGCTATATAATCTAAAGCTCAGTCATTGTCTCTCATAATTCCAAAATATTATCTGTGTGTGAAAGTATTCTTCTCTCTAGTTGTTCCTGAGTAGAAGAAACCCTAGTTTGTGTATTGTTTCATCTAAAACTTTCTTTGTATTGTAAACTGATATCATATCGTTTGATTAATAATAAGAGTGAGCCAAGGGGTGGTTGGCTGGGTTCACTATCAAAATTGTATTGTTTGGTTCAAATTACTTTGGTGTTACAGTTATTCAACTCTTGTAGCTTCATTCTTTATTAGAGGTATTTGCCACCATTGAAATTAGATGGTTTGCATTAAGTCGCCATAGTTCGTTATGTTAACCACGTGAACCCAACATTGCCTCATCATACTTTTTTTTAGAAAGAATGAGACGTTAATATATTAGCATCATTGTCAATTTGTTATTTTGAATTGAGTGCTACAGTTAGTTTACATAAAACTAATAGCTAGGTTAGTGGTGTATTTTAGTGTACATGAATAACATTCTTTATGCATTTGCAGGCACTACGTCACAATGTCAATGGTTCAATGCAATGACCGCAACAATATGCATTCCTTTAAATTCGTGAAACATTATATCTCAAGAAAAGGCATGAACACATCCGAGTGTTGCTTGCTGAATATCTGTAATATTTTGAACAAAAACGAAGTAAACGTTGCAATGTGGAATCTGATTATAATACTTGATTAGTTAGCCCCGAGTTATTACTCTCATTTAGAAGGTTATGTTTTAAATAAGTTGAAATTCATCTTCATCAATTAATTAGATTTTGTTATTTTGATTATTCCATCTCTTTAGACATACAAATATAAAAAAAAAAAAAAGTAACACCCAATGCCGTCTTCCACGGGTTATGGGTACCCAATACCGTTTCCGGTGTATGGGGGAGGTTAAGATGTAGACAGCGTTACCCCTACCTAAGGTAGAGAGGTGCTTCAGGTTCTACCAAAGGTAGAAAGGACCTCCGGCCTTTGTAGGGAGTGAGGATCGAACCCCTGACCTCTCGGTTGAGAGGCAAAGGGTTTACCAACTGGTCCAACCCTACTTGTTATAATAATACTGAAGATATATACGGCTATATTAACTTTCTATGATCATGATATATTTGTAAGACCCGTTCGTTTACTGAGGAAAGTTCAATGCAGAACAATAATTATCTAAAGATCAAATCAAACGATCTCAACCATTCATCTATTTTAAATCTAAAGGTCTAAATTGATCCTTATTTTAATATAAGTAATTATTGAAGGGCACTTTTGTAATATCATATATGGATCCTCAACCAACACACCTTTCTCTCTCACACAGTACCACATCTGTCACCATTTCACCCCAGTAGTCAAATGAGTTTATGATCGGAAAACCGTACATCGTTCGTTTAGTAAAAATAGAAGATGTAATTATAACGTGAAATTAAAGGCGGTAAATAATGAGAAAGAGGTTGTTAGGTGATGAGAAAGATGAATCCGGATATTGGTTTGGTTCAAAAGATGTGTTCGGTGTCTGGGGGTGTTTGGGATGGTGGTGATCGTGTGACTAGCAGATCTCCCTCACAAAATGATGACGTGGCAGATCTCCATTAAGAACAACCAACAATGGTGGTGTGTGTAATGTGTGTAAAACATTTTCTTGAAAACCCATTAAGTGAAAGTGAAAAGAAAACGGAAGAAAGTAAGTGGTTGTGTGGTGAGTGTTCGAAGAAATGCCACAGAGGTAAAAGGATAAAAAGAAGTTTTAAAGAAGATTATAAAAATGGGGATGTTTTTTATATGAATGCTTCACCACCATTACATTTACCAACATTTTCTTGAAAACACATTTAAGTCAACTGATGGTGACTACAAATGGGATTTTTTTTTACAAAAATGTATTTTTGAAGATAATTTTCTTGAAAATGTTTTTTTATAAAAATGGGGACGTGTTTTAACTGTGGTAGACTTAGGTAAATGTGAATCTTTGAGTTTGGTTTTGTTTTAACTGATGGTGATAACGTGGCAAGCACAGTGAAGATGGAGCTTGATATAAAGTATGTTGATCTTTTGCTTGAGTTTGATCATATATGTTTGGATTAGTTTAATTTGGTGATTGTGTGATCAAATACGTGATATTGTGATAAAGTATGGTAATTTGGTGATTGTGTGACTTGGTAAAGTTGGTGCGTCTTCATATGCTTTTGGTTTGGGTGTAGGTGACAAGTTATCACGTGACATGTTAGTTAGGACTAGGGCAATAAATAAACTTTCTTAAATAAATGTATAGACTTTAAGGAAATGTATAAACTTTAAGGAAGAAATATGTAATGTCATACAGTACGTAGTATAAAGAAAATTTTCAAGTCATAAACATTCTTTGATTTTTTGCTTGTAGTATTTTGACGCAGGTTGATATGTAAATCACATGTGATTTACCGCAAATCACATGTGATTTTACCGTAAATTATTTTTTGAAAGTGGATCACATGTGATTTACACACGAATCACATGTGATTTACCGCAAATCACATGTGATTATACCGTAAATTATTTTTTGAAAGTGAATCACATGTGATTTACTCATTTTTAGATTAAAACTGAATCACATGTTGTTTCAGTTTATAACATCAAATACTAAATCACACGTAATTTACTTTTTTCATGGGATTATATATAATCCCATGGGATTATACAGAATCCCATGGGATTATACAGAATCCCATGGGATTTATACAAATTACAAGTGAATTTTTTACGAATCCCGTGGGATTTTTTTTACGAATCCCGTGGGATTTTTCTGGACGGAAATTTTGAAAAAAAAAAGTTCGTCTTTTTACGAATCCCGTGAGATTTTTCTAGACGGAAATTTTGAAAAAAAATGTCCGTGTTTTTACGAATCCTTTACGAATCCCGTGGGATTTTTTGGACGGAAATTTTAAAAAAAAAAATCGTCTTTTTACAAATCCCGTGGGATTGTTTTACAAATTCCGTGGGATTTTCTGGACGGAAATTTTGAAGGAAAAAAAATCGTCTTTTTACGAATCCCGTGGGATTTTTTTACGAATTCCGAGGGAATTTTTTACGAATCCCGTGGGATTTTTCTGGACGAAAATTTTGAAAAAAAGTTCGTCGAAAGTATATAAAAGTGCATATCAATAGAAAGATGATTTTTTCTCGTCGCGATGGTGTATTTTTTGTAGCTTAAAGATTTACCGTTTGCAAGATATGTTGTTTTTAAAAAAATGGTGGAAAGTGGGTTTTTATAGAATTACATTTTTACCCTTCCTTTGTTAATTTTTTGCTTTTATCTCATCCATTGGATGAAAAGAAGATGAATGGTTGAGATCTTATGATTTGTTCTTTATATTATATGTGTTTCATATTGATCTCACCTCTTCGTTTACTTAGTATCACAATGAACCTTATCTGCTATTCTTCACAAATATCTATCACGCATGTTTGAACATGTTTCCAACTTTGTAAAAATAATACTACGTAATACTTACGAAAATATAGGGATCAAGTTTGTTGTGATTTTTTTCTTTTTAAAGTTTTGATATTTATTAGATGTACTTAAATTTCACATCAACCATAGAAATCATTAAAATATTAATTTATTCTGCAAAAATGACTATATTTAAAGTATTAATTTACACATCAAAAAAACACGCTTAAACCTTAAATTAATTAGGTTTATTGAAACATTGAAGGGCTTTTATAATCAAATGAAAGTCAGAGTGACTAAATTTAAACAAATCTCAAACTCTGTTATTATTTCATGAGTTTCACCCAAAACCAATTTGGGTTACGAAATGTTTTGTATCTATGTGGATATTCTAACATATAAATGTCCATCACTGTTCCACTTTAAGCAATACTTTATTTCAACTATAAAATCCACTTAAATTTCAAAATTGTTTCACTAAAGTCAGGCAAAGATTTCTTCAACTGCAAAAAACAAATCAAGTTTTAATATCGTTCAACTTTAGTTAATTTTATAAAGAAATTGATTTAAAAAAAAAGGTTTGAGAGCATCAACTTAGACATTTTAGAGCCGTCTTTATAATATTCAGACATGAATCAAATTAGTTGTACCTTGAATAATAACTACCTTGAAATTTAACATCTCCCAACTAACTTTATATACCACAAAATAATAACCAAATTTAATAGTTTTGTCCCTTCGTTAAGTTAATATTCAAAATTTACAATGATAGAAAGTTATCTAAACTTAATGATTTATGTAGTAAAAATAAAGTTTGAGTGACTTTAGAGAAACAATAATAATGTTGAGTGAAATATGTAACTAAAACAAAGTTTGAGTGATTTTAATGAGACAATATAAAACTTGGTTAACTTTCATTAATTTCACCATATTTTAGTCGCATACAAACTTTTATCATAAGTAGATTACTCCATAATACGGTAATGTTAATCTTTTAAAAAAATCTTTTATGTTCGACATGCTAAAAAAAAGAAAAGAAAAATAAGGTGCTCTTTGTGGAAATATGGGAAGATGTCGTATCCAAGTGATAGGTTCATATCAAATTTTGGTAACCGGTTGATATCTGATGCGTTAGATTATGATCCAATCGAGTTGCAAAGGATGTATTTGCAGCTACATATATGTTTAACATTAGAACATAAGGGTTTTCTTGACACCATCATGGACTCCGTATAGACAGGTAACAAAGGTGTTTTTTTCTATACGAATACGGTGGAACTGGATATACTTTCTTATCGAAGACACTCGCAGTAGCGATAAGACATAAAGGTGATATGGTTTTACGCGTAGCTTCTAGCGGCATCATATGTTTTTTAATTATTGGTGGGAGACCGCACGTTCAAGATTTAAAATTCCCATCAACATTAATGAGGATTAAGGACTCTACATGTTCCATAAATCCTAAAAGTGATCTTGATGCATAGATGCGCAAAATGCAAACTAATTATCTAGGATGAATGGTCAATGACTAACAAGCATTGCTTCGAGGCATTAGAAAAATTATTGAAGGAGATTTTGCATAAGTAAAAACATGACACCCTAGATACTTTGTTCAGCAACATGGCTGTTGTTTTTGGTGACGTTGTTGGCAGGTTCTACCTGTTTATTCCAAAAGCACTGACAAGATGTTGTTAGTGCCACCTCTAAACATTCTTACTTATGGGACCATTGTTAAGTGTTGCGGTTAAGTGCAATTATTCAGTCGACTGTAGGTTCTCTCGAATATGTTAGCGAAGTTAGAGACGTCACTGAATGGATTATGAAGCCAGTAGTTGGTAAGCTCAGAGATGCAAATGATGGTACAGTTAGGATTGAAATACGTGATTTAATGCTCATTAAGGTTTCAACTAACCCAAAAGCCTCAATCATAAACTTTACTTACCCAAATATGCTGGATAAACTTGATGGCCACAAAAATTTCACAGAAAAAGCCATACTTGCTCCTACAAATGAGGTTGTAGACATTGTAAACGATCGTATGTTTGCGGTTATTCTAGGCTAAGAAGTAACGTACTTAAATTATCATTGTGTCACGTACTTAACTTATCATTAATTATCTAAAATTATTCGGGATGGGTGTTACGAAACATCGATCAATCTAACTATTTGTGAAAGGGAACAAGACTTCGTGTAGCCCGGTTGATGAAAACTTGCATCCGGCCGCTATAATCATCAGAAGCCATCTTGGTAAATGAGTGCTTATCGCGAGGATGAAAATCTCAGCTTATGATAAACGAACTCCATTAAAGATTGTAAGAAAATAGTTCGAGTGCCCGTCTCTTTTGCGATTATGATCAACAAAAGTCAGACAATCTCTCGGGCAAGTGGGTTTGCATTTGCAATAACATGTTTTTACATATGAGCAGCTTACGTAGCCGTCTCCAGCGTTAGGAGCAAAAAAATATTGGACATGGTTATCTGTGATAAGCACATAAACCTCATGAATAGCACAATGAACGTGGTTTACAAAGAAGTGGTACACAATTTTGTGATCACATATGCGTGTCATCGTATCTCGCATTAGTAGAAAAAAAGAATTGAATGTGTTTATGTTATTTTTTCGTTTATTTGATTATTGTGTTTCATATAATGTATGTTCCATTGTTACCAGCTTTATATTTATATTTGCTTATCCAAATATGTTTCTTTCTAACCTCTAACTTCATAATACGCAATGCCATTCACTATTCTTTTTGACGTTACTTTAAAATACCTTTGAATTTCACGAGTCTTTTAGCTAGTGATGAATATTAAGGTGTTGGTTAAGCTTTGTATTCTAATACTACCACCACTTGATTATTTTTATTGAAGGTAAAAGAGACTTAGCAAGTCACTAAAAGTTCGGTACTTAATTCATGTTAAAAATGATATAGTACCTAAAATAGGAGAAAATATAAAGTCGAGAACTAACAGGGTTGTTTATCCCTATTTAAAACCATTCGAAGTGATGTCTAACATAAAGGTTTATGTTTTAATGTTTGTTTTGATCACAATCTCTCTTTCTATCATCACATATTACAAATCATTTAATCTAACGCTTCTCGTAACGTTTGCCAAAATTTGTTTTCTTATTCGCAAATCATCTTTTCTTTAATTTTAATTCATGATCTTTCTTAAAGAAAAAAAAATTATAAAAATAAAAAAAACCAATATCTGTCTTGAAAACAGTTTTAGAGTTTGCTTCTTTTGGTACAAGACGTCATTATCAAATGATTAGCTTTAGCTTTAATAATGATAGTTTTCTTCTTCGGTCTTGAGTTTTCGTAATTTCGTCCCTCGGACTATCGGAGAGTATTAGATTATATAGGTTAGTGGCCCAAGCTCGTGTATGGGCTTAGAGTCCAATATGGTTTACTATTTTCTATGTAATTGTCGTTATAAATAGTTATCAATAATATGAATAATACCTACGAGAATTCATTGTTCAACATGATGAACCCTAAAAATGTTGGTGAAGATGAAAGAAAGAAACCATCAAAATGGTGGTTTCAAAAAAGGAGGTGATTTGTACTTATTAAATTGATTGGTACACTCTATTTTAGAGTTCTTTGACATTTATACCCTCATATCACTTTTACACATTTTTACTCTGTGAGAGTATAATTGTCAACACACTCTAAAATAAAGTGTACCAATCAATTTAATCAGTGTACAAATCACTTGCCTTTCAAAAACTACACTCATGACCTTTTCAAAACACACTCATGACCATTATTCAAGTCTGGTTCTTATCAATATGGGTTGGCCACATTTGTTTTCTTTTGGGCCATATAAATAAAGGAAAATTTTGTGTGGGCTGATTTTCTCATTTATTTTAGGCAATGTATTACAAACATCCTCCAAATAACATTCTTATTATCTTATACACACAACTAAACTCCCCCACTTTACACTAAGAACTAAAAAACACACAATAAACTCGCCATCCGGATGGCGTTGCCACCTTTAGTGCGCCTACATCGCCACCGACGGTGCACTATGACGGCGCCGTAGGTGCCAATCACTCCTAATAATGAGCGGGTAACATTGTGCACCATGACCTTTGATGATGTGCAAGCATGTCATGTCGTCAACTATTTAGTATTACTGTTAGATCAAACTCAAGACATAATTCATATGCAAACCTTGGAGTATTGTGGAGCGGAAAAGTATTGTTAACCCCAAAAACTGTTGGCGCTTAATTAAACTCAAACTAGGATAGAAATTCTAAAATGGTAAAACGTTGTACTTATTTATAGTGTTGGCCTGATTGACAAATTTACCTCTATTGATTCGTTGGAGTAAACTTGGTTAGAATCATAATCCTCACGTGATTGCTCATATGCGCACAAATAAATCAAACAATAATGAACAATTATATATAGCTAAAAAAACGATAAAAGCATCATGAGTGCTTGTAAGTTTTTTGTTTGCAAAATTATAGGATTAAAGTATTAAACTGAAAGAAGTCTCAACAAACAGAATAAACGATTAAAGTAACAACCAACTGGTAAACTTAGGGAAGTACTGAAATTTAGGATTCGACGATCTTGCCCAACCAAGGGGGAGGCAACATTTTAGTTTGCTCGTGAACTGTGTCGAACATGGGTGCCAACATCTTGTAGACACCACCAACTTCTTTCATAGCACCTCCGTCACCACCTTCTCCATTACCATTTGCTCCGGTCCAAATGCTGATCTTGGGCTGCAACCCTTGAACGGCCTGACCATTAATCTTGGCGAGCTCTTGATACATGCCTCCATTAATCATTAAGTAATCTCTTACAGCAGCATAGTTTCCTTCGAATGCACCCATAAGTTTGCTTATGTAAACACCTTGGGCTTGCGCAATAGCAACAAGACCCTCAGCTTCCTTTTGCTTTGCGTATAGTTCACCATCAGCTACTTGTTGACGAGCATAGAATGCGGACTAGCTATTGCCTTTTGAGCCTGAGCTTCTTTTTCTTTCTGGTAGAGAATTGCTTCTGCATCTTTTTGTTTTTTATATAGCTCCCAATTTGCCTCTTGTACCTTTGTTTATATTCATCAAAATTATCATATACAGTATTACATATTAGACATATGAGAAACATGTCACAATACGTTTACATATATTTAGACTATTATAATTATATTCTTTATAACATGATCATCGGACTTTAGACTATTATAAATTTGTTATAATGCGATAAACAAAAACAACAGCTAACCTTGGTTTCGTACTCAACGCTAGCTTTGGTCAGGAACTCGGCCTTAAGTTTCTCTGTTTGAGTTAATGCATTCATGATCTCAACTCCCTTCTGCAGCTCCGCCTTCCTGAGTGCCACTGCCTTTACGGCCTCGACCTCCGCCATTTGTGAATTCTGGGCCCACTTTGCCTTCTTCATCGCCAAGTCAGCATTGGCTTTAGCCACTTCAGCCTCCCTCTCGTTTTCAAACACCTTCACCTCCGTCTTCACTTTTATCTCTTCCCTCTGCCCTTCTCCTTGCCTTTGTGTCGATATGATCTTTGTTTCAGCATCTATCTTAGCTGCGTTCTGCAGCGTTTGTCCATCTCGTACCTTGGATCCAACTTCACCCTACATTAATTAATCAAAAATCAATCATCATATATTTGAGTTTATTTACATACAATTTTAACATTGGCAACCTAAGTTAAAAGTAAGGGCTGTATGGGATATGATTATTAATTCAAAAATTTGTACTTATGATCATAATCATATATATTACCTTCATCTTAGCTTCAGAAACATCAATCTTAGCTTGATTCGCAGCTTCCATTTGTGTTTTTTGACCCAAGTACGAAAAATACTCGTGTCCAGGAACATCCACAAGCTGTTTAACATTAGCATTATAGATCAACAATCCGAACTGATCAAGTTCGAGTTGAACTTTATCAAACACCTCCTTCTTAAACTCCTTAGTTCCTCTGAAAATCTCCTCCATAGTCATGGAGGCAGCCAGAACACGCGTCTCACCTTCAATGATCCCCTTCACAAGCTCCTGCATATGGCTTTCATCCTTGTCCTTGCATATTGTGAGCTTGGCGTATTTGTGAAGACTAGCTTTATCCTCAATCCGAGGACCAATAGTGAACACAGCAGGCAAGATGAAAGGTAGTTTCTCGGCACTCATGGCTTGAACTTCAAAAGTGTAGTTGACTGGAGAAATGTCGAATTTTTCAGAGGATTGGCAAGGAAGAATCCATGCTTTCTTAGCGATTTTGATGTCAGAAATCCAGGCTCCGGTGATAACCAGATACTCGGACGCCGTTGCTACTCTATACCAAGGAACAATCCCCATAGATGTAAATTTGATTAACGTAACAATAAAAGTTGTACCGTAGGTGTTTTAAATTTGTTTAGGTGGTATACGATGAATAAAACTTTATGCACACCATATGTATTTATAGATCTCTAGTATAAACATTATTACATTATATGTTTTATTACTATATATCATTTTAATATAGTTTGATTCGCATACCTTTATTAAAACAATAGATGTATGGTGTATGAATCTTCTATTTAATAAGAAAAACCAGTTGCGATTTTTACTTACCAATCTTTTTCTATAAACTTGCAAGAGAAGTTAAAACATGTTTTATATGGATAGAGATATAGAAAAATTCATTTCCAAATTCAAGTAAAATATATATTTTTACGGATACTTTTTCCAATATTGCATAAGAAATTTGACGTATCTTTTCCTACGAACGCATCACATATTTACAATAAGTGGGCTGAATATTTGACAAGTTAACCCATTAAGTTTATTTTTGAATGGGCTGACTATTTAGACACTTTTATTCTATTTTAGCGTCAAACTCGTATACAGAAAAAACACTTAAACCCAAAGGGAAAATCTGAAACCCGAACAAATTTAGATGGGGTTTTGTGTGTGTGTGTGTGGGGTCGTTGGTGGGGATTATCGGGATGTGTTTGAGGCCTAAACGGTTTTTTAATCAGGAGCGGGACATAACATCCGCGCTCCACCCTAAACACATATTTAGGTAACAAAAAGATGTTTCTCTAAGATTTTTTTTATTTTAAGATATTAAAGTTTAATAATACAGGCTTGTTTAGTGTCATTTGTAAAAGAAGTTAGAAATTTAACGGATCAACATTTATGTTTAACATTATCGTTGAAGACTTAATAAGGGTAGTGAATAATTGATTATTTATAGGTTCTCAATTTCTCAGGTCATTGCTAATAATAATAATAATAATAATAAATGTGAAACGGTGCGAGTTTAGCAAGAATTGCAGTAAAAGAAGACATGACATAAGATCCCTGATGAGCATGGGGCGGGTTTATGAGAGCACCGAGCCCCAACAAGGCCCCACGATTAGATCTCTGATAGATATTGAGGCGGGTTTTGAGAAGACTTTGGTTTCAGGATAGGTATGGTCACCCGCATCATTGCCATCCTACTCGTACACTCGGTTACTCCGATTTGTACTAAACTATTTATCGACTACTAAATTTTAGAAGTACATTCATTATCCGTTGGGAGTATTACAAAATTTAGAAAAAAGTACTTAGTTAGTTAGAAGTATAATAACCATTTTTCAAATAATAAACACAGAGTAATTATCATGTATTTCCTACACTGTCTTTGATTATAGACATTTAACTTTAAGATTACGGGCCTTCACCCACAACAACTCCTGCTAAAAACATGATTCACACATTTGATATACTCATCTAATGCAATGGGAGATGGTTTAGATGGCAAATTGCACCATCAGTCAATATTTTTCAACTTATTGGTGGTCGAGTGGTAAAAGTGGTCTCAAAGTCCTAGAAGAGACAATGGTTAAAACATCGTTGGATAAACACTCTAGGATGACCAGGAATAGACGTCCGAAAACGGCCATAACATAAATCAGAACCAACGAGAATGGGCTCGTACGAGGCTAATAACACGAGGCTAACATAACACGAGGCTAATAAAGTTTCCTCCACCTCCGACCAACGAGAATGGGCTCGTACGATTTCGACTTCGGATTCGGATTCATCGTCGGGTACGTCGATTTTGTTACGTTTTGTGGGTCGTTTTTTTCTTCGGCCTTTGGACAACGAGGGTTTGGTTGGTTGCGCATCGATTTTTTTTGTCGGGTTTCTTGTGGTGGATTTTGTTGAATATTTTGAAAGTGTTTGCTAAGCATTTGATTTTGGTGCTCTTTATATAGTTGTTCGGGGGTCGGCATACTTTGCATATCCGACATACCCAACATAGAGTATTGGGTAACAAAAGGAAGATATTGAGAAGATGTTGAATATCCGGACAAATGTGTCGTCGGGTTAGACGAGAATGATTGTTGCGACATCTTGAGTAGATTTTGGGAAAAATGATCGGAAAGGTTTTGAGACATTTTTTTGCTATGTGAAATGAAATTAAATACGTTAAGTGTGTAAAGAAATAATGATGAAAAAGTAAATATTCTATTAAAATGATTGGGTTTATATATTGTGATAAAAGTTTAATGGTTTTAATTCTTTAAAAAAATACAAAAGTAGCCGTTTGTAGCATTTAACATTTGAGTGCAAATGGCGTGCAAGACCATATTGGCTTGGCAAATGGCGTCAAGTGGTGGTGGTGGTGTAGACATGCGCAAATAGCGGCGCTATTTGGCTGCAGCATTCTCATGGCGCAGATGCAAAAATGATTATTATAAACAATTACATTATATATCATAACAATCGAACAAACCGGTTCTTAACGCTGTGAAACACTATATAAGAAACTTATGCATATAAAGTTAAACTTTATATTCCCAATGGTCATACTTTAGTCACTTCCTTTTTCATACCAACAAAATTTGAACTCCTAATAAATTAAGGATATACCATTTCTAATAATTAGTTGGAAACTTTACTCTTCTTAATTATGATACTTTTTCCTTCCCGAGTTCTCACACAAAACATTGATTCCTCACCTCTCAAAAAACCTACAGCTACAAGTTTCAATTTTGTTGATCAAGCAAAAACAGAACCACAAGATATAGCCATTAGCAAATATGCTGCTTTCTCTTCTTCACTAGGCTTCCTCCTATGCTTTGTGACCTTTGATCTTGGTCTTTGTACTAAAACTTCTGAACCAAGTGCCATTATTCTCTTCTTCAAACATAAATCACCCATATAGTCACTCTTACAAATTGTGGTCAAACCACTATTTTGACTATCTCCACCAGAGGTTGTTGTGGTAGTAATTGTGGTTGTGGTTTTCTTTGGTTTTTTATCATCTTTTGTTGATACACCCAAAAGTGCCCTTCTCCTCTTTCTGCTTCTGATCCCACAAGCATTGCATAAAGACTGTAAACAAAAACATCAAACAGACTATTATTAAACCAAGATTCTTATTTATCAATCATAAAAACAATCATTTAACAGAATAACAGGGGAAATTTTCAAAAACTAGGAATATACTAAGTGGGATAAGTACTACGGAGTATATTGAAAATAAATAATAAAAAAGCTAACTTCATTTAAAGCATGATACCAAAAAATTTAAGCAAAAGAACCCATTAAAAGTATGTTACCCATTTTTAAGGTCATTGTGCCATTTGTTTTTAAAATTGTTGGATATAAGTTACCACCTAGTAAATAAAATAAGGTGGTGTTTGGGATAACATTTTCTTAACAACTTATGATAAGGCACATAATCAAGTTTTTAAATTTATTATAAGTAGTTGCTGAAAATAATTTAAACAAATTAAAAAAAAATACCTTAGGTCCAGCAGGACCACCTCGCCAGAGAGGTGTTTTAGAGGTCCCACAATCAGCACAAGTTTTGATGAATGAATCTCCACCGTCCGATGAGATTGATCCAGCACATCCTTCTGGACTCATCACCACCATATCTTCACACTCTGAACCCTATTTTCAAATAGAAAATATCTCCAAATTAAAATTAATACAGAAAACAGTTAAATCCATAAAAAAGTAATCAATAAAAACCAAATCAAGATTGAACCCCCAAAAATCCTCTTTTTATATAAAACTTATTATGATCAAGAATCACCCATTTCAAAAACCAAAATCAATAAATAAAAAAGACTAATAATCACATTTTTCAAATATATAAATCTTGATGAATGAAGACTAACCTTATCACTTACATCACCCATTTCAAATCACTCAAAAAACCCTTAAATATTCTCACAATCACCAAATAAACAACACCCAGATCACCAAGTATCTGATCAAACAACCCTTCAAAGTTCAAACCAAACCCACTAACTCACTTCAAAAAGATGCAGTTTTTATAGTGATCAAGGCAAACTTGTTCCAAGAAAATGAATACCCAGATGATAAATCAAGAAACCAGTGCTGAAAAACTCAGCTTTATTCCAAAATGAGTGACGAAAAATGATGGGATAGAGAGTCTGTGTGTTTAGGTGTTTGTGTGTGTTTTTGAAGAGATAAGTTGTAGCGGCAAAATGAAAAATGAAAAGATTTTAAGGTTATTGGAGATAAACCCTAGCGCGCGGTATTCTTGAAATGACGAATTTGCCCTTGTTTGGTTGGTTTTGATTGTGTTATTGTTTTGGGGTATTTTGTCATTTTACATGAAAAAATTTGAAGTTGGAGTTTGGGATTTTAACATGTTTGCGGCTACGTGTTTTTTGAAACTAGGGTTTCTATTTGTTTTTTGTTGGATAGATCTTCACCGTTGATTTTGTATACACTACTTTAATGAGTGGATGTAAAATATTTTAAATATTGGCATTTCGATATAAAACTATAATAGAATTATGTTTTCTCATTACTCGAATTTTTTTCGGTTCTTATACCATAAACATTACTGTACATTGTATTCTTTTACGCTCAGTTCTCGAGTTAAAAAGGAAAAGAAAATTAAAGGAAATGAAAAGTTTTTTTTGTTCTTTAGTCTTTTTTAAAAGAGGAAAGAGAAACGGAAAAGAAATAGAGAGAAAGATTTGATAAGTAAATCTTCCTCTCACTTTTGGGAGGAAAGGGAAAGGAAACGGAACCATATGTTGTGTAAAGACTAATATATCCTTTTTAAAACATTTGACATTAATAATTAAATGACATATATGTAATTTGATCAAGTTATTTTCCTTTTCCTCTCACTCGAAACGTGATTATGATTCTTTTCTTTTTCTCTATCTCAAGAACATAACAACTAACACTTACTTTCCTCTTCTATTTCTTTTCCTTTTTCTATTCTTTTTCATTTCTCTTCCTTAAAAACTCGAGAACTGAGTGTTAAAGGTACATACATTTATTTCAAAAAACAAACTGCAAGGGCAGACAAGGAATATTGAAATATATTTTAGTACTCCGTAATCTTTGTATAAATGATTGTTTTTTTCTGGCAAATGTCATTACTTCTTTGACCATGTATCCCTTGATTTAACCACGTGTGCCACAAAGCTTACTTTTCATAGCAAGTACTCTTATTTTCAAATTTCTGGTAAGTAAAAGTTACACTATTCGTATTTGGCCATTACAGCAGAAGGTGTCACCTCGCCATCACCCTTCGCCGTTGTTGAGGTAAAAATATGTAATTACCCAAACAAGCGAATCCTCCGGTTAATCCTCCGGTTAAACTCTTCGGATTGAACTACTTCAGATCTGCAATACAAAGACAACACGCGTTAACCTCGCCCAGGGTTTTATCTCCAGACCAAGCTCCGGCGTGAGAATGAGTATATATATATGTCAGAGTAAAGTACTATGAAAATGGGTGAGAATTGATTAACCTCGAGTGTTGTAGCTTGGCTCCTTTATAGTTGAGAGTTTTGTCTTCACCCGAAGGTCACGTGGGCGACAGCGACTCTTTCGCGGGGAGTTGACTTTACTGTTTGGATTCCGTCAGTGCGGGTCAGTGGTTCACTAAGATTCTTTCCTCATATAGGTGGTGATGTCGGAATCCGTTATGCCGAGGGATATGTTTAACCCCGGCAGGTTTGCTTGCATTTGTTCAGGTGATGGGGATGCAATATCCGGAAGGTTGTATGTGTGTGGACGGTTTTGTAACAGGATCGGGGAGTTAGTCTCTTCGGCATTTTACTAATATGCCGGGGAGTTTGTAAGTTGGGACATACGCCAACATGTCCCCCCCCCAGTATCATGTTAATGGATGCATTTATATGATATTGGGAGAATGTGGTACGGGTATTTCTTGACGTTTTTTTTTTTTTTGTTCATATTGTGACACGTCGGCGGTCATGTGGCAATGGGTTGCCTCGACGTTTGGACACGTGAGGCAAGCGTGTGCATTGTGTGGTGATGAGAGTGCCACGTCATCTCTGACACGACGGGATGCCTCGGTACGCCTCGTCTCTCGCTATAAATATGCCTTTTTCTCTTCATTCTTACCACTGTAAAAAATTTTATTGCTTACGTTTCCTCTGCGTTATTTGACCGGACGATTTTATTTGCTCTCCGTCCGCCCAGGTACTATTCTAGTTTCTCTCTCTTTAGCTTTAGTGGTGTGATCATTCCCTTCGGTTAGAATGTCGAATCGGCCCTCACGGGAACAATACCCTTTGCCATGCCGTGGAGACATCCGGATTCAGATGTGTCCGATCCTTTTCCATCCGGGGAGTTTTCCATGCCTCGGCGGATCTATTATCCGCCAATGTTATAGACTTGATAAAAATTCACGGGTTTTGTCGCCGTGGGGTTGTCCCGCCAAATGGAAGTATCCGGGCTATCGGGCGGCTCTGAAGGATGCCGAGGGGAATGGTACTTGGCCCATACATTTCTTCTTTGTTAGTTTAAGGTTTTGTGTTTTCTTGGTGATTTTAACGTTTTTATGTGTTTTGCAGCTTTAACTATGTCCGATTATCTCATCAAACCCAACTTTCGCAAGGCGTCTATGACCGGGGATAAATACCAAGAGGGGCAAGAACACTTGATGCATGTCACTCTTCCTAGTCCGGCCGGCACTGCGGTTCCGCCGAAGACAGAGGCTATGAAAAAGGTTGAGGTGGCTGACCCAAAAGTTTTAGAGGCCAAAGATAAGAAGAAAAAGGCTGCGGAGGCGAAGGCTCATGGCTATAAGCCGCGCAAACGTCAAACCGGGGAGGGGGGTTCTGTACCATCGAAGCGTAGGAAGAAAAGCCTCGCCCGAGTGGTTAATTTGGATTCTCCGACGAATCCTGCGCCGGAGGACACCATTCCGCCGGAAGGTGAAAAACTGAAAGATCCACCCACCGTTGAGAAAGAGCATTTAGAGGGTCATTCCAGCAATAAGTTAGAGAAAGCGAACGACGGGGTTGATTTGGTGGCCGGAGCGGGTTCTCAAGAGCAAAATCCCGACCCGAAGGATCATAACGCCGAGGTTTCTCAGTTTGTTGATCAGCCAGCCACGAACAAGGAAGGTGAGTTGGCCTCCTTCTTCTTTGAATAGCATTTTTTCTTGATATTCGTTTATGCATACTTATCATTCTTTTCGCGATATTTGTAGTTGCTTCTCCTCCTTTCTTGCCGCAAGGTAAAGGGTCTTGAGGAAGAGGAAGACACCTCGTCCAGCGCCACTTATGTGCCGGGGTGGTCCATAAAAAAGATGAGCGGGTTAAGGGGTATGAAAAATATAGAGATCTGATGGTTCATCTGCCACCCCCTGAAGAGAGTATATGCAAACCCTTTCGGATGTCGATGCGGCCTCGAGGTCGTGGGGTCTTCTGGCTCGGGGCTCTCTCGCCTTTGTGGATTTGCTAGTTCGTTTTGAGAGCCTTGCCTTGGATCATAGGGATTTGGCTGAGGAGCATAGTGGTTGTGAGAAGGCGGCTAGGGATAACTTTGCTTTCTTGGATAAGACTTTAGGGGAATTGAAAATGAGGGGATGAGCTCGGAGAGGTTTCTGCCGGGAAGTGACTCTGAAGAAACAAGTGCGTACTCCGAAGCTGAAAAAACCGAATGGTCTAAGTTGTCTCAAACCCAGGCCGAAAAGATATCTAGCTTAGAGAAAGAGTTGATGGAGACGAAGGGGGCTTTGAAAAATGAAGAAGAGGAGAATGCCGCTCTGTTGAAACAACGCCAAGATTTAGCCGTGGCGGCGGGAATTTGGAGATTGAGAAGTCACACCTTGTTAGGGATTTCCTCCCTACTTTCGTCGCTCGTCTTCACGGGAGTCATGAATATAAGGTTTCCTTGGCAGCTCCTTTTACTTTGAGCGGGATGGCGGGGTGGGTGGATGGGGTTTCAATTGGTCGTTCGGAGGAAGAGGTGACGAAGATATTGGCTGATACAGAGAATTTGGATGTGGATGCTCCTAACAATTATTTGGCCATGTATGATGAACTTTTTGTTAAAAAGTATCCATATGTTGCTAAGGTTCGAAATGCTTGCCATCGGCCCCTTGATTTTATTTCGACCCTGATGCCTGATCCTGCGCCGGAGCGCCCTGTTGATGAAGAGGTTGGGGGCAAAGTTGACGACGGAGAGACCAGTGCTCCCCCTAAGTGAAGCTCGGTCACTTTTATATTTTGAACAACTCTTTGTAATGGCAATGTTGCCGAACGATGCTTATGTGTTAAGACTTGTAGTGTTTTGGGAATTTTTGTTCATTTAATGAAATCACTGACTGTTCTTATCATCTCTCTTAGCGTAAGAAATCCTTAATGAAATCATCTCTCTTAGTGTTTTGGGAATTTTTTTTTTTTTTTTTTTTTTTATCTTTAATGAAATCCTTAGTCTTTCTTTGACAATCTCATTACGGTGTGAATCGTTCGGCGTATCCGTTCGGTATGTGACATTTATATATATATATATATATATATTTTTTTATCGTTGGATTTTGAACCATTTAGCAGATCGCTTGGGCAACTCTTTTTGGGTATAAACCGTTCGGCATATTATGGCAATCCTTTTTGGATATAAACCATCTTTATGGTGCCTGGGCAACCCTTTTTGGGTATGAACCGTTCGACATATTATGGGAATCCTTTTTGGATATAAACCATCTTTACGGTGCCCGGGCAACCCTTTTGGGTATAAACCGTTCGGCATATTACGGCAATCCTTTTTGGATATAAACCATCTTTACGGTGCCGGCAACCCTTTTGGGTATAAACCGTTCGGCATATTATGGCAATCCTTTTTGGATATAAACCATTTTTACGGTTGCCTGGCAACCCTTTTGGGTATAAACCGTTCGCATATTATGGCAATCCTTTTGGATATAAACCATCTTTACGGTGCTGGGCAACCCTTTTGGGTATAAACCGTTCGGCATACTATGGCAATCCTTTTTGGATATAAACCATCTTTACGGTGCCTGGGCAACCCTTTTTGGGTATAAACCGTTCGGCATATTATGGCAATCCTTTTTGGATATAAACCATCTTTGAACACTCATCACTTTTCCCCGGAGGTCGCGAGCCTACCGGGGAGATCACCTACTAATTATGTTCAGAAAGCAAGTTGTACGGAAAATTGCCCCTCCGACATCCGGGGGGCTAGTCATTTCATTAATAATAATTCCACAATTGCCTCGTGGGCTCTACGGTTACAAAGATTTTCCTACAAGAAGCATTTTCTTAGGTTAATTGTGTTCCAAGTGCGGGGAACTTCTTTCCCTTTGGCCGTCTGTAGTTTGTATGAACCATTGTCGTATGCCTCTATTACTTGATATGGGCCCTCCCAGTTGGGTCCCAATTTCCCTAGGCTTTCTTGCCTGCTGGCTTCATTCTTTCTGTAGACGAAGTCTCCCACTCGAGTTTTTGCCCTTAACCCTTCGATTATAATATCGCTCCACCTTCTTCTTATACCCTGGCCTCTTCAACGGCCGCCGAAGTCTCTTCTTTCTTCTAAGAGGTCAAGGTTTAATCGCCTCTCCTCTTCGTTTCCTTCTTCGGTCATCATCATTGTTCGGAAGGTAGGCATGCCAATTTTCGCAGGGATCACCGCTTGCCTATATGTCAAATGAACGGTGTTTCACCGTTGCTTGTTTTCAAGGATGTCCGATGAGCCCACAAAACGTTCGGTAGCTCATCGACCCACCCGGACCGCTTTTGCCCAGCCTTGTCTTGAAACCATGCATCAAACTTTTGTTTGCCCGCTCCACTAGACCATTAGCTTGGGGGTGTGCCACTGCAGGTGTTTATCCGTTTGATGTTTAGTTTTTCACACCAACGCTTGAAAGGGTCATGAATGAAGTTGCTGCCGTTGTCCGTTACAATTATGTGTGGCAAACCGAAGCGACACACTATGTTGTTCCACACAAATTTTATGACTTCCTTGCCTGTGGTCTTTGCCAGAGGTTTGGCCTCCATCCACTTTGTAAAGTAGTCTATAGCCACGATGACATACTTTACCTTCCCGGGTGCTTCAGGGAGAGGACCCAATACATCCATTCCCCATTGGAAGAACGGCCAAGGTGACATGATAGAAGTCATGAGAGTCTTCGGTAGTTTAGGAACCGGGGAATGTATTTGGCAGGACTCGCATTTTTGAATAACCTCTCGGGCATCTCTGTGCATTGTCGGCCAGTAGTATCCCTGTGATGCGTGCCAAACAGTCAAGCTAAATCACTCAAGCCTGCCACTTGTGAATGGCAGACCGTAACCAGCTTAAAACTGCCTAAGCACGAATGCAATGAAGATCAGGAGAGTATAGTGTTTCCCCGGGTCGTTATGTCCCAGCGAGCTATGCAATGGATTATCAAACGTATAGTGATCGCGAGATTTGAACGGAAAAAGGAGATTTGATAGAATTATAACTACAGGAAAAGCCAACAAATTACAATGGCTAAAATGCAAATTAAAGGAAATAAAAAGATAAAAAATATTAAATAAACGCTATCACTATTTTTAAAATTGATGAACGTTTAAAACTTAAAACTTAAAACTTTACGCTTAAAATAAAATTACGTAAACGTGCAAAATAAAAAGTGAAATCTAAGAAATAAAAGTCCTAAAAATATGAAAATGACATTTTTACAATCCTAATGATAGAAGAAAATTTATAGAAAAAGAAAATTATTTTTAAAACTAATTATCTAATTAAAAACTATTTTTAACTATTAAATAATTACCTAAAATACAAGAAAATAGGAAATTAAGCTAGAAAAATAAAATTAAGACTTAGAAAAATCTAAAATATCAAAATAGAATTTTCAAAACTATTTTTGTATTTTTCTGATTATTTTTCTATTTTCTAGGAATTTTAAACTATTAAAAACTAATTAAATTACTAAAAATTACCAAATAAACTATGAAAAATCTGGAAAATTACTTTTTTTACTTTTTATATTTATCTAAATCTAAGAAAAATGAAAAATTAATTTTTTGAACCTTTTCTGAATTTTTTGTATTAAAAGCTAATTAAAAATGCTTAAAAACTACTTTAAATTAAGAAAAATAGCAAACAAGCTTGGAAAAATCTGGAAATTTCAGGGAAACTCTAAAATGATATTAAGAAGCTAAGAAAAATGGAAAAATAGGTGCTTGTGTGCAAGATTATGGAACTGCTATGAAAGGTGCTTATAAATAAGCACTTTCAATAAGCCAACAACCACAAAAAGCTACCAACAGTTACCAGCAGTTCTACTATGCTATAATAACCAAAATGAAACTTAAATCAACAAGCTATAGCCTCTGAATCACAAGTTACAAAGATATGGCTTATTTGGCTAATTAGCTAAAACAGTTTTGGTACCAACTTGCATAGCCACAAAATAAGCAATCAAATAAGCTAGAAATTAGAAACAATAACTTGGAACCTATACTAGACCTGGTTGAGATCTTGTAAACCAAATTATAGACCTAGATAAGCTCTGATGAGCCCTGTGCACAAGCTGCAAGAACTGAGAAAAACTCAGCTTAAGCTGAGTTTGGCACAGGGCAATTAAGACCTAAAGTACAAGCCTGTTTGGAGCTTGTAAAAAATTTGTAAAATTGCACAAAAATGGTGACAAGAAATAAGACCAGTTGAAGTTTTTAGAACAACAAGTTTCACAGAATAAGAGCCAAAAATGAATCCTAGAAAAATCCTTTTCAGTTGGCTCAAAACAGATTTTTGCAACTTTTTGACTTTTGATGAAAAAATGAAACTTTGACTTTTTTGAGTTTTGAACTTGATTTAAGGACTGATATTGATGTTAATGATTGAAATGAGACTTAAGCAACCTATATCTATGTCTTTTGAACACAAAACAAATGATTTGCTTTTCAAAATTCCAACAGCTTAACCTGATTAGGACAAATTTCATGGGAATTTGACTTTCAGGGTGTGCGAGGCTCAATAATATGACTGATATGAGCCTATCTGAGCTAAGTAAACTTAAAGCTACAAGAGTTATACAATAAACAAGCCCTGAACACAGTTGCATCAGCAATTCCAAACACTCCTTTGTAAACTGTTTTGTAATTTTGATTAAGCTAAACACTACACTAGCTAGAATTAATGATCAAACTAAGTCTTAATATCTTAAATACAACTTAAGGAACAGATAAAAACCAGTTATAGCTTACAAATTCAGATTATGCAAAGGAACCTTAAAATAACTTACACACTGTCCTTTGCCACAATGGCATGCAACAAACAATCACAGAACCTCTATCCTAAGTATTTCCACCCAAATCATTCCAAATCAACCCATTTCCATGCTGCACCAACCCATGTCCATTTCTGAATACAAATTTGGCCCAGTTTGGCTTTCTTTGACCAAACTCAATATTGATTGAAACTTCAACTTAAGCTTATAAAAAGCTATGCTAAGCTCATATAAGCTTAATGGAACTGAGAAACAAGCTATTGGAAGCTTTTGTGTGAGAATTGAAAATGAAAATTTCAACAGTAAACTTTAAACAAGGAATTTTAATCATAAACTGAATTGATACTTGGAAACAAGTTATAATGATACAAATACCTTAGTTTGATACAAAGAAACAAGATATTACAGGTTTTATACTAATTTAAAGACTTTAAATTAAAAACGACATGTTAAGATAAAATTAAAACTACAAGACTCTCTTTCTTGCTTCCAAATGCTCCTTTTTATATCCCAATCTCTTTGTCTCTTTCTTCTGATGAATTCCCACCTTTTTTCTCAGCCATTGGATGGCTTAAAGCAATCCTGGCCTTTGAATGGATTTTGGCGCCAATTCTGGATTTTAACAGTTGGGGTTGATATGGTGGGTGAAGAAGCATTAATTGCTTCTTGGATGTTAGTTGAGGAGGAGGGGACATGGAAAGGAGATTGGGAGGCTGGGTGGTTGTGTTGGTGGCTGGGTATGGGAGTAGCAGACATGGGGAGGGAAAACGGGGAAAGGGGAAGAGGTTGACTGGTTTGACTGGTGTTTAATAATAGAGGGGGGGGTTCAAAATTCATTATGACAGGGGCCAAAATTGGATTGACCAGGCCAAAAAAGGTTTAAGGTTTAATAATTATAGGGGCCTAATGTGTAAAATCTGAAAATCAAGGGACCATTGCTGCCAATTCAGAAAAGTTGATCCAAGGGTTGAAAGTGACAATCTCAAAAAGTATAAGGACCAAACTTGTCATTTTGCAATTTTCCAGGGGCCATTTTTGCCAAATTTCAAAGTTGAAGGACTAAACTTGTAATTTTCTCAAACTTTTGACATTTTTCACCAAAGGACTAAATTTGACAACTTATGATTTTAAAAGGACCTTTGGTGATTTTTCTTTTGAAATTATGTGCTCAGGGACTGTTTTGACAACTTTTGAAACTTGGGGATGAAACGCCAATTATGCAAACTTTGCTCATTTTTCATCTGATTTTGAACATTTTGCATCTAAAACATATAAAATGCACTTTTGAGATATTTTCAGTATTTTGATGCATTTCTGAGCATTTTTAAACGTTTTGCAGTTCAGATTCGACCAAAAATGATGAGTATTTACACACTCATCAATCCCCACACTAAACTATTGCTAGTCCCTAGCAATCTTTTGAGAAAAACTTAATGGATTTGCATCTCTTTACCAAAAGCCATTACTTCTGGAGTAGCCGAATGTTTCAGTTCAAGTAAGAACCATGGTACATCGATAACCATCGATTTATTGGCAAATCATAAACCATATAACGGATTTGATGTGTCTTTACCAGAAGCCGCACCCTTCTGGACTAGCCAACTCTTAGATAAATTATCGAATTATCTTGGTGAGTGGATTACCAATTATGGTTTTCCACTGCCTTTACCACAAGCCATAAACTTGCGGGCTAGCCAACTCTTCACTTTTTAGGATATGGTGAGTTGAGAACCATACAATTTTGGGCAAATTGCAAGCCATATAAACGGATTTGAGATATCTTTACCAAGAGCCGTTTGCTCCTGGATTAGCCAATCCTTTTGTTTATTAGACAAGGCAGACTGATAACCAATTGAGTAAGTGCAGAACACTTACTCCAAAAAACAATTTGGCCAAAAACGGGGGAATTAGGCGGATAATTACATGATAAAATTCGTGAGAATCCCCCCCACACTTAGAAATGAATATTGCCCTCAATATTCAAAGTACCGGCGGTTATGCCAAAACAAAGAACGTAAAAGGGAAATACTACGGCCATTATTTAGAAAGAAGATTTTTTTTTGAAAAGACTTATATACACAACATGTGGGGCAAACCCCCACACTAGGGTGGTAGAAAATAGAAAGAAGTCAGAAATATGGGTGAAAAACCATATGGCGTGCTATCTGTTTTGATTCCCGAGTCGCTAGCTTGACTCGACCCCGAATTCATTTGTTCATGGGGAAAGTAACGTGGAAAACCAATCTCAATCGGACTTTCGTTCACAGTGTTAATAAACATATGAACATCAGAAAGTTCCACACCGACGAGATACAACCGCGGTATTGTTAATAGTAGAAACTATAAGGGATGATACCGGGGTCAAAGATGGTGTCCTCATTCCCGAAAGAGAAAAGGGAAAGAGCAACCACACCATCTGTGAAGAATGGAATAAAGACGTACATGAGAATGCATGTCCATTCCTTATCAGAGAGAAGCAAATCACCATTTTTGACTATTTTAAGCTTAAACTTGAAGCTTATATGGTGATTGTCAATAAGATGTCCGGGAGGGAGGGAGGGTGGGAAATGGTTCTTCAATCAACAGACTTTCCAGAAAAAGGATGTCTCCCTCCGGATCCAAGTAAGTGTTATCAATTCCTGTAGGAATTGACTCATCACTAAGAAATGCATCGACTTCATTCCAAAACTTGTCATCTTCCTCATCAGGAGTGAGAGAAGGGATGGAAGAGTCGGGAATAAGACTAGAAGATGATGGATCATTTTTGAGCAATTCATCAATGGGAAGGATGTCTCCCATTGGATCACAAACATCATCATCCAACTCAGATGAAATCAAGAGAGTTTGGTTTCATCTACAGAGTTAACAAACTCGATGCGACAAACTGATTCCGGAGGTGGGACAAGTGGTGTGCTCTTAGAGCTAGCAGTTTCCACCACTTCCGATGAAGTCTCCGATTCTAGATCATCATCATCATCAAGAACACTCTTGACTTCCCTGGTACAGCTTTCAAACCATTTGTTTGAACCAGGGGTAATTTTCAAAGCTTTGAGCTCAGCACGTTTTTGAAAACTCCTCTTAACCGTGAAGTTTGAGAGTGTTGAATTGAATCTTTCAGATTTTTGATCAATTGTGGCAACACTCTGTTTGTACAGAGGTTTGGAGTTCTGGTTGATATTTAACGTGAGCTCTTCGTTGTCAACCCTTATGGTCAACTCTTCAGAAACACATCAATCGAGCACGACTCGCTCTTAAGAAAGCTCTCCCTAAGATGAGGGGAACTCTAGGATCTGCATCGAAGTCTACTACAACAAAGTCTGTAGGAAAGTGAAACTTTCCCACTTTCATCACGACATCCTCGGCTATCCCAAGTGGACGAAGTTACGGTGCGACGGTCCGCTAGCTCGAGTGTCATAAAAGTGGATGAAAGTTCAGGAAGAGACAGTTTCTTCCATACTGAGAGTGGCATGAGGTTAATGCTAGCGCCAAGATCGGCCAAGGCGAAGCATTGAAACATCCCCAGGAAATCACACGGGATTAAAACCGGCCGGGTCTTCAAGCTTTTCGGGAAGCTTATTAAGAATGGCTGCGAGCATTGCTCATTTAGAAGGGTTTTCGCCATCTCAGACAACTTATCTTTGTTGGTGAGTAAGCCTTTAAGCGTGGATGCAAATTTAGGCATTAGAACGAGAGCATCAACGAAGCTTATATCAAAGTGAAGCTCATTGAAGATTTGGAAAAATTTTTCCATTTGCTCTTTGTTTTGGTCTTTGAGCTTCTCATCATTCATTCTTGATGGGTAAGGAAGTGACTAGACTTTGAGCCGGGATGGAAGTGTTTTCTGGCTCAAGATTTTTCTTCGAACTCGGGTTCGGACTTAAAACTTGGACTACCGAAGGTGGGACGTGTGCGGTACTTCGTGGGCTTGAATAATGCACCTTGTCCGTTGTCTCCTTGGTAACTTGACTCAATGCCACAGGAGGAGGGGGCATAGGAGTCGAAGGTCCATTGTGCGTCTTACTACTACAAGTGGTGACGGCTTTCAACTCGGCATTGGGATTAGGAATAGTATTGCTTGGGAGTCCTCCAGAAGATGATGAAGCTTTGTTCATATTCATGTTCATGAAACCGCTCATCATATTCTTTAACTCATTTGTCTGCCGAGATAATGTGGTATCAATTTCCCTTTTAAGCTCACCTCTCATGTTATTGATCCGAGTTTGCATTGAACGCATGTTTGACTCAGTCATTTTCATGAAGTCATTTGGTATGGGAGCTTGAGGAGGTTGTTGATAACTTTGATGATTCGGAGCTTGATATGGTTGGTTGAAATTGTTTCGGTTTTGATTGAAATTTTGAGAGTTATTGAAGTTGTGTCCTTGATTCGGAACAAAGCGATTTTGATTGCCATGGTTTTGATTGCCATGGTTTTGATTGACATGGTTTTGCACAGTGAGGAAAACCGTGTGGTGTCATACCGCTAGGTGCACGGTAGTGAGGATCAGCTTGTCGTCGGTATTGATTGTGGTTTACGAAGCTACGGAGCTTGGTAAAAGAAGCATCGGTTGCTTGACAATCATAATACGCGTGTGGACCACTACAAATTTCACACACCTTGTTTATGGCTTTGATTGGTTCCGGCTTATGAATTTCGCTTTTGATTTCCTTTACCTCTTTCATCATACAATGGATCATGTCCGCTAGAGCTGACGCTATCGGAGCCGCTAACTCGTAAGAGTTACTGGATGTAGAAGCAGGAGTGTTCAGAACATTGACTTTGTTTCGAGAAATAGGAACTTTTGATTTACTCTCGCAAATTTCAAGCACATCTTTAGGTCTACGCTTCAAGATATTGCCACCAAACGGATGCGTTCAAAGAATCTTGATCGTTACATTCAACCCATTATAAAATATATTAACTTGTTGAAGCTCCGTGAATTCATGATGGGGGCATTTCCTGAGGAGATCTTTGAATCTCCATGCCCTCCAAAGTTTTCATCGAAATTTTGACGAAATCCGAAATTTCATTTTAAGATTAGTCGTCTTTGATGGAGGGAAGAAGTAATTAACAAACTTTTGAACAAGATCCTCCCAAGTTTCGATGGATCAAGGGGGTTCTTTTTCCGCCAAACCGGCCGCCCCTCAAGTGAGGATGGGAAAAGCATCAACTTGATTACTTTTTGTGGTACATCCTTGAAATTGATTGTTGAAGTCAACTTGTTAAACCAACGGATGTGTGCATACGGGTCTTCACGATCGGACCCGCGGAATTGATTTGTAGACACAAGTTGGATCAAATGTGTCTTCAATTCAAAGTGATCGGAATTGATTACTGGTAAAACGATGGCATCTCCATAACCCTCGGTGGGTGCCTGGAGCATTTCCGCCATAGTACGCTCGTCTGCCATATTGTTGTTTGAAATAGTACGAATCTAGGGTTCGACTATTTGGGCAAAGACGCCTCACGAACGTCGTCTAGGAATTTCTCGCTAGATCACGCAAAGGACTCAATGATCTAGAAGAACGAGTGCGCATGCACTAGAGTTAACTCTAAGGACCTCAGAGTTAAGGAGAGGAATGGAATTATGAAGACGAATTATAAAAATGGGGTGAGAAGAATCTTTATGGGTTTTCTGGTTCTGAAACGTCGATATCACAACAAAATCAATTAACACAAAATCGAGGCAAAACAACAGTGAACTTAACCAATAATCACAATATGAATGGCTTCTTTGAAAAAGGTACACCAATCACAAGGACACAAAGGCAAGTTTTAATCTTTGGTTCGGGAACTTATTATGGTCGCACCCCGTTAGGTAGTGCACCTGCCTTGGTTTGCTGGTGGTAATCTTTTAAGTTGTTATTTATTAAAGAAAACGACGAATCTTTTTGTATTTTTATTTTTGATACATATATAGAAACAAAAGGAAAAATATTTTTGTGTTTTATACGTTTTTGGTTGTTTTTGGGTTTTTTTGAATTTTTTAGAAGAAAATATGGATATATATATATACAGAGATGGATGATATAAACAAAGAGTGAGGATTCAAACAACTAATCTGCCAAAACGGAAGATAGATCAGACAGACACTCAAGCAATGCGGCGCCAAAAATTTGATGCGTGCCAAACAGTCAAGCTAAATCACTCAAACCTGCCACTTGTGAATGGCGATCGTAACCATTTTAAAACTGCCTAAGCACGAATGCAATGAAGATCAGGAGAGTATAGTGTTTCCCCGGGTCGTTATGTCCCAGCGAGCTATGCAATGGATTATCAAACGTATAGTGATCGCGAGATTTGAACGGAAAAAGGAGATTTGATAGAATTATAACTACAGGAAAAGCCAACAAATTACAATGGCTAAAATGCAAATTAAAGGAAATAAAAAGATAAAAAATATTAAATAAACGCTATCACTATTTTTAAAATTGATGAACGTTTAAAACTTAAAACTTAAAACTTTACGCTTAAAATAAAATTACGTAAACGTGCAAAATAAAAAGTGAAATCTAAGAAATAAAAGTCCTAAAAATATGAAAATGACATTTTTACAATCCTAATGATAGAAGAAAATTTATAGAAAAAGAAAATTATTTTTAAAACTAATTATCTAATTAAAAACTAATTTTAACTATTAAATAATTACCTAAAATACAAGAAAATAGGAAATTAAGCTAGAAAAATAAAATTAAGACTTAGAAAAATCTAAAATATCAAAATAGAATTTTCAAAACTATTTTTGTATTTTTCTGATTATTTTTCTATTTTCTAGGAATTTTAAACTATTAAAAACTAATTAAATTACTAAAAATTACCAAATAAACTATGAAAAATCTGGAAAATTACTTTTTTTACTTTTTATATTTATCTAAATCTAAGAAAAATGAAAAATTAATTTTTTGAACCTTTTCTGAATTTTTTGTATTAAAAGCTAATTAAAAATGCTTAAAAACTACTTTAAATTAAGAAAAATAGCAAACAAGCTTGGAAAAATCTGGAAATTTCAGGGAAAATCTAAAATGATATTAAGAAGCTAAGAAAAATGGAAAAATAGGTGCTTGTGTGCAAGATTATGGAACTGCTATGAAAGGTGCTTATAAATAAGCACTTTCAATAAGCCAACAACCACAAAAAGCTACCAACAGTTACCAGCAGTTCTACTATGCTATAATAGCCAAAATGCAACTTAAATCAACAAGCTATAGCCTCTGAATCATAAGTTACAAAGATATGGCTTATTTGGCTAATTAGCTAAAACAGTTTTGGGTACCAACTTGCAGTCACAAAATAAGCAATCAAATAAGCTAGAAATTAGAAACAATAACTTGGAACCTATACTAGACCTGGTTGAGATCTTGTAAACCAAATTACAGACCTAGATAAGCTCTGATGAGCCCCGTGCACAAGCCGCAAGAACGAGAAAACTCGCCTTGCCGAGTTTGGCACGGCAATTAAGACCTAAAGTACAAGCCCTGTTTGGAGCTTGTAAAAATTTGTAAAATTGCACAAAATGGTGACAAGAAATAAGACCGTTGAAGTTTTAGAACAACAAGTTTCACAGAATAAGAGCCAAAAATGAATCCTAGAAAAATCCTTTTCAGTTGGCTCAAAACAGATTTTTGCAACTTTTTGACTTTTGATGAAAAAATGAAACTTTGACTTTTTTGAGTTTTGAACTTGATTTAAGGACTGATATTGATGTTAATGATTGAAATGAGACTTAAGCAACCTATATCTATGTCTTTTGAACACAAAACAAATGATTTGCTTTTCAAAATTCCAACAGTTAACTGATTAGGACAAATTTCATGGGAATTTGACTTTCAGTGGTGTGCAGGCTCAATAATATGACTGATATGAGCCTATCTGAGCTAAGTAAACTTAAAGCTACAAGAGTTATACAATAAACAAGCCCTGAACACAGTTGCATCAGCAATTCCAAACACTCCTTTGTAAACTGTTTTGTAATTTTGATTAAGCTAAACACTACACTAGCTAGAATTAATGATCAAACTGAGTTTTAATATCTTAAATACAACTTAAGGAACAGATAAAAACCAGTTATAGCTTACAAATTCAGATTATGCAAAGGAACCTTAAAATAACTTACATTAATCGTCCTTTGCCACAATGGCATGCAACAAACAATCACAGAACCTCTATCCTAAGTATTTCCACCCAAATCATTCCAAATCAACCCATTTCCATGCTGCACCAACCCATGTCCATTTCTGAATACAAATTTGGCCCAGTTTGGCTTTCTTTGACCAAACTCAATATTGATTGAAACTTCAACTTAAGCTTATAAAAAGCTATGCTAAGCTCATATAAGCTTAATGGAACTGAGAAACAAGCTATTGGAAGCTTTTGTGTGAGAATTGAAAATGAAAATTTCAACAGTAAACTTTAAACAAGGAATTTTAATCATAAACTGAATTGATACTTGGAAACAAGTTATAATGATACAAATACCTTAGTTTGATACAAAGAAACAAGATATTACAGGTTTTATACTAATTTAAAGACTTTAAATTAAAAACGACATGTTAAGATAAAAATAAAACTACAAGACTCTCTTTCTTGCTTCCAAATGCTCCTTTTATATCCCAATCTCTTTGTCTCTCTCTTCTGATGAATTCCCACCTTTTTTCTCAGCCATTGGATGGCTTAAAGCAATCCTGGCCTTTGAATGGATTTTGGCGCCAATTCTGGATTTTAACAGTTGGGGTTGATATGGTGGGTGAAGAAGCATTAATTGCTTCTTGGATGTTAGTTGAGGAGGAGGGGACATGGAAAGGAGATTGGGAGGCTGGGTGGTTGTGTTGGTGGCTGGGTATGGGAGTAGCAGACATGGGGAGGGAAAACGGGGAAAGGGGAAGAGGTTGACTGGTTTGACTGGTGTTTAATAATAGAGGGGGGGGTTCAAAATTCATTATGACAGGGGCCAAAATTGGATTGACCAGGCCAAAAAAGGTTTAAGGTTTAATAATTATAGGGGCCTAATGTGTAAAATCCGAAAATCAAGGGACCATTGCTGCCAATTCAGAAAAGTTGATCCAAGGGTTGAAAGTGACAATCTCAAAAAGTATAAGGACCAAAATTGCCATTTTGCAATTTTCAGGGCCATTTTTGCCAAATTTCAAAGTTGAAGGACTAAACTTGTAATTTTCTCAAACTTTTGACATTTTTCACCAAAGGACTAAATTTGACAACTTATGATTTTAAAAGGACCTTTGGTGATTTATCTTTTGAAATTATGTGCTCAGTGGACTGCTTTTGACAACTTTTGAAACTTGGGGATCAAACGCCAATTATGCAAACTTTGCTCATTTTTCATCCGATTTTGAACATTTTGCATCCAAAACATATAAAATGCACTTTTGAGATATTTTATTTTGATGCATTTCGAGCATTTTAAACGTTTGCGCTCAGATTCGACCAAAAATGATGAGTATTTACACACTCATCAATGTCTGACCGCTTTTGCCACCACGCATCTTGGGCCGAGTGCATGCCACATGCTCCTTCGCGGCACTTCCCTAATTACGTAATTGGCTTGTAGTGGACCCACACACCTCAACATTGGACCTAAATATGACTTCTTGAATAACACCCGCCTTCCATGATGTAATGGGGTATCTTCATCCGCGTGGTTCTTGCTTCATTTTCATCATTCGGCCACTTTCCTTCGGCAATGCACCGGATAATGGAAGACATCCGCTTTCTTCCTCTTCTTCCACTATTGCTCCAATGATCTTCTCTTCCGTTGATGGTGCTTCCAATATTTCGACAAGTATTTCTGGTCGTGATCGAATGCCACAGACGCTAATTTGCTCAATACATCGGCTTTCTCGATTCTCGTGCTCTAGGAATGTTTCAGATTCGAACTGCTTGAAACATCCGATATACTCTTTTGCCTTAGCTAAGTACTTTGCCATGCTTTCCTTGTAAGTGGTAAACTCTCCGTTGATTTGGCTTGACACTAGGTTGGAGTCTACTTTAGCACTTAGAACTTGGATCTTCATATCTTTGGCTATCCTCACCGCTAGCAGCTGCTTCGCATCTGCCTCATTGTTTGTGCTGGGAAATTTAACCGAGAGCATAAGTATATTCTGTTTTGTTCGGGCTTATTAACACCAAACCCGCCTCCGTAACCCTTCTTGTTAGATGCTCCATCTCAGTAAACAGTGTCCATTCCTCCTCTCGTGGTTGAGATGTTGCACACTTCCTTCCCTATTTGGTCGACCTGGTATCTCGCTTATGAAATCCGCCAAGACCTCGCCTTGACGGCGCTTTCTAGGGATGTAAGTAATTTTGTATGCCCCCAACTCGACAAATACTTCATTAACTTCCCTAAGATTCAGCTTGTTTAAAACGCCTCCCGGATGGCTGGTCCGTGATAACCTTAATGTGGTGGGCTTCGGTATCTTCGAGTCTCCTGAACAATGTCGTAGAGCCGAGCCAATTTCTCTAGAGGGCATAGTTTCGTTCGGCATCATGAAGTGTTCTCACGACATAATGTACGGCATTTGTTTACCGCTCTTTCTACCATCGTATCAGCGCTTATTGCCTCCTGTACCGCTAGGTACACAAAAAGATCTTCCCCGCTACCGGGTGTTAAATTAGGTAACTCTAAGATCACACTCTTCATCTTTTGAATGCTTCTTCTACTCCTCGCTCCACCGGTATTCCTTTTGGTTGTCTTTGTGACATTCTTTAGAGTGTGAAGAAAGGCAGAGCTTTTTCATGAACGAGATAAAAAACTGCTCATAGCCGCCAGGAGACTTTGCATTTCCTTGAGTGTTCGGGGTGATTGCATGTCTGCTATCGCCTTTGTCTTCTTCGGGTTGGCTCTTATCCCTTCGGACGTTACCACATAACCAAGGAATTTGCCTTCTTCCACTCCAAAAGAGCATTTTTTAGGGTTGATCTTCATGTTGATTCTTCAAGGTTATCGAACGCTTCGCCATGTCCGCCAACAATTCTACTTCGCTCGCTTTTGATTACCATATCATCAACGTACACTTCCGTTTCTGCCGATTTGTTCTTTAAAACTTGAATCTACCAGTCGTTGATAGGTCGCCCCGGCATTTCTTAAACCGAAGGGCATCTTGGTGTAGCAAAATGTTCCGTGCTCTGTGTAGAAAGCCGTCTTCTCTTCATCTTCCTTGGCCATCCGACTTGGTGGTACCCCTTGTATGCATCGAGAAAACATTTATATCCTCGTATCCCATTACGGACTCTATTTTCCAATCGATCTCTGGGAGTGGGTAGTAGTCCTTTGGACACGAGGCATTGATGCTTTTGAAGTCCATGCACATCCTCCATGATTCGTCCGTTTCTTTACTAGCACCGGATTGGAAATCCATGTAGGATATTTTACGCCGGACAATTCCTCGCTTTTAGCCATGCTTCCACTTCGGTGTTGATTGCCCGGTTCTTCGGCTGCAAAAAGTTCTCTTTTTCTGGGCTATTGGCATGTCATTCACGTTGACGTTTAGCTTGTGCTCTATGATTCGACGGGGAACCCCTGTCATGTCCGCCGCTGCCATGCGAACACATCCTTGTTGTTTTTAATAGTTCCACCAACCGCCTTTTGCACTCCTTGAAAAACTTCCCCGATGGTAATCACCGCTCGTGAAATTGGGGATTTATCATTACTTCTTTTGTTTTCTGTCCGTGTTCTTCTTTCTCCGAGCGATGTCTTTCGCTCTTGCTTTCCGACCCTTTTTCCATGCGGCTTTTCCAGTCTTCGCATTCCGAGATGATAACCGACCGGTAACCAAGGTTGCCACACCCTCGATGTTGGGAATTTTAACATGGAGTGTATGGTGGTGAGGGATTGCCCTTAATTCTCGGATGCCCGACCGCCCCGTGATGATGTTATATGGAGAAGGTGATCTTATCACCGCAAACGCCAGCATCGCTTCGGCTGGTATTGCACCATCGCTTCCGAAACAAACGTTCAAGTCTATCTTTCCTAGGGGCTTTATTGCTTCACCAGAGAATCCCACCAAGGGTGTGTTTGTCTCTCTTAGCTTTGCTCTAATCTCCCGCAGAGGTTCTCAAAACAAGTGTTCGACATTACCTCCACGGCTGCCCCGGGGTCTACATAAACTCTCCTTACAGTGTATCCTTCCACAACTGCTTCGATTATCAGCGGCTCTTCGGAAATATCCCCCGGTAGGATGGAGGGGAAAACTATTGGGGCGTTCATCCAGTCTTCCTCTCGCTGGGTCTTTCGCTTCGTCTGTCCATCCTCCTCGTATACCATGTTTATCACTCTTCCTTTACCCGGCTGATTTTCTCTGGGCGGGTTTCTTCCCCTTTGCCTTACTTCCTTTACCAAATGATCCAACTTGCCTGTCCCCAAGGCTCTTCTTAGGTGTTCCTTGAGTTGGTAGCAATCATTGGTGAGGTGGCCCTTCTCGCCGTGATAGTCACAAAACTTGTCTAAATTTTCCCTCCTTGGCGCTCCTTTCAGAGGTGGGGGTGGTGGTAGGTTTAGTTGAAGCTCCGTTGCTAGAATTTCTTTGGGGGCTGGTATGTGCTAAAACACATACCTTTTCATTGTCAAAATAGACCCAAAATAACCAAGAAAGAGCCGTTTATTGCTAATATTTGTGGTTTTCTTGAGTTTGTGCATGTGCAGGTACGGATATGACGAAACAGACAAAAAGAAGCCAAAACCGAAGAAAACCGCACGAGAAGAGAAGAGTGCAAAAGCTAAGGCCGGAAAGGAATTTGCAAGATTGGACAATCAATTCTCAAAATGACAGATTTAGTCCTTGAAGATTCAGAATTGTCATGTTTGGTCCCTTGGAGTTTCAGAATTTACAAATTCAGTCCTTGGAGTATTGGAGATTTACAAGACTAGTCCTTGGTTTACTTTTCAGAAATTACAGATTTGGTCCCTGGATTTCCAGCTTTTGCATCTTTGGTCCTTGAAATAACAAATGGGTTTAATGTATATCCTAAATCCAACATACTAGTCCAAAATCCAATATCAAAAGCCCAACCAATCTACACCTTACCCGGCCCAAATTAAACTAAACCTTTTACCCGGTTTCCACTATCCAACCCGGTACACCCATTTACCCAATTTCGGATCCTGGTCAAAACCAACTTTAACCGGTCAAAATACTTGAAATAATATAAAGAATTCACGCGCGCTTGTTTTTTCCCCAAACCCAAATAAACCCAGTTACATAGAACCCTAATTACCCATTCAGTTAATTGAGCAAAGTTACCACAATTAAGGGCAATTGTGTACTTTCCCTGACATTCCCTGACACATGGGCACTGCCATATCATCGATCCGCGTGCAATCTCTCAAATGCTACTCTCCTATTGGCCGAAGATGCGTGGATGAGTTAATCCAAGGGTGGATATCAATTGGGAAACGTGTATGATGATCCAAGGGATGAAAACGAGCTCAAAGTAGCACACATTGAGAAATTCCAGAAGCTTCCCAAGACCTTGAGCTTGGCTATTTAAAGACCTTTATTCGTTTTCAATTGTATCCATCTTATTTTCATTTTTTTCCTCTCTCTAGTTTTCAGTAGTATAGTTAATCATAGTTTTAATTTTAATGTTTTAAGTTTGTAATTCGTATTTTGTACTCAAGTGACTTAGCTTAATAAAATTTAGTTTTCATTTCTCAAGTATTTTACTCAATTGTTAATGTTTTAATCTTCTTAAGTTCTTTGTTAAATGCTTATTTCAGTATTGATAAATGTGTTTTTAGCTTATTACTCTTATTACTAAAAAAATACAAAAAATCAAATAAAATCATTGAAAAATAAAAAATCATTTTAGATCTATTCTATAGCTTGATCATTATTGATCTACTGTTTTAATAGGTTCATTTAAGCTTAATTTAGCTTATTGTAAAGCTTATTCTTGTTTAACACTCAAATCACAAAGATCAGTCAACATAAATCAAAACTGCAGTTGCTACAGTAACTAGTTCTGTTCTGCTGTTGATCATGGATTGGGATGATGCAGTAGCTGATTTGGGTTGAATCTGAGCTGGAATTAAAGTAGGTTAGGGGTTTATTAGGTTAGAGGTTCTTTGCTTCATGATTGCAAGCCATAGTGGCTATTGGATTTGTAAGTTCTTAAATCTGTTTTCATTCTCTAATTATGTTATTTAATTATGAGTAGTTAGTTATAATTTGTAGTTAGTTGTCTGTGTTTATTGTCTGCTTAGCATAGTCTAGTTATATTATGTGTTTTTGTTCATGCAGTTAGGTATTAAATAGTGTTTGGATTTGGTTGTTAATCTGTGATAGAGATGAGTTAAACAGTTATGAGTAGTTGATTCATGCTTATTTAGGTGAATGATAGTCACTAGGGTTGAGTTTATAGCAGTTAACACTCAAATAGTCAAAATCATCTTGTAAACTGTCCTTGTGATCTTCTTTGTTAAAATCAGTAGCTCTTATCCTATGATTAGGTGCTAATATAGATAATTCAGTTTGTATTAGGTTTATTATAGCATTAAACATCCGTTTTAATCCAATTTAGTAGCTTAGAATCTCAAATTAGTCAAATCTCATAACTGTTCTTAAAAAGTCAAGACCAGGTTATCAGCAGTTTTTGCAGATCTTGCAGATGCTGCACAATGTTCATTTCAAAAAGTTAGGGTCTGATTTTTGGTTTAGGTATAGTCTGCTAGGTGGTCTTCAAGTCCACACTTTTGGTTTTAGCATTAGCTTATTGAATAAGCTTATAGAACAGCTTAAAGTAGGGGGCAGATCCACTGTTTTGCTTATAGTAGCAGTTAGCATAATCCTTGGTAGATTACTGTTTAGCAGTTAGGAGTAGATGCAATAAGTTGCTTTAGAGTATTTAGTATATAATATAGCTTCTGTAGTAGTTTGGTGCATTTTATAGCTTATTTGCTTATTTTCTATAGCTTATTCAAAATCAGTTTACATTGCAGCTCTAATTTCAACCACATAAGACCATGTTTTTATATTTTTAATAGCTCCAGAATAACATTTTAGAATTTTCCTGAAGTTTTCATAATTTTTAGTCACTGTTCACTATTTTTCTTTATTAAATTCAGTTTTTAGGCATTTTAAAATAGCTTTTATTGCAATTAATTAAGAAAAAGTTCCAAAAAATAATTTTCCAATTTTAATAGATTAAGATAAATATAAAAAGCATAAAAAAGATTTTTCCTAATTTTTCCCCTTTTATTTGGTATTTTTCACAATTTAAATTAGATTAAAATAGTTTTAAATTAGTAGAAAATAGGAAATTAATCAGAAAAATACAAAAATAGTTTTGAAAAGTCTTTAGTGTTATTTTAGATTTTTGAAAAGTAATTCCATAATTTTCCCCTTTGTTTTTATAATTTCTAGTTATTTAGTCTTATTTTTAAAGTTAATAATTAGTTTTTAATTAGAATAAAATCAAGAAAATTACTAAAAAATAGTTTTAATTCATAAATAGTTTTCAAATATCATTTTTAGCATAAAAGGAATTTTAGGTTATTTTTAGGAGTTAGATTAGTCGTTATTGCTTTTTATTCACATTTCGTTTAATCCCGTATTTGCGTTTTAGCGTAGAATTGCGTAGTTTGCCATAGCTCTTAGGATTTCCCATAGATTTTAGTTCCTTATGCTTTCCTTATCCTGTAGTTTAGATAACTTCATTTTATCCCCTTCTCTTATTCAAATCACAAAATTCGGGACGTGAGTTGGAAATTCCATTCAACCCTCGTTCGGAACGATCTCGGTGCTCAAACCTAACACGTTTGAGTTACCCGTATACTACAACTTCTCATCTATTATTGATCAGTATTCGAACCGTTTTAAGTTTCTTACGGTTAGTCATTCACAAGTGGCTAGCTTGTGTGAGATAACTTGACGTTTCGGGCACCAAATCAGGGGCCTTTGAGAGAAGGTTCAAATCTATGGGGCGGGTATCGTTTCGGTAATGGTTCCTCCGGTAATCACTTCGATGATCGCTTCTGTAGTTGTCAATCCTTGTCGGGTAGTAGGGGTTATATTGGCTTCGATTTTGGTTCTCTCTTCTGTCTCCCCTCTTGTCGAAGGTTCTGGCCGCTCGGGGTTTCGGTCTTGTTGACTTCCCGTGTATAACTTGCGGCTCCATTCCCTTTAGGGAGCTCTGGTGTTATAGGCATCCTCCGATCTTACGAAATCGCCCACCCTCTTCATCATCTCGATGCTTTTGGGAACTCGTCGAGAACCGCTTACCAATTCCGGGCATTTACTCCGCTGATGAATGAGGATATCCGCATTATTTCGCACACCGGGATGTAACTAGCCTCATCGGTCCATCTTTCCTTGTACCCGCAAAGTTTCGTGAGCCTTTCGCACAATCTTGGTTAGCTCCATCGGATCTTTGTGGCATTTTCTCCCGAGCCGAATCTTTCTAAGAACTTCTCCCGAGCTCTTCCCCAATTTGCCTGCTGCCGTTGGGTAGTCGCCGAACCGTGCACTTGTTGGACCATCCAAGGTTTGCTGAAACATCCAACACCATACCGGCATTGGCCATCCGCCATGATTGGCTGCACCAGAGAAGCGATTGACATGATCGTCCGTCCAAGATCCATCGTAGAGCTTTATGTTCTTCGGTAGTTCATGTCTTGGTCCGGCGAACTCGACGATACGCTTTGTAAACGGGCATCCGGGAGCCGCCCTTGTACGGTTTGTGTAGATCTTCCACTATCTGTTTTCCTTTCGGATCTTTTTCTTTTCGTCTGGTGGGCCCTTCGGTTTCTTCTCCAAATCAATCCGTATTGGTCGTAGTGGGCTTTTCCTTGGGAGTTATGTTGCCGTATTAAGGCTTTTAGTGATGATATGTGATTAAGTATCCTGCTCTTCCGTGTTAGGGGGTTGTTTACTGGTGGTGTTTCGGTCGAGGGACCTGGGGGTGTTTCGGTGGTAGGACCGGCCATTTTCTAGCTTTGGTAGTTAGAATAACGGTCCCACCGGAAGCGCCAATTTGTTGAGGTAAAAATATGTAATTACCCAAACAAGCGAATCCTCCGGTTAATCTCTTCGGATTGAACTACTTCGGATCTGCAATACAAAGACAACACGCTAGCGCCCAGGGTTTTATCCCCGCACCAAGCCTCGTGAGAATGAGTATATATATGTCAAAGTAAAGTACTATGAAAATGGGTGAGAATTGATTAACCTCGAGTGTTGTAGCTTGGCTCCTTTTATAGTTGAGGAGTTTTGTCTTCACCGGGGTCACGTGGGCGACAAATGACTCTCGGGCGGAGTTGACTTTACTCGCTTTGGATTCCGTCTCGTGCGGGTCAAGTTCGACTAAGATTCCTTTCCTCATATAGGTGGTGATGTCGAACTCCGTTATGCCGAGGGATATGTTTAACCCTTCGCGGTTTGCTTGCATTTGTTCTGGAGTGATGGGGATGCAATATCCGGAAGGTTGTATGTGTGCCGGACGGTTTTGTAACAGGATCGGGGAGTTAGTCTCTTCGGCATTTTACTAATATGCCGGGGAGTTTGTAAGTTGGGACATACGCCAACAACCGGCCCAGCTTTGGCGCTGGCCGGGCCGCCGCGTGACACCGCCTCCTTAGCCGCCAGAGTGGAGCTTCGTTCTGATGACGAAGCAATTAGTGGCGGATCCAAAAAAAAAATTTATGTGTGGCACAATTTATTTTTTTTACCTCAAGTATAGTCTTTTTGAACACAAAAACAATCAAAATGTGAAGAACTTTGTTATGTGTTGCACATAAAAAAAAAGTTTAACGTTTATCTTTAGCACTGCATTAATAGATGTGACCTTCAAATGCCTTAAATCTCTAGCCTTAATTATGATTGAAGGCCTTGAAATATTTTGAAACAATACACTACATGTAAAACGTGCATGGCCAAACATAAAAGTTGTCTCCCAAATAAGGGTCTAAATAGTTAATTATGTAAACATCTTACACTTACTTAAAAATAAAACTAAAGATATAGGACAAAAGTGTACATCCTTCAAGTTATAAAGGGCTAAATGCATATAACCTAGAATCATCATCTTCCTCTTCCCTGGTCCCCTGTTTCAATTCATTTCTGAAAATAATTTGTACTAGTTGATTCTCATTGATTCGTTGTGAAGTGAGTGGTGAAAAACACAATATCAACGTATATCAAAATAACCGTAAAACTTGACAAATTAACCCTTTTAGGAAAAAGATCAACGTATCAAACCTTACGGGTGTGATAAAAGTGATACCGGGAAGTGAATTCCCCGGTTCGTGTCCCAACGAGGTGTGAAATTGACGGTGTCGATGAGTTTCGTGATTAGGACTTGAATTGGTTTAACAAATTTGGAATTTGATATCGTTATTCTACAAATTAAAGAACGGGAATGAAAATAAAATACGTAAAACAAATTAAACTCTAAATAAACTACTACTAATCCTAAGAAACAATAAAACGATGCTAAACTACATCCTAGAGTGCTAAAATGCAAAAAACGCTAAAAACCGGCAACCACCCGAGCCAAAAACGTAAAACTTTTGCAATTTAAGGGCTACGGGTGTGATATCAATTTTCCTACGTTCTAATTGACTAAAAATAATTTTAGAAAAAGCCGGAATTTTTTCGACTTTTATATTAATTTCTACGAATTAAAAACTATAAATTAGAAAATTAATTATTAAAAATAGTAAATCTAAATGGAAAATTATCAAATTTTTCAGAAAAATACTTTGATTATTTCAAAACTTAAGAAAAATAAAACTTTTGAAAAATCATAAATGAATAAGCAGGGATAAGCTAAAATAGCTTATTTAGCTTTAAAACTAAAAATTACTATAAAAGAATAAATGATGCAAACTAAAGCAAGACAAGTCCCAAGGGCATTCTGGTAATGGGTGATGGTGTTGTGGTCGTGCAAGGGAGAGCAGGGTGGTCCTGGGTTCGATTCCCACTTTCTTGTCCTATTTTTGTCACTTATATTTTTTTTTTTTCTTTTTGGAAACTGAAAGAAGTAAAATCGAAAGGAAGCTTTTTTTGTAAAATTTTTTTCTGAGAAACTCAACCAATAAGCTGTATAAACAGCTTATATGGTGCTGTTTTGGACAGAACACAACCCAACCAGTACCCTTTGGACAGTTACAAAACAAACACCCCTTTAAACTGCTTTGAGCTATTAAGACAAGATAAGCAGTTACATGGCTAAGCAAAAGGACAAATAAGCAAAAGAGAAGAAAAATAAGCTAAACCATGCTCGATAAGCTATAAATAAGTACCATAAAGGGAGATCAGCTATAAAAACTATACTAGGAAATTCCTAAGCTAAAAATATGAAAAAAAAATAAGCAATTAAACATTAACAATAAGCACTAATAAGCTACTATCCATCTAACCCTAACCTATGGGATCCTAAAACTTTTGAATAAGCACAAGAGACAGTCTAATAAGCACTAAAAATGGTGTAGCTGCTGCTGCAGTTAGTCTGCTGAAACAGCCCACAAGTGGGTTTTTAGAGCTTAAAATTGAGCTCTTATGGGCTTCTACATTCCTAAAACTAGGTGAACAAACAATTCTGGGATAAAGGGGACCTAAAAAAAAACTAATGGGGGCACTGTGGACTCCGTGACAGCTTATAAATAAGCTGTCAAGAAGGTGTCGTGGGTCATGCTACACTACCGGACAGTAAGCAAAACAGATTAGAACAGGGTTTATCAAGGCAAAAATAAGCTACTTAAAAAGCATTACATCCTATCCAAAGCATGAAAACTTGAACATTATACATCTAACTTCTTATGACAACAAAGAACCAATCCTAAATCTAACTCTAAGCTACTTAAATCTAAACTAAAAAAGGTCTTGGCTGCTGTAGTGGGGTTGCTTGCACATGACACTAATCTAACTTACAAAGAACTAAAATCTACTTGAAACATAAAACTTACTTATCCTATACTAGACTAAGATCACATGACCACCAAAAATGGGTAAAAAAAATGAAATTGACCCAAAACATGTATTAATCCAAACACCCTCTTACTGGGTCAGAAACGAAGTTTTTGAGACTGTAACCTTGTAGAGACTTATTTAAAAACTGATTTTCATTTCTAACTCAGACTTAAAATTAGTTTAACCAACTTTAACAAACAAATTTAAAACACAAGCAATAAAATTTTAGGACAATTAAATGAAAATTGCGTAGTAAAATTTAAAGTGCACCGAAAAGAAAAAAAGTAACTTGCATTTAAATTTAAAATTACAGAATTGTAAATGACAAAATTAAAAAGGGACTAGAACTTCTCAAAATTCTAGACAAGTTTTTACACTAACTTTCTACTGCTATTTATACAATAAAATAAAAAGTGTCTTCTTCTCTTGTTGTCTTCATCTCACTGTGTTTCTTGTGTGAGATAAAGCAAACAAAACCCAATCTTGTGCTTGTTTTGAGCCAATCTCAACCATCAGATAGTTAGGTACCATTGAAGAGTGATATGAGCCATCCATGAGGATTTGGTGAGATTGGGATTGCACAAAGGGCAAGGGCAACACGTGAAGAGGTAGCATGTGAGTCTTTTCTTGGGTTCCTGGAAGTGAAAAAGACATTGAGGAGAGGGAACGGATTTTTGGGCCATTTTAGGTTATAGGTTTTATATTTTTCTGGTTTTGGATAAAAGGGAGAAGGGAAGGTCAGGTGGGAAAAGGGTAGGTTTATGGGGAGGGTCAAATGGTTTTATCAAAAAGGTTTTAAAAGTTTTTGTAATAAAATGTATTTTTTTTTTATTTTTTAGGTTTTTAAGTTTTGTATTTTTTTTTTCTTTTTGAAAACTAAAATTGGTTTTAAGAAAAAAAAATGGAATTTTTACAAAATGGTTTTTAAGGCTTAAAATAGGATTTTTGGATTTTTTGTGTTTAAAAGGGCATTTTTGTCAATTGGGTTTTTAGTTGTTTTCCCCTTGCTCACACTCTCAAACGCTTCCTCAAAATATAGAAAATCCACTCCTTGGCTCTGCTTCAAAGACTTTTCTTATTTCGGCTTGATTTTGTCCGTTTTCGCTCTGTTTTCAATCATTTTGTACTTGCAAGACACAAAACACACTCCGAGGATATTTTTAACATATTTTGAGCGTATTTGGGTGTTTTTGGTCATTTTTGCGGTCTTAGGCGGGTAAGAACGATGAGTGAATAAGCACTCATCAAATTTCCCCACACTAGGCAATTGCTAGTCCCTAGCAATCAATCATGTGAAGTAATGAAAGAATTAAGATTACCAAGAATACCCCGTTTTGACTTTTTTTTTATTTGATGCAAGTAATTTAAAGTAGACTAAAAGGTAAACAACATGCTTGATTAACAAAAAATAAGCGGTATCATGGAACGGGATTCACACAAAATGGGTGTCTCCAGGGAATTTGAATCGTCATCCTCTTTTTAATACTCTCAAACCAAGTCTAAACTTATTGTGCAAACGTTTTGGCAAAATGCTAACACTACTTATACAAATAATCTATGTAAGTCGAGACTTAACTTCTTACTCCCACAGTTTATAGAATTTAAGTTCGTGTGCTCATTTTCAAAAGTTTGACCATTGAAACCGACCTTGTTATGGTTGTTATCCACTTAACCCAAATCTTAACTTCCGGAACTACGAAGTCTAAGGATCGAAAAGGCCTCTTCCATGTAGCGGCTTTCTTCTCGGCACATCCCAAAACATCAGCTTTTAAGTGACTGTGCTTTTGACACCCCACAGAGAATAGTACCGAATTAGCGGAATTGATTCCAAAGATTTACGGCTACCAAGTTAAGTTAAAACTAAACCTAAATGGACAACAACCGACGATAATTTAGAAATTCAAGATTCAAAGGTGAGATCACTCCATGTAGCGACTTTCTTCTCAGCTTGTCCATTTAAGGAGGCTAGGTTTTCACCATTGAGAATAGTATCTGAGCTTTCGGTCTTTGACTTCAAGAATTTCTAAATCACCGCCAAGCTTTTAGACAACTTTGACGAATCCTAGTTCAACTTCCGATTTAAATTTAAGAAAAAGCAAGTTTCAAGACATTTATTGATAAGCAACATAGTGCTTTTATTTGAGGAACTCATATTTTTGCATTTTTCATTCTTCAACTTTTTTCACTTTTTTCATATATATATATATATACTAGAGTACCAAGTACCTGGCAATGGGTTTCAGCCAGATAATTAATTATTTGTGATACTATGGTGAGTGTTTTGTGCGTTAAAAATGTAAGCGAACGATGAAAATGCAATTGCAAACGGTTGTACTATTCGATAACTAAAGTCTAGACAAAAATGTTAACATCTATCAAACAACATATAAAAACATTTAATGAAAATGAAAGTAACATTACATCGCTTATGAGATAAAACTAACAATACGCCTTGTCGCAAAACTAACAAGGATGGGATTAATGGTGCCGTTGTTAAGAAAACGAAATACCAAAATTAGCATGAATGTGATTAACCAAAAAAAAAAGGAAGCTAATTTTGGCTATTTTATAAAAGATTTTGGACGTTTTAGCCCCATTTTTCTTTTTAAAATGGGCGATTTAGCCTATTGAAAGTTAAATGTGCACTAACGGGCACATATTTTCTCTTAATTGTAAAACATTATAATCTTTTTTGAAAAAAAACTTATATATATAATATATTTATATAGCGATTGCATCGCTGTCTTAAAAAAGTTATAGGTTCTAAACAAAAATAATAAAAGTTTGAAGATTTGGGATTAAACATAATGTTTTGAAACCCAGACGACCCGGTGGTTCAACTCATTGAACCGCTCCCATCGAAAAACGCAGTCGATTTAAACCGAGTCAACCCGGCGTGATTGGGTCAAAATGGGTCAAATTAAACAGGTCAACCCACCGGTTTTGAAGCCCAGGGTCAACCCGGTTTTGATATGTATTAATAGTTTCAAATTTTCACTTTTTACTTTTGCTTTTCCTTTATATATAGTGTCAGGTACCCCAAGATCATGGCGACAATTAACCCGAGAAATAGATCCGATGAGACTGATTCACCAGTTTGTATCTGTTTCAACGGGTTATCTCTAGTTCGTTTTTGGATGGTTGTTATTGGTTACGAACCTGGCGACACCAGCTTCCGTTGAACCCGTTGGTCCGATCCGATTTTCAAAACTATATGTACCATTAACTTGTTAGCTTGTATGAAGCTTTGTGTGTTTTATTAATTTGTATAATGTATATAATAACATGTACTTTTCATTTTAGGGTGTTTTAAATATAATATTAATTAGTATGCTTAATTATTTTATATTTAGAATTATGTTGTAGCTTATTTAAATTGTACATTGTGAAAATTTTATTGTACTTTTTAGTAAGATAGTTTTAGTGATAAAAAAAGTTTATGGGTTATAAACGAATAATAGTAAAAGTTTGAGAAATTGGGGATTAACATAACATTTTGAAACCCGGTTCGACGGAGAGGTTCAACTGGTTGAACCGCTCGTTAAAACGAGTCAATATAAACCGGTCAACCCGACTGGTTGGGTCGAAAAACGGGTCAAATTAAACCGTCCCGGGTCAACCTTGTTGGATGTAATAGTTTACTTTTGAAACATATGTATTAATAGTTGAAATTACTCATAATTAATTATTTCAACATTTACTTTTTAATTTTTTCCACATTTCACTTTCTTGACTTTTCACTTTTCACTTTGACCATTTTTCTATTATAGATAGTATATATATATATATTTTTACTTTTGACTTTGACTTGCAATTTATTTTTGCATCATTCAAGCACTTTTACGATATTTTCACTTTGCAACATTATTCCGATTTTAAGAAAGTATGCTTTTCCAAAAATTTAAATAAAAAGTTGAACTTGAGCTCTATATCAATTTTGCTTAAAAACTTTTTGTTGTAACAAGACGATTTGAATGTTCAAAAGTTTGACAACGAGCACGTATTTTAGGTTCAATTAAGAGCTACTGGGAGAAAAAGCAATAGATTACTTATATAAGCTCTAAAGAGAACCAATTACTCCACGCTTAGCATTTTCATTTGCACAACTCGTAAAAACTTAGCCTAATTGTTAAGAGAGTAGCTAGATCAACACTCTAGCGAGTCGGACCCTTTGTTCTAACCTAATCAAGACTAAACTACCATTAACAGAAGCATTAATGCTTTATTTTGCGTGCAAAATTTTTAAATTTTGGTCAAAACGGGGTACTAGGGACTAAAGGGTACAAATGTGACAAAATTCGACAGAATTCCCCCCACACTTAGAATTGAATATTGCCCTCAATATTCAAAGTCCCGCCGGCCGATACTATCGAACGGAAAAAGGTAATACCACTTAACCAAGTGTGTGGACGAAATCTGTTATTTTACAAAAAAGGATTTTGAAAACATATCCCCAGATAAACGTTAGTAAAATGATCGGATATTGGGCGGTGGATTGAAAACAAAGATCAATCATCACGATCAAAGGGATTCCTGAAAACATGAGCAAACACACAAGAAGCAAACACTGTGGAGGTTTCCCCTCACACTTAGTTGTTAGAAAAATAAAGAAGTCAAACATGGGTGAAAACCCATGGAATGCTATTGTTTGTTAACCGAAGTCGCTAGCTTGACTCGACCTCGAATTCATTGGTCCATGGGGAAGCAAGTGGAAGAGAAAATCTCCATCGGACTTTCATTCAATTGGTTTGGATAAACGATGAATGTGTTGAAAGTTCCACTCCGACGAGATACATCCGGCTTAAAAGAATGATAAATGCCGGTCAAAATGGTATCTTCACTCTCGTAGGAGTTAAGAAATGGAGAAGAAATGGGATGAGAAGGCAAAGTGACAATGAGTTGATCACGGGTGGGATGGGTGGGTAAAAGATTAGATTGAGGAACATTAATCGAATGTTTAGAAATCTTATCCACCACTGTAGCAATGAAAACATCCGTATCAGGCTTAGAAGAGGTTCCATCATCCGGCGGTTTCGCAGGCGGACGAGTGGATGATGGACCTAAGCCATAATCGCTACTCAAAACCCGAAGGTATCGAGTCATCCGAAGAAAGAAAGTCGAAGTGCACATCATCATCTCCCGGTGGAGAATGATCAATAAGAGCGAGTTCATCGGCGAACTCCTCAAGAAGGTCTAACGCCGCTGGGATTGCCACTATTCTTATCTTCGGGTACAAAAGGAGATGTAAAAATGTCACTATCCTCATTTTGAATATCAAAGGTTGGTTATTCAAATTAGAGTGAATTCAGAATCAAAGTCAAACAGAGGATTAGTGAATGCCATAGCAAAAGGTTTCTCGGACACAACGAGAATATCTTCATCATCCGCTTCAAAATCGTGTCCATATCAAGATCATCGGGATCAACATCTCTCACTTCTTCCAAGCCGACGAGCTCGAAGGAATTTCCTCAACATACTCGATGTCTCCACACGATAAAGAATCATCAAATGACGCAGATCATTTTCGTGACTCGGAGATCACCTCACCAGGTTCTTTCGGGTGGGAGAAGAATCATCATCGAGAGGCTCATCATACATATCATCATGGAGATAACTCGGATTCACTTGGGGTTGGGACAAGGTTCTCAACACAAGACGGTTCCGCTTCCGGAATAGTGCTAAGATGCTCGTCCCCCATTAAAAGGTTATCCGAAGGTTCTATGGTAGATAGGCAATATGAGGGCGGAGAGTGGACACGTGTGGTACTTTGTGGGCTTGAAATATGCACCTTGTCCTTTTGTCTCCCAATCCTCCTCATCCTCATCATCGAGAAGCAAGCCTCGCTGAATACGCTTTTAGCTTCTCGCTCTTCAATAGTAATCTTTCGCTGCAGCTACTTGTTCTTCGGCAAGAATTTCTCCATATGTTTTCTGATGAGACTCTTCTTGGGCACTTTTATTAGCCAATTCTTTTAAAATTTTGAGTACATCTAGACAATTTTGGAGAAGTTCTTGAGGAATTTGTAGAGGTTGTGTTTGAATCGCTTGGTATGCGTGGAGGTTGGTCATGATAAGAATACTCATAATTGTTACAAGGATCATGCTCATAGACAAGCGGATTCCTCGTTTGACAATCAGTGTTATAGTGCGGACCTCCAAGCGATTCACAACCGTATGATTGTTGTGAGTGATTCATGAATCATATGGATATTGGTCAAAACCAAAATTTTGATTGTTACATGGACCTTGCTCATAGACAAGCATGCTCCTCGCTGACACTCAAAACTCGGTGAGGACCTCAATACTCACGGAATATGTCTCCATCTCAAGCTGGTTAAAGAAATTTGATGGTTCATTGTACGGAGTGGGATTTTGTTCATAGACAAACCTACAACCGAGGCAATTTGGAGGTCCCCCACACCATTTACAACCATATTGGTAAGACGAAAACATAACGAAGAATTAGACGGATAGAGGGTAAAAGAAAAGAATCATCGGGTCAGAGGATAAAGATGATTATTTTTGGGTTTTTATAAACATAAAAGGAAAAAAAATTTGAAAAGGAAAATCTTTTTTGGGTTTTTATAAAAGAAATATGTACAAAAACAAAATGGTAACTTCACGAGGAAGGTTCTTCAAGTCACTAATCGCAAAAACTTCACGATATTGTCGCAATACACCTCCCCAGCAGCGGCGCCAAAATTTGATTCGTTGTGAAGTGAGTGGTGAAAAACACAATATCAACGTATATCAAAATAACCGTAAAACTTGACAAATTAACCCTTTTAGGAAAAAGATCAACGTATCAAACCTTACGGGTGTGATAAAAGTGATACCGGGAAGTGAATTCCCCGGGTCGTGTCCCAACGAGGTGTGAAATTGACGGTGTCGATGAGTTTCGTGATTAGGACTTGAATTGGTTTAACAAATTTGGAATTTGATATCGTTATTCTACAAATTAAAGAACGGGAATGAAAATAAAATACGTAAAACAAAGTAAACTCTAAATAAACTACTACTAATCCTAAGAAACAATAAAACGACGCTAAACTACATCCTAGAGTGCTAAAATGCAAAAACGCTAAAAACCGGCAACCACCCGAAAGCCAAAACGAAACTTTTGCAATTTAAGGGCTACGGGTGTGATATCAATTTTCCTACGTTCTAATTGACTAAAAATAATTTTAGAAAAAAGCCGGGAATTTTTTCGACTTTTATATTAATTTCTACGAATTAAAAACTATAAATTAGAAAATTAATTATTAAAAATAGTAAATCTAAATGGAAAATTATCAAATTTTTCAGAAAAATACTTTGATTATTTCAAAACTTAAGAAAAATAAAACTTTTGAAAAATCAGAAATGAATAAGCAGGGATAAGCTAAAATAGCTTATTTAGCTTTAAAACTAAAAATGACTATAAAAGAATAAATGATGCAAACTAAAGCAAGACAAGTCCCAAGGGCATTCTGGTAGTGGGTGATGGTGTTGTGGTCGTGCAAGGGAGAGCAGGGTGGTCCTGGGTTCGATTCCCACTTTCTTGTCCTATTTTTGTCACTTATTTTTTTTTTATTTTCTTTTTGGAAACTGAAAGAAGTAATTGAAAGGAAGCTTTTTTTTGTAAAATTTTTTTCTGAGAAACTCAACCAATAAGCTGTATAAACAGCTTATATGGTGTCTTGTTTTGGACGAACACAACCCAACCAAGCCCCTTTGGACAGTTACAAAACAAACACCCCTTTAAACTGTTTTGAGCGCTATTAAGACAAGATAAGCAGTTACATGGCGAAGCAAAAGGACAAATAAGCAAAAAGAGAAGAAAAATAAGCTAAACCATGCTCAGATAAGCTATAAATAAGTACCATAAAGGGGAGATCAGTTGGCTATAAAAACTATACTAGGAAATTCCTAAGCTAAAAATATGAAAAAAATAAGCAATTAAACATTAACAATAAGCACTAATAAGCTACTATCCATCTAACCCTAACCTATGGGATCCTAAAACTTTTGAATAAGCACAAGAGACAGTCTAATAAGCACTAAAAAATGGTGTAGCTGCTGCTGCAGTTAGTCTGCTGAAACAGCCCACAAGTGGGTTTTTAGAGCTTAAAATTGAGCTCTTATGGGCTTCTACATTCCTAAAACTAGGTGAACAAACAATTCTGGGATAAAGGGGACCTAAAAAAAAACTAATGGGGGCACTGTGGACTCCGTGACAGCTTATAAATAAGCTGTCAAGAAGGTGTCAGGGGGCTGCTACACTACTGGGACATGGCAAAACAGATTAGAACAGGGTTTATCAAGGCAAAAATAAGCTACTTAAAAAGCATTACATCCTATCCAAAGCATGAAAACTTGAACATTATACATCTAACTTCTTATGACAACAAAGAACCAATCCTAAATCTAACTCTAAGCTACTTAAATCTAAACTAAAAAAGGTCTTGGCTGCTGTAGTGGGGTTGCTTGCACATGACACTAATCTAACTTACAGCAACTAAAATCTACTTGAAACATAAAACTTACTTATCCTATACTAGACTAAGATCACATGACCACCAAAAATGGGTAAAAAAAATGAAATTGACCCAAAACATGTATTAATCCAAACACCCTCTTACTGGGTCAGAAACGAAGTTTTTGAGACTGTAACCTTGTAGAGACTTATTTAAAAACTGATTTTCATTTCTAACTCAGACTTAAAATTAGTTTAACCAACTTTAACAAACAAATTTAAAACACAAGCAATAAAATTTTAGGACAATTAAATGAAAATTGCAGAAAATTTAAAGTGCACTGGAAAAAAGAAAAAAAAGTAACTTGCATTTAAATTTAAAATTACAGGAATTGTAAATGACAAAAAAATTAAAATGGGACTAGAACTTCTCAAAATTCTAGACAAGTTTTTACACTAACTTTCTACTGCTATTTATACAATAAAAAATAAAAAAGTGTCTTCTTCTCTTGTTGTCTTCATCTGCTGTGTTTCTTGTGTGAGATAAAGCAAACAAAACCCAATCTTGTGCTTGTTTTGAGCCAATCTCAACCATCAGATAGTTAGGTACCATTGAAGAGTGATATGAGCCATCCATGAGGATTTGGTGAGATTGGGATTGCCACAGTGGCAAGGGCAACACGTGAAGAGGTAGCATGTGAGTCTTTTCTTGGGTTCCTGGAAGTGAAAAAGACATTGAGGAGAGGGAACGGATTTTTGGGCGCCATTTTTAGGTTATAGGTTTTATATTTTTCTGGTTTTGGATAAAAGGGAGAAGGGAAGGTCAGGTGGGAAAAGGGTAGGTTTATGGGGAGGGTCAAATGGTTTTATCAAAAAGGTTTTAAAAGTTTTTGTAATAAAATGTATTTTTTTTTTTTTAGGTTTTTAAGTTTTGTATTTTTTTTTTCTTTTTGAAAACTAAAATTGGTTTTAAGAAAAAAAAATGGAATTTTTACAAAATGGTTTTTAAGGCTTAAAATAGGATTTTTGGATTTTTTGTGTTTAAAAGGGCATTTTTGTCAATTGGGTTTTTAGTTGTTTTCCCCTTGCTCACTCTCAAAAACGCTCAAAATATAGAAATCCACTCCGCCTTCCTGTTTCAGACTTTTCTTATTTCGCTTGATTTTGTCCGTTTTCTCGCTTTTCAATCATTTTGTACCTGCAAGACACAAAACACACTCCGAGGATATTTTTAACATATTTTGAGCGTATTTGGGTGTTTTTGGTCATTTTTGCGGTCTTAGGCGGGTAAGAACGATGAGTGAATAAGCACTCATCACTCATTTTATTTTCTTGTTAAAACCACACAAACTAATGGTTTTGAGCACGTTGCTATCAATATAATGTTAGAAATTGAATAAAACATAGCCCAACATTTAAAATCTGGCATTGCACCTGGCCAACCCATGTGTGGCACGTGCCGGTAGCTATACTATAGTTCGCCCTGGAAGCAATCTTCCGACAAAAGTGAGGCAACGGATATATATCCGTTATTAAACGGATATATTCAAAGTTTTTTATTTTTTTTTAAAAAAAAAAACCCACCACCCTTATAAAATAACATTCATCTCCACCATTTTTATCATCTTCATCTCCTACATCTTTCATTCTTACTTAACAAAAAAAAATCTCACAATGTCTCAAAACCCAAATGACGGAGGGTACTTCACAAACTTACTTAACTCAAACCCACCACAATACGGGGGTTCTTCAAACCCGTCTGCCCCCTCCTCGACAAATTCCAACCTGTCACCACAAGAAATATTTCTTAACCAACAATATCAGTTTCAACAAGGATTCGCAGTTACCCCGCCGATTTCAATCACCACAGTTTTTAACTCCGTCACAACCTCCACAGCTTTTAACCCCACAGCCTCCACAGTTTAAATGGAATCACAACCGTCCGCACAATTAAAGTTCCAAAAGCACACGAACCGCAAGGTAGGGGAAAAGACGGGCAAAAAACATGTTGTGGATTTGGACGCAGACGACGACGAAGAAGATGTGGAAGTCATAGCACGAGCGCAGGGAGAAAGTGGAGCAAGTCTGAAGAAATGTTATTTACAAGTGTTTGATAGAAATTTCCCAAGATAGATATATGGAAATGAATCCCTCAAGAGTTCTTTTGGAACGACATTATCGACATGTTCAATACTAAGACCACTCGATAACCGTGGCAAGAATAAGATAACTAGTAAATGGTCGAGGATTAACGGTGATTGCCAAAAGTTCAACGCTATTTACAAACATCTTGCGTCGGTGGTGAAAATGACCACGATCATGTCCGAATGCCAAAGATAGCTGCAGCGGCATATGGTGAAGGAGTTTGCGTATGAAAAATGTTGGAATGTTTTGAAAAATTATCCCAAGTGGGATGCCGAATATCCCATTGACATTACATGTCTCGAGGATATATTCGGGCCGGACATACGACCTCGGCCGAAGAGATGGAGGCAAACGAGCCGAAGAGTCGTCGACTTCAACGTCGAGGCTGCGAGCCCGAAGTCAATCAGTACTTTTTCGGACATATATCCAAATATATGCTCAAAAAGCCGACGCCAGCCAAGAAAGTTACGAGGCGAGGCGGGAGAAGAAAAGCTCCAAGAGAAAATCGAGATGGATTTTCGATGATAGATCCAATTTGAATCGACCCCAAAAGCGAAATCATCCGCAGAGTCGAACGTCTAATCAAGAAATATCACCAAAGAGATGACTAGGTTTCGTATTATTAGTATGTGTTGTATTTTTTTTACCCGTGTCATTTTTTTCTTTTCAGATCGTTTTTATTAGTAAGTGTTTTTTTTCTTCTTATTATTAAGTTATGTATTGTATTTTTATTTTGAATGAAATGCATTTAGTTTATTTTGAAAATTGAATAAAAAAAATAAAGTGGTAGTGGTGGAGAAGGGGGGGTTGTTGTGGTTAGTTGTGGAGAAGCGGACGTGATGTATGAGGTGGCACTGATGAAGAGGGTATGCCTTGTTATGACACCTTCCCCTCTTAGAGCGCAGGGTATCATAACACATGTTAAGCCTTAACGTAGTGTTATGTCAGCGTCATATCGGTTTTAACTTTTTCACCTTAACTAGAAAAAACACCTTTTATCATAATTCACCATCAACTCATTTTAACTCAAATATTTTTAGATTCAACCCCTAAACTAAAACTAATACTTCATTTAATTAAAACATAACATTTAAAACACGAATTAATACTTCATTTAATAAACCACATAACATTAAATCTTAAACATTACAATACGAAATATAAAATAACTAAAAAAAATTACAACGAAAAAAAAACAAAACATAGGAAATTTAAAACACATACAAATTACAAATACTTATTCGTCTTCGGAATCTTCTTGTTATTGTCGTTGAAGATGTTTCAGCCAAATATGCTCTATAAGGTCTAGTTGGAGTTGAGTATTCATTTCTCGGTCGTGTATTTCTTTTGCCTTGCGACGATGGGTATCACATCTGTCGACCCACCTTTCTTGCCTCATACGCGTGGACGGATCCACCCACATTTCGCCATAGTCACATAGTGCAAAATTTTGATCTTTTAAAATCATGTTATGCAAAATAATGCAAGAATACATGATTCTACGTATCTTGACAAGTTCCATTTGACGTACCGGAAGTGTGAAAAAAGCGTTTGGTAACTGGGTATTTATAGTGGTGGGAAAATGGTTTTGAATTTTTTTTTAGGCAAACTAGTCGTTTGATGTTGAGGGGTTGTAAGTGAAAATTTATTTTAAATGTAACAGTAACATTGAGGAGGTGTAGAGGGTTGAAATGATTTTTTTTCTTTTTTTGAAGCAGCAGCCTTAACGTTGCGTTACCCTGTTAACTTACCCACGTTAACGCATTCATAACTAAGTCACACGGTATGGTTAATGCACCTTAACACAGGCGCGTTAAGGCTTAACACAAGTGGTGGGTTAACATACCCTTTGCTCTTAGGGTGGAGGGTGTGCTCGTGGTTTTTCCTTCGTCACATCAGCTCCACATCATCAAAAAATATTTCCTTTATATTATTCCTCAGCCATTGCAACAACTTCTCTCTCTTTCATTAATTATTTTATATTTCCTATCATTTAAAAATACCCTCTAAACACAAATACCCACACACCACAACTAATAAAATATAACCTCTCTCTTGGAAAGTATATTTTCTCTATTTTCTATGTTTCGGGACTTGACTCCCGTGAAATGAAAACAAGTGATTTTGTTGTGATGTTAGGGGTGGTGTTTAGCCTTTTTCTTGGTGACTTGGTAGTAGTCCCATGACCCTTTCCCACTACACACCCTACACACTTAGAGCACGTATGGTGAAGTAATGAGTCTCGTCATTCTTACGTGACATACAAACGGCCCTCTTCGTTTGCTCTTCATCATACCGTCACTGCTCTTCGTTTGCTCTTCATTTCCTTCTTTTTTCTTTCAAACGAAGCATATAAGACAAACTAGTTTTGCATATTTTTTTTGTTTTTAAGTATATATAAATAAGATATAGAGTAAGAAATAAATAAAATTAGGGGTGGGTGGGGGGCAAAGGAAGAGTTTGTTTTGTGTTATTAGTGGGGGTATTTTGAAGTGGAAGTGTTAAATTGATGTGGCACCCGATGAGACCCAAATGAAGAGAAATGATGTTTCACCACACCTAATTCTCTTAGAGCCAATTTAAACAAAATTTATTCTTTTTTATAAAATGTTAGTTGAAAAATCTTAACCACTTATTTTAATAAAACACTCACTTTCATCCAGTATCCAAGGTTTTCAAGATCGGGATCCTACTCATGATCATTTTAGTTTTTACAAGATCGAAATTATAAGATCGAATCAGGATCCTTAGATCCTACTAAAATTTCATTTTCTTAATAGTATTTGTAATATTATTCAATCAACAAATTATTATATGTCATAAACACAAAATTATATGAATGTTTCATAGAAATGTTGTCCTATATTATGAATACGAAATATTTAAGAAGATTTACATGTTGTTTTTTAAATTGTATAAAACATAATCCGTAACTTTATAGTTTTTTAAAATTTGCGGTTAGAGAAAAGTAAAACCGAATCAGATTTGATCTTTAGATCCTATGACCAAAGATTGGGATCTTATAAGATCTTAAGCTTGCTATAATCTTACGTTGGATCTGGATCGCTTTTGCTTTGTAGTATCGTAAAATGTAAGATCCTAAAACCATAATCAAGATATTAACAACTATGTTGGTATCACCCTCTTTTTTTTTTAATAAAATACAGTTTCACACTTCTTTTTCTCAAAACATTATATCTTAAAACTCGTTAATCGTTAGGTAAGACAAATTACATGATTACAACAAGCATTTAAGAAGATTTACATGTTGTTTTTTAAATTGTATAAAATATAATCCGTAACTTTATAGTTTTTTAAATTTTGCGGTTAGAGAAAAGTAAAACCGAATCGGATTAGATCTTTAGATCCTATGACCAAAGATCGGGATCTTATAAGATCTTAAGTTTGCTATGATCTTACGTTGGATCTGGATCGCTTTTGCTTTGTAGTATCGTAAAATGTAAGATCCTAAAACCATGATCAAGATATTAACAACTATGTTGGTATCACCCTCTTCTTTTCTTTTTTCTTTTTCTTTTTAATAAAATACAGTTTCACACTTCTTTTTTTGAAAACAATATATCTTAAAACTCGTTAATCGTTAGGTAAGACAAATTACATGATTACAACAAGCATTTAATTATCTTTCAATATAGGGGCATTTTCATATACACTCGACAAACTTTTTTTGTTCTTTTGTTTTTTGGTACAAAAGTTTGCATGATACATCACATGTGATATAACACTAATCGGTAAGTTTGAACACCCAACATGTTGTAAAATGGGCATAAATAGTTTTGTAGAATTTTAAATGGTTCACCGTTTTTGCATTTTAATACGAATCATTAGCTTTTCAGCCATAAATCACCATAATTTTTGAACTTTCACGTTAATTCAGTTTATTCACATAAGTTGGAGAAAATCTATAAAAAAAAATCGATATTCAAACTCGCTTGATATAACACTAGTTTGTGGATTCGAAGACTGAACATACTCTCGTTAATGGACATCAGTATTATTTTTCATTAAAAAACGGTGAATCTTTTGAAGTTGTATACGAATACTTATGCCCATTTTACGACAACATGTTGACTATTCGAACTTACATATTAGTGTTTATATCGCATGTGACATATCAAGCGAGTTTGGATATCAATTTTTTATTTTATTTTTCCTTCTATTTTCTCCTACTTATACGAATAAATCATATTGATTTAGAGGTTCAAATATTATGTTTAATATATGGACGGAAAGTTGAGAATGTGTATTTTTAATGCAAAAAAAATAGTGAATCTTTTTTAATTATATACAAATACTTATGCTCATTTTATGACGTCATGCTGAGTGTTTAAACTTACATATTAGTGTTATATCAAATGTGATACATCAAACGGGTGTGACTGTAAAAAATTCTTTCATTTTCTTCAACTTCTATGAATAAACTGTATCGATTTGGAGGTTCAAATATTATGTGTGGTATATGATTGGAAAACTAAGGATATATATTTTTCAGTGCAAAAAACGATGAAGAATTTGGAATTCTACACAAAATTTATACCCATTTTACGACAACTTATTGAGTGTTCGAACTTAAATTTTAGTGTTATATCACATGTGATATATCAAACAAAATATGTACCGAATAAAATCAAAAAATATCAATAAAACAATTTGTCGAAAGTATATGAAAGTCCCCTCTAGTGAAAAATAACTAAATGCTCGTTACGATGGTGTACTTTATGTAAACTAACATTTAACGATTCTTGAGATATGTAAATAAAAAAAACACGATGGAAGTGAGTTTTAATTAAAAATATTTATTAATCTTTATTTTTTTTCTTTTAGTATATAAGTAGTTGAGATTTGTCTCCTACTTTACAGGAAAATAATAGTCCTGGTCAAACTTTTCTATTTTTTTATAACTTTCATAAATATAAAATCATAAAAAAAAGTACTCAGGCCTATCTTTTTATATAATAAAAGAAAATCTCAATTGAGGTTTTGACGTTTTAAAAAACTAAATCATTATTTATTAAAAAATAATTGAATTATTATTATATCTTTTTGAAATATGTTTAATTGAAAAAAGCGTAAATACTTTTTGATTTGAAATAAAATTTTATAAATTCGTCTTTATATAAGAGATGTAGAAAATAAATGTTACACTCCCAAAATATCGCATCGAAAGATAACCAGGGCGTGACGTTGCACAAAGTCAATAATATAAAGAACGTCCTTTATATGAGTCGTTTTAAAAAGCTGCATTCGATAAAGCAAATGAGTTCCAATCAAAAACAAATTTTAAGTTACACATCTCAATTGGAAATAGTCTAAAGTTCATCTCAAATGTCAAACAATGGTAATAATATTTATGATGGTATGACTGCAAGATGAGACTTTATGAATGATACTCCAATGTATGTCGAGCTAATAAATCAATGTCTATGCTAAAAATGTCAACAATAATGTTAGTGAGTTCACAGGTTTATGTAAATGTAAAACTCAAGTGCTGACCATAAAATTTGCATGACATTATAACAAATACAATGTCATAGAAAAGTGTTACTATTGCCCTAAGCTCATAACCCTGAAGCCTTAACGTGTTCTGCATGTGATTTGTACAAATATATAATTGCCTTTGTAGGTGTCTAGCCAATCACCCAATATTCTCAAATGATATGCGTCCGTTTAACCAGTTGGTGCAACCAACCCGGATAAATGGGGACCTTATGGCTAATGTGGTAACTTAGACAATATGTAAATGTTTTAATGTAAAAGCAAGCAATGTATTCTCACCCCGGGTATTTAAAAATAAGTATAAACATATAAAATTGGGGCTCTGAAACTCACATTGAGTAGGTAGTGAATCGGGAAAATGTTACGTGAATTTAACAAGTATCCTAAACTAGATAAATAAGTCGTTTTAGGGAAAATGCAACATTTACTAAATGCGTGTGAGTCTTATGAAGTTTTATCACCCTTATATACTTGTAGAGAGGTTTTATAAAGTTACGTAAGTCGATCGTTTAAGAAAAATAGTCAAAACGTGTTTAAACACTTAAAAACCCTAGAAACTAAAGCGTGTTAATTATTATGTTAATCCCAACTTTAAGTAAACGTATCTACTTCGTTTTAAGCTCGTTTTTATCTATTAAACTCTCTAAAGGTAGGTGAACAAGTCTATTTTCATTATTTCAAGGCCTCGATTTGCGAAAATATGTTTTGGGTGTCGGTTTTTACTAAATCAAATTGGGACCTGCTGTTAAGTTTTTTTTTTAAAAAATCGACTTCATTGGACTATTTCTCACTCTTTTTCTAATGAAATCACTTGGTCCAAAATCTTAAATTCATCATATTTGAGTCTACTTTTCAAAAATGTAAGCCACTTGTCTCATTTCAACACCAATTATTTTATAAAATCAAAAAATACACAAATGTGTCAAGTCTGTCCAAAATTAGAAAACATAACCTAACTTCTTGGGGTCGTATCTTCTTCGTTAAGTATCCTCATGACTTGATCTAAATTGATGTGGTTAGGTCTAGGTTTCCTCTACAATAGTTATGTTTACTATTTTTACTTATCTAGTGTTTAAAGTGGTCGTTTTCACGAATTACAAACGGAACTCAGTTTGTGTCGGTTTCGGACGACCGATTGCATATCATTTATTAAAAATAATCAACTCTAAAAATGACGTTTTACTCATAAATAGTGTACACAAGGTGTTTGATAATATGCTTAAGAGATATTTTCTTTATAAAACACATTTAAATGCACTAATTGGTGTACCACAATACATTTTGTGTTATTTTTAGTTATTTTTCATGGTGCATATGCAAGTTGATGATGAAAAAGAACTCATAATGAACGAAGTAATCAAACTAATGAATTGATAAACATTACTAACTGATGAACAAAAGTAACTGATGAACAAAAATAAGTGATGAACAAGATTAACTGATAAACACAATTGATGAACAAGACTAATGATGAACTCATGAACAACAACTAACTGATGAAAATTGTGACCTAACTGATGAACATTATGATTTTGTTTTTGTTAGAAAATTGATGAACAACGTGATCTAGCTTATGAAAATAGTGATATAACTGATGAATAAAATTAAAGAGAACTAATGAATAACTCTTTTTATTGACAAATAACACTTTTTAATGGTGAACAACACTTTTTGTTAATGAACAAATGAACAGCTCCTTTTACTGATGAACAAATGAACATCTCTTTTTATTGATGAACAACATTTTTTATTGATGAACACCACTTTCTATTGATGAACAAAGTTTACGATGAACAATGTTTTTTATTAATGAACATTGTAATGTAATTGATGAATAAAATTAAAGATAACTCATGAACATTCTTATGATGAACAACTCTTTTTATTGATGAACAACATTTATTATTGATGAACAACCTTTTTTACTGATGAATTCTTTTTGATGAATAACGTGACTTTTTAAAAAAAAAAAACTTATAAAACGATAAATAACATGATTTAACTGATAAATATTATAATGTAACTAATGTGCAACATAATAAAAACTAATGAACTAAATATTATGGCGCCAACTAAGCTTGAACTTTGGAGAAAAAGGTAGTGTGCCCATCACGACGTCCTCTAATGACACATCTACCTTGCATTTCATGATCCGGTTTCTTGACTTCAAAGCTTGAACTTTGAGCGGACGGTAAGTGGTGATGACTTGGTTATAGATTTAGACTACCTGCTTGTTTTTTTTATTTTACACCAATTATATATCCCATGTCTGATCCTACCCTTTTAGTCATGAAGCGTGTCTAGGTGATGCGTGAGCAATCTTTGGTGTCTTGGCCATGGATTTGGTCATGTATCATTGATTTTTGTCCACTTCGCCGTGACATGTTAGTATGATGAGTCACCCCTTAACCTTTGTCGTGTCTACCCATATTGCCCGAGAATTGTCCAGCCCTTAACTCTAGTGGTGGAGATTTGTGTAACCGCCAAGCTTATAATAGAATACATGCTATGACTGTACGATTGAGTGATCACCACGATTGAATTGACACTTAGAATAGTTGAGAGATTTGAGTGTTTGTTCCCCTTTCGTGAGGTGTTTGGCTTTGTTTTATTCTAGCATAAGGGATTTGTAAACTCATATTTTCCGAGGTTATGGGAGATATCTTTTTAGGAATCTATCTAATAAGGTCTACTTGAGGGCAAGTAGAGTTAAAGTGGGAGGATATTTGATAACATCAAATAGTCCTGAATATTAAGTGTCAATTTCCCCCAATAATGCTCGTTATTTATATCATTTATATGGATTTACGCTTGTTTTCCATTGTTTTCCACTTTCAGGTAAATTACAAGCATTGGAGCTAAAGAGACGCGGAAATGGAAACATATCTAAAGATTTATCACAGTATGCTATTTTGAAGAAGTTACGGCGTAACTCATCTCTCACATTACGCCGTAACTATTGCGTGACTCAGTATGCCAACTTATCAGAAGGTTACGGCGTGACTCTTCCCAAAGGTTACGACATAACTACATTAGGTCAAAAGAGGTTCCACGCCGCTGATACTTACGCCGTAACTACTACATCTCTTACGACGTAACCGAGTTTATTGAAGACTACGGCGTAACCACTCATTAGGTTTACGCATTAACCAGCATATCTAGTGCATTTTACGAAGAAATAGAAGGTTACGGCGTAACTCCTATATGAGTTACGCCGTAACCCGATCTCCGTTTATAAATACCCTAACGATTCCAGCATTTCTAATCATCCCATTCCACACACAACACTGAAAAAAGCTCAAGGCAGGTCTAGGGGAGCATACGGAACGTTTCCAAGGGAGAAGTCACTCCATTACGATAAGCTTTAGCGTTTTTATTTCTTTTACTTTCAATTCATGTATTTCGTACCTTTGAATATTGAATTGATTTGCATGATTAATATGAGCAACTAAGCACCTTTTGGTGCTAGCCTAGTTATGATTCCTTAATTGTTTTGTTTGCGCTTACCTTTACTTCCGCACAATTATTTCTAAGTGTATGCATGCATAGTTCATTGGTAGCCACCCTTGGTTCGGTAGTTTTGAATGGCGGTAGAGGCCAATTGCCTAGGAGATATGACCAACTGACCTAGGTGAGGTGCGGATGAGACGGAAGGGTAAGATATGACCAACTAACGACCCTTTCTACTTGTGCGATTTGACCAACTGATCACCTATCGTTTGGATGAAGTTAAGAATTGGGGGTGTAGTGTCTAAGTTCCTAACGGCAGGGAACTCACTATTATGAATCTAGCATGTAGCGGTACTTAATGACTTGGCTTAGGGGACCAGGAACAACAGGACTTATGACGGTGCGCCTGATTTCTCCTGTGGTGGCATCTTTGCTGATAGGTTAGGGCGAATTGACCAAATGCTGGCCTCTCGAATTTGACCCCACCTGAAGTAATTGGAAGTAAGTAGACGTAGACATAACTAGCTAGGATGATTAACTAGGTTAGCACCACTACTCTCTATTGATTTCTCTTTGCCATTTATCTGCTTTTATTTACTTTATTCTGCATTAGTAGTTTAATTAATTAAATCCCTATCGAAACCATTATTATTCTGTGACATTAGACTTAGTAATAATCCAACACACATAGCTCTTGGGACGACCTCGGCTTTACCATTTACTACACTACACACAACCGGGTATACTGCCCGTTAGTGCACTAGGGTAGACCATAGGTATTGCGAGACACTATAAATATTAAGACCTGGAATGATCATCTTTTCAAGTGTCCTACTAATGATCTGAACAACCAGCAAAAGGTCAACATCTTCTACAAAAGGAATTAATGTAACTACAAGGCAGATGCTGGACTATCAAGGACCTATCCCGAACATGACTCCTACTCTTGCAATTGAAGCCATTCAAAAAATGACGGATCACTCTAAAAAATGGCACGACGGAGGAAGTAAAAGAAACCTAGGCGGAAGTCTTGATGGAATTGCAGCAATAACCATCAAGCTTGAAAATATCGGTAGAGATATGCTGAAAATCAGAGAAACTGTTCATGCTATTCAAGTCGGATGCGAAAACTGTGGTGGGGGACATTTGACTAAAAACTGTCCTAAATTTGACAAGGAAGATACGATCGAGGAAGCTAAATATGGAGAGAATAGGCCTTTCTACGGGGATAATCGTAATGGGTTTCGTGGAGGACCCCCACCGTATTATGAGCGTAATGAAAGAAGAGCTAACCTGGAGGAAATTATTAACAAGTACCTTGTGGACACTACCAAGAGGCAAAAGGAGTAAGAGGAATGGCTTAAAAATTTCCAAGATAATACAAACAAGAGCCTCTCTTCCCATGACATATCACTTAAAAACTTGGAAACTTTAATTGGAAAGCTTGGCGACGAGGTACAAAGAAGAAACGAAGAACAAAAGAGCAAATCCACTATATGTAAGGTTGTATTCTCTGATAACAACAAGTACTCTGATGAGTCCTATACTGATGACGAAAGTGAGTTACGCCTTAATCACACCTCAGAGTTACGGCGTAACCCGAATTCAAGCAAAGACACGGGCACAAGGACAACAACCCTAAAAGGAGAAGTCATTGGTGTAAGGGTATTGCAATTGACGATGGAGAATGCTATAGCTTGTGGGCCTCGTGTGATCCTCGGAAAACCTGCGATGGTGGTGTTGATAAAGAAAGGATAAAAGATGACAGATACAAGTGGACTACTCTAAACGACGAAGAAAAGTTAGCCAAGTTCTCGATTAACGAAGTAGAAGGACCACCTATTAAGCATTACTGCAAACCCTTACTCATCATGGAAGATGAGATTACTCACGCTTGGCCAACGTGCAATCCTTTTCGTGATTATTGCAACGGAGGAGGTAATGAGAATAACGAAGTTTGGATATTCCCACACGAATCTGGAAGGCACGACGTTGATTTTGGAAATCTATCATTCAATGATTGGTATTCGATAAGATTCGGGGACGCGATAATTAATTCAGCTTTGTTCAGAAATCTGGAACTCAAATATGAGAAACATACTCTTCGAGGAAAAACCATAAATCCCCTCGATGATATTCCTTCTGAAGATGATAGTGACGAAGGAGTTCAAAATCATTGGTGTGAACAAATTAAAACCAGCGACAGAGAAGTTTGGGCTTCCTACAACCCTTTTGAGTATGAATGTGATGGAGGAAGCAGCATTGAGAGAGCTGGGGAAGACGAATTTCTTTGGACTTCAACTAATAATTCTGAAAGAACAGAATTGCCTTCGCCAGATGATCTCGGATTCAACGATTGGGTCAGAATCAAATACAGAAAAATTGACGCGTTAACTAAAAAGAAAATATGGCATGGGTGTATGAGTAAAGTTCAAACTAACAACGAAGTTCCTAATGAAAAACCATAAGATGATGACACCAAGGGCTCACCTAAAGTAGAAAATGAAGAATGCAAGTGATGCAGGTTTTACTGACTAGGTCTTAATATTTATAGTGTCTCGCTATACCTATGGTCTACCCTAATGCACTAACGGGCAGTGTACCCGGTCGTGTGTAGTGTAGTAAATGGTAAAGCCGAGGTCGTCCCAAGAGCTATGTGTGTCGGATAATTACTAAGTCTAATTGTCACAGAATATTAATGGTTTGATAGGTTTTAATTAATTAAACTACTAATGCAGAATATAAAAGCAAATAAATGGTAGAAGGGAAATCAATAGATGAATAGTGGTGCTAACCTAGTTAATCCTCCTAACTAGTTATGTCTACGTCTACCTACTTCCAATTACTTCAGGTGGGGTCAAATTCGAGAGGACAACATTTGGTCAATTCGCCCTAACCTATCTACAAAGATGCCACCACAGGAGAAATCAGGTGCACCGTCATAAGTCCTGTTGTTCCTGGTCCCCTAAGCCATGTCATTAAGTACCGCTACATGCTAGATTCTAAATAGTGAGTGCCCGACTGTTAGGAACTTAGACACTACACCCCCTAATTCTTAAGTTCATCTAAACGATAGGTGATCAGTTGGTCAAATCGCACAAGTATAAAGGGTCGTCAGTTGGTCATATCTTACCCTTCCCGTCTCAGTCCCTCACCTAGGGTCAGTTGGTCATATCTCCTAGGCAATTGGCCTCTATCGCCATTCAAAACTACCGAACCAAGGGGGACTACCAAAGAACTATGCATGCATACACTTAGAAATAATTGTACGGAAGTAAAGGTGAATGCAAACAAAACAATTATGGAATCATAACTAGGCTAGCACCAAAGGGTGCTTAGCCGCTCATATTAATCATGCACATCAATTAAATATTCAAAGGTACGAAATACATGAATTGAAAGTAAAAGAAATAATAAACGCTAAAGCTTATCGTAATGGTGTGACTTCTCCCTTGGAAACAGCTCCGTATGCTTCCATAGACCTCCCTTGAGCTTTTTCTCACGTTCTTAGAGTGTTGTGTGTGGAATGGGATGCTTTGAAATGCTAGAATTCGTGGGGTATTTATAGGCCAGGTCTGGGTTACGGCGTAACCAAAAGATGAGTTACGCCGTAACCTTCTATTTCTTCGTAAATGCACTAGATCTGCTAGTTACGGCGTAACCTAATAAGTGGTTACGCCGTAGTCTTCAATAAACACGGTTACGTCGTAAGTGATGCAGTAGTTACGGCGTAAGTATCAGCGGCGTGGAACCTCTTTTGACCTAATGGAGTTACGTCGTAACCTTTGGGAGGAGTTACGCCATAACCTCTTGATAAGTTGGACTTCTGGGTCACGCAATAGTTACGTCGTAATGTGAGAGATGAGTTACGCCGTAACTTCTTCAAAATAAGCATACTGTGATAAATCTTTAGTAACGTTTCCATTTCCGCGTCTCTTTAGCTCCAATGCTCGTAATTTACCTGAAAGTGTAAAACAATGGAAAACAAGTGTAAATCCATATAAAAGATATAAATAACGAGCATTAACGGGGGAAATTGACACTTAATATTCAGGACTATTTGATGTTATCAAATATCCCCCCACTTGAACTTTACTTGCCCTCAAGTAGACCTTATTAGATAGATTCCTAAAAGATATCTCCCAAAACCTGGAAAATATGAGTTTACAAATCCCTTATGCTAGAATAAAACAAAGCCGAACACCTCACGAAAGGGGAACAAACACTCAAATCTCTCAACTATTCTAAGTGTCAATTTCGGGGTGATCACTCAATCGCACAGTCATAGCATGTATTCTATCATAAACTTGGCAGTTACACAAATCTCCACCACTAGAGTTAAGGGCTAAACAATTCTCGAAGGCAATATGGGTAGACATGACAAAGGTTAAGGGGTGACTCATCATTACTAACATGTCACGGCAAAGTGGACAAAATCAATGATACATGACCAAATCCATGGACAAGACACCAAAGATTACTCGCTGCATCTCCTAGACACGCTTCATGACTAAAGGTTAGGATAATACATGGGATATATAATTGGTGTAAAATGAAAAACAAGCAGGTAGTCTATATCTATAACTAAGTCATCACCACTTACCGTCCGCCCAAAGTTCAAGTTTAGAAGTCTAGAGACCGGATCATGAAATGTAAGGTAGATGTGTCATTAGAGGACGTCGTGATGGGCACACTACCTTTTCTTCTACAGTTGGTATAACTCCAACTCCAATCTTCAAATGTGACCGAGGTGGCCTCCTCGATACTAAACAATAAAGCTCATACTATAGTGCTTATAACATCGCACTTTACAAAATCATAACTCAATCAACTTTTTTTTTTTTTTTTTTTTTTTTAACATACATCATAACATAACATCCCCCCACTTGAGATGAACAAAGGGAATTCGGGGGGTCTTCAATAATCTTCATAATTGTTCGTGATGAAAGCGTGATTTCCAAACCTTTCCACACGAACCTTGAACTTAGGCAAATGATGACTTCCCAATTACAAATAAAGACTATAGGGTAGGCTAAGGTGTAAGGGTGTAACGAAACAATATATTGGGGTGACAAAATGAAAGGAATGGCTCAGAAGGGTGTATCTAGGGGTATCTTGCACTAAAGGGGAGTGCAAAAAAAGGGTTTCACATGGGGGTCGAAAAGTCGAGGTGACTAATCGATAGACTCACAATGGTAGACTGTTTGGGTGATAATCCTATAATAATGCCTTCTAAAACTGAAAAGTCCAAATACATCGAGCTAACTCAACATACCTCGTCTATGGTCTCGAAATGATGCAAAGGCCAAGTTCTAAAGTTTACAAGCTACCGGCACACTCATAATTTGGTGGATTTGGGGTAAAATATTGGAAACGGATAAGGCTAATCTCACCATGTAATATCAAGGGTTGTATGTGCTCGGCTAAGGTCTAATCTAGTTAGGTTCGGAAAAACATGTCAAAATTTTAAAAATGGCATAATTTTTCAAAATAAACTAGAAAAATGAGGGCGAAATAAAGTTCAAGAGATAATTCTACTCCCGTACCCCCACTTGAATTGTACAAAGTCCCTTTTGTACTAGGCATTAAAATAAAGGTGAAGAGAAAGGTAGAATTAGAGCGAGAACTTCCCTGAAATTTGCTCCAAAAAGAAGAAGGCCCACGAGAAAGGATCGTGCCTTCGTTTAAGCGTCATGAACGAACTTCAATCCCTGAAATCACAATACCGACAAGCATAATTCTAAAAAGAAAAAATAAAATAAAAAATAAACCTAACTCACTTTCGTAGGAATCACGGTTGCATTTAGCGAATGCAACAAGCCTTTTATACCACTTGGTGTCCCAAGTGGACGAGTGAAGACTCGTGAGGGTTTACAGGGAACACACCCACAAAGTTCATTTAAAAACTAATACAAGGTTATTGTGTTTTAAAATGAAAGAATTAAAGAAGAGGAGAGTCGTAACTCCTATTAGATAGTTACGCCGTAACTGGCAAAACCTGGTATGAGCTGTGAAGCGAATAGTTACGGCGTAACCACTGAGATGGTATTACGCCGTAATTGGTAATGCGTCAAGAATTCTGCTGCTAAAATGTTGGTTACGGCGTAATCACCAAGATGAGTTACGCCGTAACTCTGTTCAGATCAGCAACTGCAGCAGTAATTACTTCATTGTCTCCTGCAAAAAATGGTTAGAAAACACAAAACCCAACAGAAAGGAAATAAAAACAAAAGAAAGGGATAATTCGGGTTGTCTCCCGAAAGAGCACTTTTCTTTATTAACGAGTCTTTAAGTTAGACTCAGAGCTGCGGGGCTCCTATGGGGGTCTTTGAACTTGCCCCACTTCTTCAATATCCTTCATCAAATTGTGCCTCATCCATGCAACATTTGAGGCAGTTCGGAGGTATTCAATGGTTTCGATCTTTTAGACTTTGCAAAATTTCTCCTCCGGACCGAGGTGGTAGCGAGTGAATTCGTATTTTTCAACTATAATTGGGGGTGGTCTTTTGTAGGGTATCCCCAGGAGCTTGCACCTTCTTTGCTCGTAAGCTTCGTCATCGGGATCAGTGAACTCCTCATTTCCTTGCAACTCAAGGTAATCTAGTATCCCTTCGATATCATCGTCATCAGAAACAGTACCCTTGAACCATTCTTCATCGAGAAAATTCTCCACTAGAACGCGCTTGCATTCTTCTTTACCATTACTCAACCGCTTTATGTCCTCGTCAATGGTTATTTTACTCGTGTTTTCAATACTTTTTCCGTTTGAATTTCTTGATCCATGTATTCCTTCCAAATCTTATCTTTCGTTAATGCGTCCACATGTCCATACTTAAATTTACCCAACTATCGAACCCCAAGTTGTCCATCCAAGGTAAACTCGTTCTCTCCTCATCATTGGTTGAGGACCAAAAGAATTCATCTTTTTCTAATCTTCCAGAGTTGCTTCCACCATTACACATATCGTCATACGGGTTGCATGACGCCCAGAAATTTCCCGGGAGTTTTACTTTTTGCACCAGTGACTGCGTAGATCTTTGTTGTCAGTTTTACTTAAAGTTCATCCGTGCAGAGATATCTTTATTAGTTTTTCCTTTTGAATGTGCTCCGCGTAATCAACTTTTTGCTTCATAAGAAGACTTGGATTGATCTTGGCATTCCCAAATTGAATTGCGTACCAATCTTTAAAGGCTAAATTACCAAAATTTATGCCATGTCTTTCACGCTCATGAGGGCATGTCCATTCTTCTTTTCTTTCATTGTCTCCTCCATTGCAATACTCGTGGAAGGGGCTGCATGTAGGCCATGCCCTTGTGGTTTCTTCATCAGTAATGGCGACAGGAGTACACCAGTGAGTGATAAGTGGCTCTTCTTCATCTTCAAGGGAGAGTTCCTCGAGTTCTTCTGATCCGTCCAAGTCGAGGAATTTTTCTGCCCATGTATCCCAGTTACGCCGTAACTGAGATTCTTGGTTACGGCGTAATTCATTAGAGTCATATTCCTCAGTATTCTTCACAACTCCGTTGTCGCTGTCAAACACGAGGTTACGCCGTAACTCATTAGGTATGTTACGGCGTAACTCGGATCTGTTGACGAAATCGTCCCCTAAACTCGTATCACTGGCCTGAATCTTCGAGTTATCATCCGAGAAAATTACCTTACATTCCATAGCTGGTTTAGATCCTTCAGGTTTATCGTTATTCCTCCTTACTTTTTCGCTGAGCTTTATCACCATGGATTCAAGGTTTTTCAGAGTTGAGTCGTGTTTGGAAATGTTTCTATCAGTGTTTTCCTGGAATTCCTTCAACCATTCATCTTGCTCCTTTTGTCTTTGGGCTGAATTTTCCAGAAATTTATTAATTGTTTCTTCAAGACTGGGCTTTCTTTCTCCATAAGGCCCACGGTTGTAATTACCACGATACCCATTACTATTTCGATTGTCACCGTAAAATGGTCGATTATCTCCATACTTAGCTTCTTCAATATCTTCTTCGTCCATATGAGGACAATTTTTCGTAAGATGTCCTCCTCCACAGCTTTCACAACCCACTTGGATGGCATGAACGGTTTCTCTGACCTTCAGCATATCTCGACTGAGGCTTTCAATTTTACTAGCGATTGCTGCAATTCCGTCGAAACTTCCACCTTGGTTTCTTTTACTTCCACCGTCGTGCCATTTTTGAGAATGGTCTGCCATTTTTTGAATGGCTTCAATTGCAGTAGTAGGAGTCATATTTGGGATAGGTCCTTGATAGTCCATCATCTGTCTCGTAGTTACATTTATTCCTTTGTAGAAAATATTGACCTTCTGCTGGTTATTAAGATCATTGGTAGGACACTTATAAAGAAGATCGTTGTATATGTCCCAAGCTTGATACAGAGTTTCGTCGTCTTCTTGTTTGAAATTGTGGATCTCCAAGAGTTGATTAGAAATCTTTGATGGTGGGCAATATCTTTGGATGAAGTGTTTCTTTAGTAGTGCCCAAGTATTAACTGCCCCGGCGGGCAATCTTTCGATCCATCTTCTGGCTGCTCCAGTGAGAGTCATAGGGAAGACCCTGAGCATAACAGCATCATGAGACATGCCCGGAATGTTGAAAAGGCAAGCGATGTATAGGACATTTTCAACGTGCTCATATGCGTCTTCGTCCCTATTTCCTGAAAAAGGGTTAGCGCGAAGCTCCCTCATAAATTGGTCTTTAATCTCGAAACGAACATCCGCTCCGATTGCCGGTCTTACGAGACCCGGCCCTTGATCTGCTCTAGTCAACGCCAAGTATTCCTCAAGAGTGAGGTCATCGATGTTAACAACTTCCATGGTACCTGAAAACTTGAAATATGATTGTGAGAAATGTTTAAAAATGAAATGAAAGACTTAATATTAATCCTAATATAGCTCCCTGGCATCGGCGCCAAAAACTTGATGCAGGTTTTACTGAACAGGTCTTAATATTTATAGTGTCTCGCTATACCTATGGTCTACCCTAATGCACTAACGGGCAGTGTACCCGGTCGTGTGTAGTGTAGTAAATGGTAAAGCCGAGGTCGTCCTAAGAGCTATGTGTGTCGGATAATTACTAAGTCTAATTGTCACAAAATATTAATGGTTTGATAGGGTTTTAATTAATTAAACTACTAATGCAGAATATAAAAGCAAATAAATGGTAGAAGGGAAATCAATAGAGGAATAGTGGTGCTAACCTAGTTAATCCTCCTAACTAGTTATGTCTACGTCTACCTACTTCCAATTACTTCAGGTGGGGTCAAATTCAAGAGGACAGCATTTGGTCAATTCGCCCTAACCTATCAGCAAAGATGCCACCACAGGAGAAATCAGGCGCACCGTCATAAGTCCTGTTGTTCCTGGTCCCCTAAGCCGAGTCATTAAGTACCGCTACATGCTAGATTCTAAATAGTGAGTGCCCGACCGTTAGGAACTTAGACACTACACCCCCTAATTCTTAAGTTCATCCAAACGATAGGTGATCAGTTGGTCAAATCGCACAAGTAGAAAGGTTCGTCAGTTGGTCATATCTTACCCTTCCCGTCTCAGTCCGCTTACCTAGGGTCAGTTGGTCATATCTCCTAGGCAATTGGCCTCTATCGCCATTCAAAACTACCGAACCAAGGGTGACTACCAAAGAACTATGCATGCATACACTTAGAAATAATTATACGGAAGTAAAGGTAAATGCAAACAAAACAATTAAGGAATCATAACTAGGCTAGCACGAAAGGGTGCTTAGCCGCTTATATTAATCATGCACATCAATTCAATATTCAAAGGTACGAAATACATGAATTGAAAGTAAAAGAAATAATAAACGCTAAAGCTTATCGTAATGGTGTGACTTCTCCCTTGGAAACAGCTCCGTATGCTTCCCTAGACCTCCCTTGAGCTTTTTCCCACGTTCTCAGAGTGTTGTGTGTGGAATGGGATGCTTTGAAATGCTGGAATTCGTGGGTATTTATAGGCCAGGTCTGGGTTACGGCGTAACCAAAAGATGAGTTACGCCGTAACCTTCTATTTCTCCGTAAATGCACTAGATCTGCTAGTTACGGCGTAACCTAATAAGTGGTTATGCCGTAGTCTTCAATAAACACGGTTACGTCGTAAGTGATGCAGTAGTTCCGGCGTAAGTATAAGCGGCGTGGAACCTCTTTTGACCTAATGGAGTTACGTCGTAACCTTTGGGAGGAGTTACGCCGTAACCTCTTGATAAGTTGGACTTCTGGGTCACGCAATAGTTACGGCGTAATGTGAGAGATGAGTTACGCCGTAACTTCTTCAAAATAAGCATATTGTGATAAATCTTTAGTAACGTTTCCATTTCCGCGTCTCTTTAGCTCCAATGCTCGTAATTTACCTGAAAGTGTAAAACAATGGAAAACAAGCGTAAATCCATATAAAAGATATAAATAACGAGCATTAACGGGGGAAATTAACACTTAATATTCAGGACTATTTGATGTTATCAGCAAGCAAATACTCAACCAACTTGAAGATACCGATTCTGATGATGATTTCGATTATCTAGAGTTATAAGGCGAAGACGGTTTCATTGACCCAGATGATGAAGTACACGAGAAAAGAAGATGCAAGCTTCTTGGCATCCCATTTAAAAGGCCACCACCTATTAGAGCCGAAAAATTTGAGTTTACGCGATACCATTTGGGGCCGGAAGAAAATTTTTGCAAGATCCGGAAAATTGAAAACAAAGAATATCTCCGCACTGCCACAAATGTCGGGTGGGTTAGGCGCAACTTAATGAAAGACATGGAAGAGGTCGGGGAAGTCCAAAGGCCCCCATAGAAGCCCCGCGGCTCTGAGTCTAACTTAAAGACTCATAAATAAAGAAAAGTGCTCTTTCGGGAGACAACCCGAATTATCCCTTTCTTTTATTTTATTTCCTTTTCTGTTGGGTTTTTTGTTTTCTAACTATTTTTGCAGGAAACGAGGAACTAATTGCTGCTGCAGTTGCTGATCTGAACAGAGTTACGACGTAACTCATCTTAGTGATTACGCCGTAACCAACCTTTTAGCAGTAGAATTCTTGACGCATTACCAATTACGGCGTAATACCATCTCAGTGGTTACGCCGTAACTACTTGCTTTGGAGCTCATTCCAGGTTTTGCAAGTTACGGCGTAACTCCCTCAAAAGAGTTACGACGTAACTTTCTTCTGCTTTAATTCTTTCATTTCAAAACACACTAACCTTGTATTAGTTTTTAAATGAACTTTGTGGGTGTGTTCCCTGTAAACCCTCACGAGACTTCACTTGTCCACTTGGGACATCAAGTGGTTTAAAAGGCTTGTTGCATGCGCTAAATGCAACCGTGATTCCTACGAAAGTGAGTTAGGTTTGTTTTTCATTTTTCATTTTTTTTCTTTTTAGAGTTATGCTTGTCGGTATTGTGATTTCAGGGATTGAAGTTTGTTCATGATGCTTATACGAAGGCACGTTTCTTTTTCGTAGGCCTTCCTTCTTTATGGAGCAAATTTCAGGGAAGTTCTCGCTCTAATTCTACCTTTCTCTTCACCTTTATTTTAATGCCTAGTACAAAAGAGACTTTGTACAATTCAAGTGGGGGGACGGGAGTAGAATTATCTCTTGAACTTTATTTTGCCCTTATTTTTCTAGTTTATTTTGAAAAATTATGTCATTTTTAAAATTTTGACATGTTTTTCTTAACCTAACTAGATTAGACCTTAGCCGAGCACATACAACCCTTGATATTATATGGTGAGATTAACCTTATCCGTTTCCAATATTTTACCCCAAATCCACCAAATTATGAGTGTGCCGGTAGCTTGTAAACTTTAGAACTTGGCCTTTGCATCATTTCAAGACCATAGACGAGGTATGTTGAGTTAGCTCGATGTATTTGGACTTTTCAGTTTTAGAAGGCAATATTATAGGATTATCACCCAAACAGCCTACCATTGTGAGTCTATCGATTAGTCACCTCGACTTTTCGACCCCCATGTGAAACCCTTTTATTGCACTCATCTTTACTGCAAGATACCCCTAGATACACTCTTCTGAGCCATTCATTTCATTTTGTTCACCCAATATATTGTTTCGATACACCTATACACCTTAGCCTACCATGTAGTCTTTATTTGTAATTGGGAAGTCATCATTTGCCTAAGTTCAAGGTTCTAGTGGAAAGGTTAGGAAATCACGCTTTCATCGACAACATTTCTGAAGATCATTGAAGACCCCCCGAATTCCCGTTGTTCATCTCAAGTGGGGGGATATTATGTTAGTATTGATAGTTATGATTAAAAAAAAGTGATTCGAAAAAAAAATAAATAAATAAAAAAAATAGTTGTTATGATTATGTTATTGTAAAGTGCGATGTTATAAGCACTGTAGTATGAGCTTTATTGATTTAGTATCGAGGAGGCCACCTCGGTCACATTTGAAGATTGGAGTTGGTAGTTATGCCAACAGTTGGAGAAAAAGGTAGTGTGCCCATCACGACGTCCTCTAATGACACATCTACCTTGCATTTCATGATCCGGTTTCTTGACTTCTAAGCTTGAACTTTGGGCGGACGGTAAATGGTGATGACTTGGTTATAGATTAAAACTACCTGCTTGATTTTTTTTATTTTACACCAATTATATATCCCATGTCTGATCCTACCCTTTTAGTCATGAAGCGTGTCTAGGTGATGCAGCGAGCAATCTTTGGTGTCTTGGCCATGGATTTGGTCATGTATCATTGATTTTGTCCACTTCGCCGTGACATGTTAGTAATGATGAGTCACCCCTTAACCTTTGTCGTGTCTACCCATATTGCCTTCGAGAATTGTTTAGACCTTAACTCTAGTGGTGGAGATTTGTGTAACCGCCAAGCTTATGATAGAATACATGCTATGACTGTGCGATTGAGTGATCACCCCGAAATTGACACTTAGAATAGTTGAGAGATTTGAGTGTTTGTTCCCCTTTCGTGAGGTGTTCGGCTTTGTTTTATTCTAGCATAAGGGATTTGTAAACTCATATTTTCCAGGTTATGGGAGATATGTTTTTAGGAATCCATCTAATAAGGTCTACTTGAGGGCAAGTAGAGTTCAAGTGGGGGGATATTTGATAACATCAAATAGTCCTGAATATTAAGTGTCAATTTTCCCCAATAATGCTCGTTATTTATATCATTTATATGGATTTACGCTTGTTTTCCATTGTTTTCCACTTTCAGGTAAATTACAAGCATTGGAGCTAAAGAGACGCGGAAATGGAAACATATCTAAAGATTTATCACAGTATGCTATTTTGAAGAAGTTACGGCGTAACTCATCTCTCACATTACGCCGTAACTATTGCGTGACTCAGTATGCCAACTTATCAGAAGGTTACGGCGTGACTTCTCCCAAAGGTTACGACGTAACTACATTAGGTCAAAAGAGGTTCCACGCCGCTGATACTTACGCCGTAACTACTACATCTCTTACGACGTAACCGAGTTTATTGAAGACTACGGCGTAACCACTCATTAGGTTACGCCGTAACCAGCATATCTAGTGCATTTTACGAAGAAATAGAAGGTTACGGCGTAACTCCTATATTGGTTACGCCGTAACCCAGATCTGGCCTATAAATACCCCACGAATTCCAGCATTTCTAATCATCCCATTCCACACAAAACACTCTGAGAACGTGGGAAAAGCTCAAGGCAGGTCTAGGGGAGCATACGGAGCTGTTTCCAAGGGAGAAGTCACTCCATTACGATAAGCATTAGCGTTTTATATTTATTTTACTTTCAATTCATGTATTTCGTACATTTGAATATTGAATTGATTTGCATGATTAATATGAGCGGCTAAGCACCTTTTAGTGCTACCCTAGTTATGATTTCTTAATTGTCTTGTTTGCGTTTACCTTTACTTCCGTACAATTATTTTTAAGTGTATGCATGCATAGTTCATTGGTAACCACCCTTGGTTTGGTAGTTTTGAATGGCGGTAGAGGCCAATTGCCTAGGAGATATGACCAACTGACCCTAGGTGAGCGGACTGAGACGGGAAGGGTAAGATATGACCAACTGATCACCTATCGTTTGGATGAACTTAAGAATTGGGGGGTGTAGTGTCTAAGTTCCAAATGGCCGGGCACTCACTATTATGAATCTAGCATGTAGCGGTACTTAATGACTTGGCTTAGGGGACCAGGAACAACAGGACTTATGACGGTGCGCCTGATTTCTTATGTGGTGGCATCTTTGCTGATAGGTTAGGGCGAATTGACCAAATGTTGTCCTCTCGAATTTGACCCCACCTGAAGTAATTGGAAGTAATTAGACGTAGATATAACCAGCTAGGATGATTAACTAGGTTAGCACCACTTATCTCTATTGATTTCTCTTTGCCATTTATCTGCTTTTATTTACTTTATTCTGCATTATTAGTTTAATTAATTAAATCTCTATCGAAACCATTATTATTCTGTGACATTAGACTTAGTAATAATCCAACACACATAGCTCTTTGGACGACCTCGGCTTTACCATTTACTACACTACACATAACCGGGTACACTGCCCGTTATTGCACTAGGGTAGACGATAGGTATTGCGAGACACTGTAAACTTGGATATTTGGAATTAGGGTAGACCATACGTATCCAACACACAAATATTTGTTTTTATTAAGTTTCTTTTTTATTTTTTTATTTATTTTTTTAATTTTTTCATAGACTATTGAACTTGGATATTTGGAATTAGGGGTTGTTTTGGTTTTTGGGTTTTGTTGGGAGGTTATGGTGCCCACGTTTATACTCGATCCAAATTGTGATTTGACATAAAGGTATGTTTTTCTCTGTGCCCCTGCCGATGTTGTGACCTACCATTATTAAGATCACACATAGAGGCCAAAGTCATATGGCCTGGCCAAATGTACTGCGGGTGTGGTTAATTGAACTTATTACACGGTCCGGCTATCAAGATCTATTAATTTAAGTGTTTGTACTTTATTTGGCTATTGCTGAGTTGCTGTAATTTTGTTTGGTTTTTTGGATATGGCAGGAAATTTCTGAAATGCGATATTTGAAATAATGGTTGCATTATAATTTCGGCCTTTTATGTTGTTGCTGCTGCCTTATAAAGGCGTGACTGGATTTAGGAAAACGCGACATTCTTCGCGTCTTGGCAAGGCAATGCATTGACTTTGCAGCCATGGCGAGCGAATCCTCTTTTCCCGATGAGGCGATGTCAGTTTCGTTGGGTTTTATACCTGTAGTTGTGTGTATTTTTTTAGAATGACAAACTGCTGCTGTATGCTGTCGGGGTATCATGAAGTTGAGACCACCCATATCTTGGCGGGGCGATATGTTATGATCGCAACCATGACGGGTGGGTCCTCTTTAGAATGTCACTAGCCTGGTGCTGTGTTTGGTATGACGCTAAAATTTGTGCTTTTGAACTGTAACAAGATGTTATAGCTAACGCAATATTGTAAAACCTCTTATAAAAAGATATTATAAATGAATAAATACGGTGGCATTTTAAAGGTGTTTAAACAACTCATTGTCATGTAAATTTTGCTGAGGTTTTGGGCTGTTTGTTGCCTTGCTGTTGGCCTGTTTAGGGATGATCAAAAAACTGATTGTCGTCAACAGATAAGGGTGACCACACAGTTACGTTTCTAGAATAGATTGTGAACCGTATGTCTTATCTTACTACGTCTCTCTCTTAAATCGGTTATGTCGCGTTTCCCTACTATACATTACCCTGTAATACATAAACAGTGGGAATAGTGCCTTTTCTGACACTTTTTCAATAGAGGCAATGATGAACATAGACGAGTCCGATTAAAGCTGTGATCAGTTGTGTCTTGGCACGACAAACCTTTAGGTTTGCAGCCATGCCAAATGTATCGACCTTTTTTGGTGACGAATTTGAATAGGTTCGACTAAACCTTTCATCATTTGGCCCTTGGCACGGTAAACCCTTGGATTTGCAGCCAACGCCAATGTATCAGGCTTTTTATCACCTTTACCATATCTGAGCCTCATACACATGCCTCTCTCTCTTGAATCGTTGTATGGTCAAATAGGATTGTAATTCGATGCCTCCGATCTCTGTCTTGCTGTTGTCGGCGACCTGCGACTGTGGTCTTGGCTGTGTGACATATAACGGCCAAACTATATATAACAAGAATGCTGCGGCTGTAGTCTTGGGGTGTGTGACCTATAACGGGCCAACCGTGTATAATAGGAATGCATATCCAAGACCACAAGGTATTTGACCTGATTCATGTTAACGCGTTTTTTTAATGGAATTGCACTTGACTGAGATAAATTATTTCAAAACTTGTAGTAAAATGAAGGAAATAAGGATCATGTGTTGGTACCAAAGGTTTCAGAACTCCAATGGTAAGTGTTATGCAGTGATTTATTAATTAATCTCTCTTAATAGTATGAATGATGTCTTTCCAAAACTAATGAAATGCCATTATACCATTATCAAACCCTTGACTGGTAATAAGCTATTCGCTATGGTAATTTCCACTCAATTGTTTATGAATGGATCGATTTGGCTATGTCTTATATGTATCGGGTGACACTGGTGATTGCAAAATACGTTGACCATTGTTGCAGCCCAAAAAATTCTTATGAATGTGTCGTTTATCTGTGGACTCATTGTGTAGTCACCATAGAACGTGTCACTAGCCTGGTGCTGTGTTTGGTATGACGCTAAAATCTGTGCTTTTGAACTGTAACAAGATGTTATAGCTAACGCAATATTGTCAAACCTCTTATAAAAAGATATTATAAATGAATCAATACGGTGGCATTTTAAAGGTGTTTAAACAGGTCATTGTCATGCATATTTTGCTGAGGTTTTGGGCTGTTTGTTGCCCTGCTGTTGGCCTGTTTAGGGATGATCAAAAAACTGATTGTCGTAAAAAGATAAGGGTGCCCACACAGTTATGTTTCTAGAATAAATTGGGAATCATATCTCTTATCTTACTACGTATCTCTCCCTAATCGGTTATGTCGTGTTTCCCTACTATACATTACCCTGTAATACATAAACATTGGGAATGGTACTTTTTCTGACGCTTTTTCAATAAAGGCAATGATGAACATAAACGGGTCCGATTAAAGCTGTGATCATTTGTGTCTTGGCACGGCAAACCTTTAGGTTTGCAGCCATGCCAAATGTATCTACCTTTTTTGGTGACGGATTTGAATAGGTTCGACTAAACCTTTCATCATTTGGCCCTTGGCACGACAAACCCATCGATTTGCAGCCAACGCCAATGTATCAGGTTTTTGTTTCACCTTTACCGTATGTGAGCCTCATACACATGGCTCTCTCTCTTGAATCGTTGTACGGTCAAATAGGATTGTAATTCGATGCCTCCGGTCTCTGTCTTCCTGTTGTCGGCGGCCTGCGACTGTGGTCTTGGGTGTGTGACGTATAACGGGCAAACCGCGTATAACAGGAATGCTGCGGCTGTAGTCTTGGGTGTGTGACATATAACGGGCCAACCGTGTATAATAGGAATGCATATCCAAGCCCAAAAAGTATTTGACCTGATTCATGTTAGCGTGTTTTTTTAATGGAATTGCACTTGACTTAGCTAAATTATTTGAAAATTTGCAGATAAAATGAAGGAAATGAGGATCATGTGTTGGTACCAAAGGTTTCAGAACTACAGTGGTAAGTGTTATGCAGTGCTTTATTAATTAATCTCTCTTAATAGTATCAATGATGTCTTTCCAAAACTAATGAAATGCTACTATACCATTATCGAACCCTTGACTGGTAATAAGCTATTCGCTATACTAATTTCCACTCAATTGCTTATGAGTGGATTGATTTGGCTATGTCTTATATGTATCGGGTCACACTGGTAATTGCAAAATACGTCGACCATGGTTGTAAGCCAATTTATTTTTATGAATGTGTCGTTTATCTGTGGACTCATTGTGCAGTCACCATAGAACGTGTAACTACAACGATATTCTGCTTTTTTTTGGTCTCTTAATCGCGACTGTTATAACTGTAAGTTCTAATTTTTTTTTTACTTTTTTTCCCGCTGTGATTGGTGAGATGGGGCTGCACACGCTGTTGAAGTAATTGCTAGACATCAAGTGATTTTAGGGGAATTTTGGTAAATTAGTACATCCATCAAATGTTTTTCAGGGAGTTTTTGTTCACTGCATTTATTGGATGTTCGTACAGATCATGATTATATTGATTTAAAAAATTGCTTTTGTGATTTCTTGCATGCAAAAATGTAAATTCAAACGGTAAAACGATATTTTTGCACTTCGTATCTGTGAACGAAATGTCACTAGCGGTTTTAATTTAATATGCTTGATCACTAATGATTTTTTTTTCTTTAAAAAAAATTAAAAAAAATAAAACGGCATAACCTATGCCATTTGATGTGACTGGCCTGCATCAGTTCACTATTACGCAGAAAACAGGTTGACTGTGCAAGTTGAGACAAATGTTTAGCAGACCATTTCGTTATGTTATTTGTATCTAACTTTGAACCATCTACAAACTATGATGGTAGCTGATTTTAACGAGGTAAGAAACTTGGGCCTTTGTAAAAATAATAAGCAACAAGGATGTTTGCAGTTTGGCTAACCATCAGATCTGTCAGTTGTTAACCATAAGATTTGTCAGCGATTAACCATAAGATCTGTTAGCAATTAACCATAAGAACTGTTATTGGTTAACCATATGCAAATAAATTATGTGAAAATAAGTTGTGTGAAGAATACCTTATCACCCTTACCCTGCATCCTCACAAACCATTTCATTTTGTCCCACCCTATATCTTATTTTAATGGATTTGCTTATTTTTATTTTTAGGTGTCCAGATCAACATGAGCTGCTAACTTTTTTTGGTGGAACAATGGAGACTAAAGCGTGGAGGAAGATGGTGGTGGTACGAGTATGTGCCTTTGTATATTTGTATTTATTACTATCTTTATAGCATGTTTTTTTATATCATATGATGGAATGTATGCCCATGATTTAGCAGCTAAGAAAGAGATACTGTATTTAAATAACAAAGAGGTAATGCCCAGAGCAAAACATGATAGTATCATGACTAATTTGAGTAGGTTTGTAGATAACATATGTATCTTGATCGTATGGTGAACTTTGGAAACTGATATTTGATCAAATTTACATATAGTACGTGTATTAGTATTGGGTTCAGATGTGTTTTAAACTTTAAAATTTTGTTTACACATTTGTTGCAGAAGCTGACATGTAAGTAATGCTAAGTGTTTGGATGTGTTACCCTGTATTGGTAATGACATGCAGGTACATTGTAGTTGATATTTTTTGTTTTATGTGCAGGGAATCTGTGTTTCGATAACATTTGTTACCTGAACTGGAGGAATAGATGTTGATGTTGGTGGCAAGACTGCAGGAATAGATGCTGATGTTGGTGCCAAGAATGCAAGCGAAATGTCATTCCTGTTTGAAGTTTGATAATCAGGTAAGTACAATTTTATGCAACAATGTGATAACAAAAATTAGTCAGTGGTATGTTATCAATAAATTAGTCAATTAATTTTTGTTTCAATGAACCAATATAACCTGCTTTACAATTTTGTTATTCATTACGTGTAGGGAAGGCCAGTACAGGCGCTATACTCAACTCTTTACTTACATACGCGGTAAGCTCATAATTAAACATTATTTACCGATATGTGGAAATCATGGCTTCTTATTGGTCATAGAGATTAAATAGAGCTAACGATGACATCGTCACCAGTTTCTTATATTTTATTAGAGATATGTTGTTCGTTTTGGGTGTTAATGCTTTTTATTGGTTGTAACAGCATCTTGAAGAGTCTCCTGGTGAAATCAACTCATGTAATCAGCAACAACGATGTGTAGATGTTGATAGTTTTAATTTGTCTTCCGACGATGATGAGAGCGCTCTCAATAATCTCTCTGAGTCCGACAGTTGGTCTGGTAGTTGGTCTGGCACTGATGCAGCTGTAAGTAAACTTTTGTGTTTTCATGGTGTCTATCCCTTCTTTACTTTCTTTGTCGTATGTGAAAAGGGGGAGCTTATCGGGAGGTTGGTTATGGTTCAAACAAGTATTATTTTGTATGGGTCGGGTCGGTCTTCATTTACTTGAAACACTATCCAAAGTATTATAAACAGTTCTTTTTTAGAAAGGAAATTTTGTTTTTTGTTTATAGAAAGGCGGCTTTAAATAGTTGGTACGTCTAATATCAAGATAAAATTTTAATTAATATAATTACTATCTGAACTTTTGAACAAATGATATGGGAGGGTTATTAATAATACATTTTGGGCATCTTTTGTCCCCCTAGATAAACCATAACATGAATCGGCTGATGCATGGGGAAATGGGCCAAAATTGGCACCTCTAATTATTTTAACAAAATAATTTGATTTTATTTGTCTTTTTTTTACTTGCGCAGTTGGTGTAAATAGTCTCTGCAAACTAACAAAAACACTGACCATTATGAGCATATTTTATCGGCATCGACTTGCATGCCAACACCATATAAACTTTTATTAAATTTAAACGATTTTGACATGCTTAAGGTTTAAATAATTAATATTCCTCCAGAATTTAATAGTCGAAAATGACTTATTTTTCCCCAGTAGAATATGCTAATAGGAATTTTTGCTGTGTGTATATGGTCAAGTGATTATTATGTGTCCTTACATTATAGCTTTAGATGTTTTTTCTAATATTTCAAACAATCTTGACAGTTAATTGCCTCATGCAGGAATGTAGCAGTTCCTTACCTAAGCATGAGAAGGCATTATTATCCTTGGCTAATATGGGGTATAGTATAGAAGAAGGTTGCATTTGCAAGCTAAAATGATTCAGTTCGGAGACTGAAATGGTGTGGGATTGGGGGCTAAAATGGGTGCATTTGGGGGATTAAATTGACTGGTTTCGGTGATGAAATGCAGCTGAAATGGGTGTCGGATTGTTGGCTGTAGTAGGGGGCTAAAATGGGTTCATTTGGGAGCTGAATAGGTGAGTCTGAATGATGAAATAAGGCTGAAATAGGTGTGTTTGGGGGATGGAAGTGGGGACTAAAATGGGTCAGTTTGGGTACCCAAATGGTCGTTGGATTCGGGCCGAAATGGGGACCAGATGGGTGCATCTGGATGCTGATATAAGGGCTGAAGTAGATACGTTTGGGTGCTGAAATGGGTTGGTTTGGGTGATGAAATCGGACTGAAATGAGTGTTTTTCGCGCCTGAAATAGGGGCTAAAATGGGTCAGTTTTAGGGCTAAAATAGGTCAGTTTTAGGGCTGAAATGGATGTGGGATTGCAGCATGAAATGGACGGCGAGATGGGTGTGTTTAAGTGCTGAAAGATTAATCCGTAACTATAATTTCAGAATGATGTAGGTCTTTTGTAACACAAACCAAAAAAACATATGTAATTCTATACAAAATTTGGTTGCAATAGCAAAAGCAATAGACTAACTTCCTAATGTTTTGTAAGAGAATGATAATTCTAAAGTCTAAACTATGTAATTATGTATGTTCTCGAGATTCAAGATAGACCCGATGCACATCCACCTTATGTCTGCATCCAAGTTTAAGAAAACACACCGCCGCACACCGCGGCAACGCGCGGGCTCTCCACCTCGTATATACTAAATGTGGGGTAGTTGAATCCCTCATGTGGGCCCAATAAATGTGTATTAAGGCTTAATTTGGAATCCTATTGGTCTACTTAGTGGTAGTAGCCCAAATGGTGCCATCTAATTGGTTGTTACCATAACCTCAACTCTTAATCCACATAAGAAACACTGTTTTGTACTGTAGCAGTCCTAAAGCAGGTTAAAAACTCCTCTTTTGTTAACTCTAATAAAAATTTTATACACAAAACACACACAAACCTAGAACATTCTCAAATCTCTCTCTCTCTCTCTCTCGATTTTTCCCACAAAAAACCAATACTACAAAAAACCTAACACCGTTGTTTTCCGGCGAACGCAAAATGATTAGCTGGGTTTTTGGATTGCCTTATTGTACTGCTGCTTGATCTCACTTTTTTTATATATGATATGCATATAAAGTGGTCCTAACAAAGGTATACTCATTCATTAATTTTAATATTATTTTTTTTTCCTTATTTTGAATATTGATTTATTTTATTTATTTATTTTTGGGTTTCTAAGAACCGTGCTAAACTGACATATGGCTTTTGAAATGGGGGTAACTAAATTGGAATTTGATGGTGGTTTAATTGTGTTTACTTTTTTGTTTTTTAACTTTAGGGTCCTAGGAGGATAAACAACCTCTAGAAACATAACAGAAGGTAAAATTAGGGTTTTGTTTTAATTTAGGTTTTTTGTTAATTGTGATTTTAGGTTTTTGTTAGACCCAAATAGCATTGCAACCGGCTTGTATGGTTGCTTGATTAGTTGTGAGTTTGTTGCAGGGTGCTTCGGTGGGAGGCGAGACCCAACTAGCATCGCAACCGGCTTGCTTGAACTTAGTTGGAGTGGAGGGTGCAACTAAATAACCGGCAAGATCCAATTCAAGGCTTTTGGCAATTATAGTGGCAACTTCATTTTTGGCTGATACACTCTCTTTGATGGCGGTCGTTTTCACTAGTGAGTTTATAATTATAGTGCCAAAATATTAAAATTAAAATCCGTTATTTTTTACTTTTACTTTTTGTTAGGTCAATTAGGCCTTTAAGTGCTTTTATGGTGCTTATAAAATTATGATAGCAACTTTTAAGTTAGGAGTAAGCAATACAACCATCGATGTATCCTACAAAATCGTTAGGTAAGACAAATTACATGATTACAACAAGCATTTAATTATCTTTCAATATAGGGGCTTTCATATACACTCGACAAACTTTTTTTTTGTTCTTTTTGTCCTTTTGTTTTTTGGTACAAAAGTTTGCATGATACATCACATGTGATATAACACTAATCGGTAAGTTTGAACACCTAACATGTTGTAAAATGGGCATAAATAGTTCTGTAGAATTTTAAATGGTTCATCGTTTTTGCATTTTAATACGAATCATTAGCTTTTTAGCCATAAATCACCATAATTTTAGAACTTTCACGTTAATTCAGTTTATTCACATAAGTTGGAGAAAATCTATAAAAAAAATCGATATTCAAACCCGCTTGATATAACACTAGTTTGTGGATTCGAAGTCTGAACATACATTCGTTAATGGACATCAGTATTATTTTTCATTAAAAACGGTGAATCTTTTGAAGTTGTATACGAATACTTATGCTCATTTTACGACAACATGTTGACTATTCGAACTTACATATTAGTGTTATATCACATGTGACATATCAAGCGAGTTTGGATATCAATTTTTTATTTTAATTTTTCCGTCTATTTTCTCCTACTTATATGAATAAATCATATTGATTTAGAGGTTCAAATATTATGTTTAATATATGGTCGGAAAGTTGAGAATGTGTATTTTTAATGCAAAAAAAAATAGTGAATATTTTTTAATTATATACAAATACTTATGCTCATTTTATGACATCATGCTGAGTTATATCAAATGTGATACATCAAACGGGGTGTGACTGTAAAAAATTCTTTCATTTTCTTCAACTTCTATGAATAAATTTTATCGATTTGGAGGTTCAAATATTATGTGTGGTATATAATTGGAAAGCTAAGGATATATATTTTTCAGCGCAAAAAACGATGAAGAATTTGGAATTCTACGCAAAATTTATACCCATTTTACGACAACTTATTGAGTGTTCGAACTTAAATTTTAGTGTTATATCACATGTGATATATCAAGCAAAATATGTACCGAATAAAATCAAAAAATATCAGCAAAACAATTTGTCGAAAGTATATGAAAGTCCCCTCTAGTGAAAAATAACTAAATGCTCGTTACGATGGTGTATTTTATGTAAACTAACATTTAACGATTCTTGAGATATGTAATTAAAAAAAACGATGAAAGTGAGTTTCAATTAAAAATATTTATTAATCTTTATTTTTTTTCTTTTACTATATAAGCAGTTGAGATTTGTCTCCTATTTTACAGGAAAATAATAGTCCTGGTTAAACTTTTCTATTTTTTATAGTAAAAGTATAAACTTTCATAAATATAAAATCATAAAAAAAAAAAGGTACTCAGGCTTATCTTTTTACATAATAAAAGAAAATCTCAATTGAGGTTTTGACATTTTAAAAAACTAAATCATTCTTTATTAAAAAATAATTGAATTATTATTATATCATTTTGAAATATGTTTAATTGAAAAAAGCGTAAATACTTTTTGATTTGAAATAAAATTTTATAAATTCGTCTTTATATAAGAGATGTAGAAAATAAATGTTACACTCCCAAAATATCGCATCGGAAGATAACCAGGGCGTGACGTTGCACAAAGTCAATAATATAAAGAACGGCCTTTATACGAGTCATTTTAAAAAGCTGCATTCGATAAAGCAAATGAGTTCCAATCAAATACAAGTTTTAAGTTACACATCTCAATTGGAAATAGTCTAAAGTTCATCTCAAATGTCAAACAATGGTAATAATCTTTATGATGGTATGACTGCAAGATGAGACTTTATGAATGATACTCCAATGTATGCCGAGCTAATAAATCAATGTCTATGCTAAAAATGTCAACAATAATGTTGGTGAGCTCACAAATTTATGTAAATGTAAAATTCAAGTGCGGACCATAAAATTTGTAGGACATTATAACAAATACAATGTCATAGAAAAGTGTTACTACTGCCCTAAGCTCATAACCCCGAAGCCTTAACGTGTTCTGCATGTGATTTGTACAAATATATAATTGCCTTTGTAGGTGTCTAGCCAAACACTCAATATTCTCAAATGATATGCGTCCGTTTAACCAGTTGGTGCAACCAACCCGGACGGGGGTGTCAACCCAATAAATTTATTCAAAACATTCGTGCTTACAAGTAATTAACAGGTTCATAATAAATGGGGACCTTATGGCTAATGTGGTAACTTAGACAATATGTAAATGTTTTAATGTAAAAGCAAGTAATGTATTCTCAACCCGGGTATTTAAAAATAAGTATAAACATATAAAATTGGGGCTATGAAACTCACCTTGAGTAGGTAGTGAATCGGGAAAATGTTACGTGAATTCAACAAGTATCCTAAACCCGACCTAGATAAATAAGTCGTTTTAGGGAAAATGCAACATGTACTATATGCGTGTGAGTCTTATGAAGTTTTATCACCCTTATATACTTGTAGAGAGGTTTTATAAAGTTACGTAAGTCGACCGTTTAAGAAAAATAGTCAAAACGCGTTTTTAAACACTTAAAACCCCTAGAAACTAAAGCGTGTTAATTATTATGTTAATCCCAACTTTAAGTAAACGTATCTACTTCGTTTTAAGCTCGTTTTTATCTGTTAAACTCTCTAAACGTAGGTGAACAAGTCTATTTTCATTATTTAAAGGCCTCGATTTGTGAAAATATGTTTTGGGTGTCGATTTTTACTAAATCAAATTGGGACATGCTGTTAAGTTTTTTATTAAAAAATCAACTTCATTGGACTATTTCTCACTCGTTTTCTAATGAAATCACTTGGTTCAAAATCTTAAGTTCATCATATTTGAGACTATTTTTAAAAAATGTAAGCCACTTGTCTCAGTTCTACACCAACTATTTTATAAAATCAAAAAATACACAAATGTGTCAAGTCTGTCCAAAATTAGAAAACATAACCTAACTTCTTGGGGTCGTATCTTCTTCGTTAAGTATTCTCATGACTTGATCTACATTGATGTGGTTCGGTCTAGGTTTCCTCTACAATAGTTATGTTTACCATTTTTACTTATCTAATGTTTAAAGTGGTCGTTTTCACGAATTACAAACGGAACTCAGTTTGTGTCGGTTTCGGACAACCGATTGCATATCATTTATTAAAAATACTAAATCAACTCTAAAAATTACGAAATTCGACAAGGAACCTCCTAAGACATATATTTAAGTATTTGTAAATTGTATTTGTCCAATAAATTGATTAAGAAGGTTTCCTATGATGATGTACACGACTGAAAATATGGGTAGAATATAACCTTATCAATTTTAACTTTAAATCCTATTTTCAACACACAAATCATATAATGGTGAACAATGACATGAAATGATATACAAGTATGAAATAAGTATGTAAATGAGTTCTAGATGCTTACAATTAGTTGGTTAGTGAATGGATGTACAAGAACCAAAGAATCTCAACTAAAAACCCTAAATGCAATCCCCAAACCCTATCTTATGCTTCCAATTATTAAATCAACACTAAACCAAGACCAAGTATTCCCTTTTTTTTGTTGCTTCCGATTGTGGGAGAGGAGAGGTAGAGTGATTGAATGAGTTTGTAAGTGTGGGAAACTAGCTAAAACATAGTCCTTTATATACTACACGTTTAGGATAGTTGAAATGTCACAATCATATGTATTTGAATTTGAGGAAAAGAGACAAACCTTTGGTATCTTATGACTAGCTAGTGAGGTGTTGGATTGTATGACCAAGAAAGGGGAAGACTTTAACATCATTGCATCTTTTAAGGTTTACCGAAATGAAGATTGTAAGGTCCTAAATCAATACGTGATATGAGTAGAGGCATGTATGTGTGTGACCGGTTCTATGGGGTAAAATGGGGAGTTATTTGAATTTTAAATGTAATGAGTGTAATAGTGTGTATTTATTACAAAGGTGGTGGATTGGGTAGGTTATTGTATGCATGCATGAGCTTAGATGCAAAACGTACGCGTTTTACGTAAAACTTGTAAAACTAATTTGTAGACTTATAAAATTCATATGACACATGTTTTATGTAGACTAAACTTAGTCTAGTGCATGTTTACGTTAAATGTCTTTTCCGGTTTACGCAATTTAATCTAATGGTTATACGTTTAAGTAAATATTTAAACGTTCAAAGTAAATAGTTTTGAGTTTATAATTGAGTACTAGCCTGAAAATGCAAGTTGCTACCTAAAAATACACGTGTACTTAGAACGTTAGGTATGGTAACACAGCAATGGGCGTTGGTCCGACGTGACAACCACGTTGCCGGCGTTACCATACCGGTTGACGTGCGTTGCCAATTCCTTTAGCTGGATCGTTACTCCACCAATGTGCGTTAGTTTAAGATTTTTAAAAAAAACTAGCCATTTGGCTATTTTCCAACGGCTAAAAAACTATTTTTTTAAAAACCCACTCTATATATATTTGATGCAGGTTTTACTGACCAGGTTTTAATATTTATAATTTCTCGTTATACCTATGGTCTACCCTAATGCACTAACGGGCAGTGTACCCGGTCGTGTGTAGTGTAGTATTTGGTAAAACCGAGGTCTTCCCAAGAGCTATGTGTGCGGATTTAAACTAAGTCTAGGTGTCACAGATTTTAATATGATTTCGATATAATTAACTACTAAAGCAAATAAAGATGAAGGTTGTGATCAATAGAGGAGAGGGGTGCTAACCTAGTTATTCATCCTAACTAGTTATGTTTACGTCTAATTACTTCCAATTACTTCAGGTGGGGTCAAAGTCGCTAGGACAGCATTTGGTCAGTTCGTCCTAACCTATCAGCAAAGGGTCCCACTGGAGAAATCAGGTGACCCGTCATAAGTCCAGTTGTTCTTAGTCCCTTAAGCCAAGTCATTAAGTACCGCTACATGCTAGATTCATAATAGTGAGTGCCCGTGCGCTAGCATCTTAAACACTCACCCCCTACTTCTTAATTTCATCCAAACGGTAGGTGATCAGTTGGTAAAATTGCAAAAGCAGGAAGGGTCGTCAGTTGGTCATATCTTACCCTTTCCATCTCAGTCTACCTACTTAGGGTCAGTTGGTCATATCTCCTAAGTAACTAGCCACTACCGCCATTCAAAACTACCGAAACAAGGGTAGCTACCAACAAACTCTTCATGCATACACTTAGAAATAATTATGCGGAAGCAATGTAAACGAAAACAAAACACTTAAGGAATCATAACTAGGCCAGCACCAGAGGTGCTTAGCCGCTCATATTAACTAAAACTATCGATTCAATGTTTAACATTACGAAATACATGAATTGAAAGTAAAGAAAAGATAAAAAGCTAATGCTTATCGTAGGGGAGTGATTTCTTCCTTGGAGATAGCTCCGTATGCTCCTCTAGATCGGCCTTCGACTTCTACTCACGTTCACTTTGTGTTGTGTGAGAAATGGGATGATTTGAAATGCTGAAAATCGTGGGGTATTTATAGGCCATATCTAGTTACGGCGTAACTAATTATAAGAGTTACGCCGTAACATCTAATTCTTCGTATTTTGCACTAAAATTGCTGGTTACGGCGTAACTATGGAAGGAGTTACGCCGTATCTTCAATAAATCTTGGTTACGCCGTAATTGATGCAATAGTTACGGCGTAGCTTGCAGTGACGCGGAGCCTCATTTGACCTAGTTGGTTACGCCGTAATCTTTAGGAGAGTTACGCCGTAGCCTTCTGTTGAGTTGGTTTTCTGAGCCACGCCTTAGTTATGGCGTAATGTGAGAGAGGAGTTACGCCGTAACTGCTTCAAAAATGAGCATACTATGATATATCTTTAATAAATCTCCAAATCCGCGTCTCTTTAGCTCCAATGCTCGTAATTTACCTGAAAGTAAAATATAGAGGAAAACAAGCGTAAATCCATACAAATAATATAAAATACGAGCATTATCGGGAGAAATTGACACTTAATATTCAGGACTATTTGATGTTATCAAATATCCCCTACTTGAACTCTACTTGCCCTCAAGTAGACCTTATTAGATAGATTCCTAAAAAGATATCTCCCATTATCTAGAAAATATAAGTTTACAAATCCCTTATGCTAGAATAAAACAAAGCCGAACACCTCACGAAATGGGAACAAAACACTCAAATCTCTCAACTATTCTAAGTGTCAATTTCGGGGTGATCACTCATTGCACAGTCATAGCATGTATTCTATCATAAGCTTGGCGGTTACACAAATCTCCACTACTAGAGTTAAGGACAAAACAATTCTCGAAGGCAATATAGGTAGACACGACAAAGGTTAAGGAAGATTTGTCATTACTAACATGTCACGGCGAAGTGGACAAAATCAATGATACATGATCAAATCCATGGCCAAGACACCAAAGATTGCTCGCTGCATCACCTAGACACGCTTCATGACTAAGGGTAGGATAAGACATGGATAAAATTGGTGTAAAACAAAATCAAGCAAATTGTGTAAATCTACAACTAGGTCATCACCATTTACCGTTCGCCCAAAGTTCAAGTTTCGAAGTCAAGAAACCGGATCATGATATAATCAGGTAGATGTGCCATTAGAGGACGTCATGATGGGCACACTTCCAACTTCATTCTTCAAATGTGACCGAGGTGGCCTCCTCGATACTAAATCTATATTACGCTCATATCACTAGTGCTTAAAACATCACACTTTTACAATCACTAAATAACAATAAAAAAAAATTAATTTTAATTTTTTTTTCGAATCACATCATCATTCATTTTTTTACATAACATAATAACATAACATCCCCCCACTTTAGATGAACAATATGGGAATTTGGGGAGTCTTCAATGATCTTTAAGGATATGTCGTCGACGAGAGCGTGATTCCCGAACCTTTCCACTTGAACCTTGAACTTAGGCAAATAACGACTTCCCAATTACAAATAAAGACTACAGGGTAGGCTAAGGTGTAATGGTGTATCAAAACAATATGTTGGGTGAACAAAATGAAAGGAATGACTCAGAAGGGTGTATCTAGGGGTATCTTGCACTAAAGGTGAGTGCAACAAACGGTTTAACACGGGGGTCGAAAAGTCGAGGTGACTAATCGATAGACACACAATGATAGGCTATTTGGGTGATAATCCTATAATACTTCCTTCTTAAACTGAAAGTCCAAATACATTGAGCTAACTCAACATACCTCGTCTATGGTCTCGAAATGATGTAAAGGCCAAGTTCTAAAGTTTACAAGCTACCGGCACACTCATAATTTGATGGATTTGGGGTAAAATTTGGAAACGGATAAGGCTAATCTCACCATATAATATCAAGGGTTATAATGTGCTCGGCTAAGGTCTAATCCAGTTAGGTTAAGAAAAAATGTCAAAATTTTTTAAAATGGTCTACTCCCGTCCCCCCACTTGAATTGTACAAAGTCCCTTTTGTACTAAGCGTTAAATAAAGGTGAAGAGAAAAGTAGAATTAGAGCGAGAACTTCCCTGACATTTGCTCCAAAAAGAAAGAAGGCCCACGAAAGAGTCGTGCCTTTGCTTAAAGCATCCACGAGCAAACTTCAATCCCTAAAATCACACTATCGACAAGCATAATTCTAAAAAAGAAAAAGAAAAAAAATGAAAAATAAATCTAATTCACTTTCGTAGGAATCACGGTTGCATTTAGCGTATGCAACAAGCATTTTAAACCACTTGGTATTCCAAGTGGACGAGTGTAGTCTCGTGAGGGCTTACAGGGAACATACCCACAAAGTTCATTTGAAAACTAATACAAGGTTATTGTGTTTAAAATGAAAGAAGTGTTACAGAAGGTAGTTACGTCGTAACTCCCATAAGGAGTTACGCTGTAATTAAGCAAAACCTGACAGGGGTGTGGCTACGGCGTAACCATAGCTGGGGTTACGCCGTAATTGGTAATGCTTCTGACTAGTTCTGCTGCACAAAGGCCTGTTACGGCGTAACCATTATAGTGAGTTACGCCGTAACTCTGGTCGGATCAGCATGATGCAACAACAATTTTTCTTCGTTTTCCCGCAAAAATGGTTAAAAACACAAAACCCAACATAAAGGAAATAAAACAAATGAAAGGGATAATTCGGGTTGTCTCCCGAAAGAGCACTTTTCTTTATTTACGAGTATTTAAGTTAGACTCAGAGCCTCGGGGTTTTATGCTGGGGCGAAGAACTCATCTCCCGAAAGCTTACTAACATCTTGTCCATAATAAATTTTTGTTCGGTGCCCATTCACCTTGAAAAATTCCCCTTCCTTATTATGAACCTCAATAGTTCCATAAGGGAATACCTTACTTACTGTGTAAGGGCCAACCCAACGAGATCTCATTTTTCCGGGGAATAATTTGAGTCTTGAGTTAAAAACGAGTACCTCTTGCCACACTTTAAACTTTTTATCCTTAATTCGCTTGTCGTGCCATCTTTTGGTCTTGTCTTTGTATGCTTTGGCATGATCGTATGCTTCGTCCCGTAATTCAGCTAAGCGATTTATTTGGGAAAATCGGTTTTCCTTGATCACATCTGCCTCTAGATTAGCATTTTTGAGAGCCCAGTATGCTTTATGTTCCAATTCTACAGGAAGATGACAAGCTTTTCCGTAAACGATTTTAAAAGGAGTGCTTCCAATAGGAGTTTTAAAAGCTGTTCTAAATGCCCATAAAGCTTCATCAAGTTTGTCGGACCAGTCATTTCTGTTACTGCTGACGGACTTCTCTAAAATTCGCTTGAGTGCCCTATTGGTGTTTTCTGTTCGCCCATTAGTTTGGGGATGGTAAGGTGTAGACATCCGATGGATTACCCATACCTGTTGAGAACTTTCTCCATAATAGCATTACAAAAGTGCATCCCTCGATCACTTATGATGGTCTTAGGGATCCCAAACCTGGAGAATAAGCTTTTCAAAAATCGAATGACACTTCTAGCATCACAGGTTTGAAGAGTTTCAGCTTCGACCCACTTTGAAACGTAATCGACAGCTACTAGGATATAACTTTTATTTTTTGATGGAGTGAAGGGTCCCATAAAATCAATCCCCTAAACATCAAATACTTCACATACCATAATGTTGTTAAGCGACATCTGATTTCGAGAAGAGATGTTCCCTGCCCTTTGACAAGCGTCACAATCTCTCACATGTTTTGCTGCATCCTTGAAAATGCTAGGCCAAAAGAATCCCGCCTCATAAATCTTTCGAGCAGTAGTATCGGCCCCGTAATGCCCTCCAACAGGTCCGTTGTGACAGTGTTCCAGAATCTGTTTCTGCTCATTTCCAAAAACACATCTTCGAATAATACCATCTGGGCATGATTTAAATAGGAAAGGATCATCCCAGAAGTAATATTTAAGATTTGAAAAGAACTTTTTCTTTTGATCATAAGTTTTGTTGCTAGGTAACACTCTGGCCGCGAGGTAATTAGCGAAATCTGCATACCATGGTTCGGAATTAGGATCTTTAATTCTTACTGCCATAAGATGCTCATCAGGGAAGGAATCACGAATAGTCTCAATGTCAAGCTCTTCAAGCTCAGGGTTTTCTAGCCGAGACAGGTGATCGACTGCTAAATTTTTTGCCCCTTTCTTATCTTTGATTTTAATTTTAAATTCTTGTAGCAGCAGTACCCATCTTATCAGTCTTGGTTTGGCATCATGTTTATTGAACAAGTACTTCAAAGCAGAATGGTCAGTGTAGACAACAGTTTTTGACATTACTAAATAAATCTAAATTTATCAAAGGCATAAACCACAGCAAGGAGTTCCTTCTCGGTGGTCTTGTAATGTTCCAGTGCCTCATTTAAGGTTTTACTAGCATAATAAATGGGTTTGAATTTTTTGTCCACCCTTTGTCCCAAAACGGCTCCCACTACATAATCACTGGCATCGCACATAAGTTCAAAATCGTTGCCCCAATCAGGAGCAATAATAACAGGGGCAGTAGTCAATTTTTCTTTTAAATTATCAAAAGGTCTTTTGCACTCATCAATAAAGTCAAATTTTGCATCCTTCATGAGAAGTTGGGTCATAGGTTTAGCAGTTTTGGAAAAGTCTTTTATAAATCTTCTATAAAACCCAGCGTGCCCAAGAAAACTCCTAATTCCCTTTAGATTAGTTGGATAAGGGAGTCGAGAAATAACGTAAACCTTAGCTTTATCAACTTCGATCCCAGTTTGTGAAATTTTATTCCCCAAAACAACCCCTTTTACCATAAAATGACATTTCTCCCAGTTAAGGACAAGGTTGGTTTCTTCACATCTAGCAAGCATTTTAGATAAATTATTAAGACAAGATGAAAAAGAGTTACCAAAGACCGAGAAATCGTCCATGAATACTTCCATAAAATCTTGGCACATATCCGAGAATATTGCCGTCATGCACCGTTGGAATGTGGCAGGGGCGTTGCATAGTCCAAAAGGCATTCTTCGGTAAGCGAATGTTCCGTAAGGGCAAGTGAAAGTAGTCTTTTCTTGATCCTCCGGGGTGATCGGAATTTGAAAATATCCTGAAAATCCATCAAGGAAACAATAATACTCATGTCCAGAAAGCCTTTCTAACATCTGATCGATAAATGGAAGTGGAAAGTGATCCTTCCGCATTGCGTCATTTAATTTTCTATAATCGATGCACACCCTCCATCCAGTAACCGTTCTAGTAGGAATCAGCTCGTTATCTTCATTAGTGACCACATTCATTCCTCTTTTCTTTGGCACAACATAAATAGGACTAACCCAAGGACTATCGGAAATAACATAAATTAGACCTGCATCCATGAGTTTAATGATTTCGTCTTTTACCACATCTTGAACTTTTGGGTTTAATCTTCTTTGTGGCTGCGCTACTGGTTTGAAATCATCCTCCATCAGTATCTTGTGAAAACAATATGAAGGGATGATCCCTTTTATGTCAGAAAATTTCCAATCAATAGCTCCTTTGTGTTTGCTTAAAACCTGTAATAGCAGTTTCTTTTCCTCGTCAGATAACAAAGAAGAAATCACTACAGGAAAATTAGGATCATCATTAATAAATTCATATTCTAAATGAGATGGGAGTTCTTTTAGATTGGGAGTAGTATCAGCTTTTTCCGGGGTGCTTGCTGAACATAACGTTTGGTTGTTCATAGCGTCTTCTTCCAATTCGTCTTCTTCATTAGACATGTCATCATTATCTTCAAACTTCAATGATTTCAAAAGGTCAGGCTGAAAACATTCCTGAGCATGTTTCTGAGCATTAACTTCAATAAGGTCGATATCGTCAAGGTTGTCGTCAGTGAAAGAAGCATATCTCATTGATTTTTCTAGATCGAAGGTAATCTTATTATTTCCAATTTCCAAATAGATCTTCTTGTTTAAAGACATCAATCCTAGCGTGTGCTGTGGCAAGAAAGGGCCTCCCAAGTAAAATGGGGACATCATCCTCTTCCATTTCAAGGACCACGAAGTCGACCGGGAAGACAAATTTATCAATCTTGACAAGGACATTCTCAGCAATTCCTTTAGGATATTGAGTCGTTTTATTTGCTAGCTCAATGCACATTCTAGTTGGTTTTAGGTCCCCCAATTCCAGACGCGAGTAAAGCGAGAATGGCATAAGGCTAATGCTTGCCCCTAAATTGGCAAGGGCTTTATCGAACATGATACCTCCGATGGTGCAAGGCAAAGTGATGCTCCCAGGATCTTCTTCTTTGAGAGGCATGTCTTTTAGTAGAGCGACAGAACATCTCTGATTCAAGGTAACCTGCTTCCGATCAGAAAGACTTTTATGAGTGAGGAGGTCCTTTATGAATTTAGCATATTTGGGCATTTGCTCAAGAGCTTCAACGAGAGGAATGTTAATCCTGAGTTGTTGTAATTTTTCCATGAATTTCTGAAATTGCACTCGTTCTTGCTCCATCTCAATTCTTCCCGGAAATGGTATTGGAGGAACGTAGGGACGAACTTTTTCCACAGTTGGTTGAGTGTCCTATGTTTCCTTGTTGCTATTTTGAGGTACATCTTCATTTTGAACATTCGAGCTTGAGGGATAAGCTGGTTCCTTATAGTTTAATCCGCTTTGGGTTGTTATAGCATGAGCTAGATCCCGAGGATTTGGTTCAGTTGTGCTAGGAAGTTCCCCTTCATCTCTCATTCTGACAGATTCTGCGAGTTTTCCGACCTGATTCTCTAATCTTCTTATAGCAGCTGCTTGAGTTCTTAGGACATGGTCGTAATCTTTCTTGATGTTCCATACCAATTTTTCACTTTCTTCTTGCTTTCTGCTAGATTCCCTCACAAGCTTTTTGACAGCCCTTTCGAGATCCGTCACTCTTCCTTCAACTGGTTTATCGAACTTGTGTTTAACCATTTTTACTTCTTCAGTAAGGGATTGCATATCTACTTCAAACTCCTCCAAATTTTTGATTATCGATTGTAGCTCGATTGGGTCTTCATTCCAATCTTCATTCCAAGATGAAGAGTGGAGGGCTACTTCTTTAACTCTAGTCTATCCTTTATCAGCAGTCATTAAAGGGATAGGTTCTTTTGAGTCTAACAATTGCCGAGTTTTGATATTAAGCCCGTTGAAAAATATTTGCAGTTGCTCGTGTTTGTTAAGTTTATGCTCAGGGCATTTGAGTATGGCTTTGTTGAATCTTTCCCAAGTTGTAAATAGCGGTTCATCATTGAACTGGCAGAACCTCCTAATTTCATCAACTTGGTGGAGGATTTTTGCAGGGGTTCGATATTCTTTAAGAAAGGTTTTTTTGAATGCACTCCATGTTGTGATAGATCCATAAGGTAGTTTCTTCAGCCAATCTCTAGCTCTTCCCTTGAGGGTAAAAGGAAATGCTCTCATCATAATATGGTCTCTGGAGACGCCAAGTGTAACACCCGTTTCTCGGGTACTTGGACCCCACCCTAAATTAAAATGGATCAAAGGCCTTACGTGATTGGCTACTCAAACTCGAAGGTCAAACTATTAGTCAACGAATGTGTAACGTAGTTTTGGAAGTTATGATGCCTAACTTAAGGGACTAATGTTGCTTAGTAGTATATGTGTTATAAAATTTTAAGTGTGGCCAAAGTAAAAGAAAAGAAGCTTGAGGGACCAAAGGTGTCATTTGGGAGATAACTTTGTTATTAAGAAAGTCCTAACTAGAAATATCCAGGGTACTAGATATCTCATTATTATCCATATGTGAGTGTGTGTCGGTTTTGGAGAGCAAACGAGGAGGGGAAACCAAGTCTTGGTGATCATTGATGAAAAAGATTAGGATTCCAAATCAATGGTTAAATCTTGTGAGGATTATGGATTAGGAGCAAGCAAGGGTGAAGATGATGATGTTCTAAATAATTATAACCATGGAAGCCAAAGTAAGTAATTAGGATATAACATGTATTATATATGTTTTATCATATTATGTGTTATAATTGAAGATTATTGGCTTAGGGATCTTGGTTAGAAGTATAGAAGCAATTGAGAATTGATTAGTTGGAATATGTTGCCCAAGTGTTTGTTAGTCTATGTTAAAGATTAACCAAGGTATGTGTTGTATTGTTATATGTTTGTGATTAGCCATGGTTTGATGTTTATTGATATAGTCTTATTTATATAAGGATTGAATAGTTATGATTCTAAAGAAGCAAGAGTATCTGATGATAGTTATGAGACCAAATATGTATGATTATGATGCTAATGTGATGATTTTATATGATTATATGTTATATGCCAATTACTTACTAAGCATTCGTGCTTACGGTTTAAGATGTTAATGCTTTGTAGGTTGTTATGTGGTGATGATGGTAAGCTTGGTCTAAGGCTTACGGATTGCTAGTTATGTCGAAGATCGGAAGATTGGTAAGGAAGTAGGAGCTAGGTAGTATACCGAGCTCAATGTCGAGTTTGTAACCCCGCTGGTCCTATGATAGTTTGTATGGTGTAGTCAAGTGTCAATTTGTATGTTATGATTGTCTTGATGAATCGGTGGACAACCGTTGGGTCAAAGTGTGTTTTAAGTGTTTATAGTCTAAGTTAAAGGGGTGTTTGGCATAAGCGTATTTATACCCATTTTGGGTTGTAAACGGGTCATTCGATTATGGAATAAGTTTATTATGTTATACTAATGATTTTGAATGAGTTTGGTGTGGAAATAAGGTAGTATGGGTTGTTTATTGTGAAAATGGGTGAAATTTCGGTATGGGGTACACTAAATTTTGGTTTGAAAGTGGAATCTGAAACCAAATTTCGGTTTGGAACCGAAATTTGGAACCATCAGATTTTGTCACTTTTCGAAAAATCATATCTTTTTAACCGTAAGTCATCACGGGTCGTGCCACCCGTCATTTCGAAGGTAATTGAGTCTAGTTTCATCTAAAAATAGTTTCAAGGTCTAGATGTTTATAGATTTTTGTCCATGGTCAAAAGAGTAACGGTAGGTCAGTTTCAGGACACGTATTTTCCGCGTAAAAGTCAAAGTTTTTGTGTTAGTGGGCACGGGGTGTAACAAATTGGTATCAGAGCTTCGGTTTAAGCGAATTAGGTTTCCACTATAGGTTTCCTAGTCTTAAACCACCCGTAGTAGCATTGAATGTAAGTGTTAGTAACGCGAAAAGTAATCATTAATTATGAGACGGATTATGCCTTTTGTTAGATGAGCTTTATGATGATAAGTATTAGATGTGTGTTTAGTGTTGATGTGTATGAGTTGTAAGCCCGTGTAGGACTTCAAGTGTTTGAATGATTAGCTAGCCGTGCACCTCGGTTGGTGCCGGTTATTATATTGTGACTAAATGAATGTATGATCGATATGGTAATAAAATGTGTATAGAAGTGTAAGTAGTATTAGATATGGGCTAATAAGTGAGTTAAAGTTTTATGATGCCTTAGTTATAAGGTAGACTAGTGCTTGCGGCTAGTTAGAATGTTGATGCTTAGACATGAGTTAGTGATTGCAATGTGATATATGAGCCATAAACTTTATGATTTGATTTTGATTATGAATGTGAGAACACTTTTTGAATGAGTGTTATGTATTATTGTTTATGTGACGTTAAGTCTATGGTAGAAGTTTATTTTATGTCTAAGTTTTTGTGGTGTGCTTGATAGCATGATACATAGAAGTTGTGTGAAGCGTGGATTAGATTTAAAATAATGGATAGTTGCTATATTCGTGTAATGACCTAGTTGTGGTCGAGAAAGTTGAAAGAACATATTGACATGTGAAATAAGTTAAGAAGCATGATATGTGTTTGGAAAGTCTAGATGTTTAGAAAGCTTGAGATAAAGTAATAAATGATTGGTAAAGCATGATTTTTACACGTTTAATTAAATGAGAAAAGTTAAAGTGTATAGTCAAGATGTGATGAGATCGCGTTTATATAAAACATGATAAACGAAACATGCTAGTAATGAATCGTTAGTGTGATGAGTAAAAGCGGTAAATGAGATAGATTGTGCTAGAATTCGTAAGTGTTATGAAGCGCGATAGAAGGAATCGTAAATCATGAATTGAATCATGCTAATATTGAGAATTTGTATGACGAGAAGATGTGAGATTTATGCGTATGAAGTATTGAATAGGCCATTGTGATCAAATGGCATATAGCGAAAAATGTGAGTCAACTTGGGGTTGACGGATGAATGATAGATTACATTGTGGAAATGCAAATATAGTAAATCAACAAGTAATACATAGAAACTTGTCTAAATAAAAGTAAACATAGTAGTGAATGTTGAAGTTGCTTAAGGCAATGAAAATTGAGAAAGTGATAGCGTGTACTTAATGATAAAAGTACATGAAAGATAAAATGAGAAAAGATATTAAGACATAAATAGCTTGGATCCAATGCTCTAGTTTTGGCATCCTTCGGGATGGCCTAGATTGCCTTTTTGGCATGGTTTTTAGCTTGCCTTCACCAGCATAGTTTGTCTATATCCCTGGCATGTGTGAAAGTATCCTTCGGGATAGCTTAGCTTGCCTTTTGGCATGGTTGATAGCTTGCCTTTATGGCATGTATGTTGGTATCCTTTGGGATAGCCTAGCTTGCCTTTCATGACATGGTGGTATAGCTTGCCCTTATGGCATGGATGATAGCTTGCCTTTTCGGCACGGTTGTTTAGCTTGCCTTTCCGGCATGGTTGTTTAGCTTGCCTTCATGGCATGGACGAAAAGTTAGAGAGATTGGATCCAAGGCTAGAAAAGATGAAAAGTAAAGTAAGTACGAGTGTTATGTCGGAAGTGTATAAGTAGGATGATTTGTAATTCCCTTATTTAGATGAATTGGGACGCCTTTTTCATTTAAATAAAGAAATTGTGAATCACCGAACCATGAGTTTATGTTTCTTGGTTTACATCGATTGGGACGCCTCTCTATGTAAATGAGGAAGTATAAATGAATGGGCTTATGTATATCCGATATGACATGAGTACGGGTAGAGAGATGAGAAAGTGAAAACTAAAACAAGTTAGATGTCATAAGAAGTAAGATTAGATGTCAAGAGAACTTGTATAGCGGCTTTAAGATTATGCGTGAGATCTTAAGATATATGCCTAGATGAGTTTGTGCACTAAGTTGAGAAGATAATGGGTAAGTATTCCCGAAATTCAATAAGAAAGTTACTGAAGTAATGCAAAGAAAAGATCTTGAAAGTACCATTTAGATGGTACTTGATATAAAATTGAAATAAGTTACCGGTTTTTGAAGTAGATACGTGTTGGTATTATGTAGAATGCAAAGTTGACCAATATATGACCTTATGTCATGTTAGTACAATTGTGAATGATGTGGAAATAGTGTTGAAGTTTGACTTATATAAAGTCAAAATAGTAAGTTTTCCATATGACAAGTTGTCATTGTTGGGAATGTTTAGATGAGCTTGCGATGAGAGGCGTTATTTAAAGTAGATTAAGGATATGCTTTGTGTTATAATGTGTTTGGAATTGCAAGATCACTTAGATCGTTGCAACTAAAGAATGAGGAACGGGAAGTGTTGAAAAAGGGAATGCTATGAGACTAAGCTTTAGTTGACATTAGACGAGAGATTTCGGGGATGAAATCTAAATAAAGGGGTAGAATTGTAACACCCATTTTTCGGGTACTTGGACCCCACCCTAGATGAAAATGGATCAAAGGCCTTACGTGATTGGCTAGTCAAACCCGAAGGTCAAACTATTAGTCAACGAATGTGTAACGTAGTTTTGGAAGTTATGATGCCTAACTTAAGGGACTAATGTTGCTTAGTAGTATATGTGTTATAAAAGTTAAGTGTGGCCAAAGTAAAAGAAAAGAAGCTTGAGGGACCAAAGGTGTCATTTGGGAGATAACTTTGTTATTAAGAAAGTCCTAACTAGAAATATCCAGGTTTCTACATATCTCATTATTATCCATATGTGAGCGTGTGTCGGTTTTGGAGAGCAAAAGAGGAGGGGAAACCAAGTCTTGGTGATCATTGATGAAAAAGAATAGGATTCCAAATCATTGGTTAAATCTTGTGCGGATTATGGATTAGGAGCAAGCAAGGGTGAAGATGATGATGTTCTAAATAATTATAACCATGGAAGCCAAAGTAAGTAATTAGGATATAACATGTATTATATATGTTTTATCATATTATGTGTTATAATTGAAGATTATTGGCTTATGGATCTTGGTTAGAAGTATAGAAGCAATTGAGAATTGATTTGTTGGAATATGTTGCCAAGGTGAAATTTCGGTATGGGGTACACTAAATTTCAGTTTGAAAGTGAAATCTGGAACCAAATTTCGGTTTGGAACCGAAATTTGGAACCATCAGATTTTGTCACTTTTCGAAAAATCTTATCTTTTTAACCGTAAGTAGTCACGGGTCGTGCCACCCGTCATTTCGAAGGTAATTGAGTCTAGTTTTATTTAAAAATAGTTCAAGGTCCAGATGTTTATAGATTTTTGTCAATGGTCAAAAGAGTAACAACATGTCAGTTTCAGGATACGTATTTTCCGCGTAAAAGTTAAAGTTTTTGTGTTAGCGGGCACGGGGTGTAACACCAGGTGCGTGGAGCAAATCGGCGATTTCACATACTTTATCGATGTGTTCGTGTGCTTCTTCATCCTTGTTTCCATAAAAGCAACATCTTTTTAGTTCTTCCAGACATAGTCCCCAGAACTCGAATTTTACATTTTCTTCAAGAGCTGGAATAGTGATTCCCTTTTTAACTTTAGAGGTGGTGAGATAATCATTCATGGGGAGAGACATAATATCATAATAAAATAAAGACTTAAAAAATCCTAATATAACTCCCCGGCAACGGCGCAAAAAACTTGATGCAGGTTTTACTGACCAGGTTTTAATATTTATAATTTCTCGTTATACCTATGGTCTACCCTAATGCACTAATGGGCAGTGTACCCGGTCGTGTGTACTGTAGTATTCGGTAAAACCGAGGTCGTCCCAAGAGCTATGTGTGCGGATTTAAACTAAGTCTAGGTGTCATAGATTTTAATATGATTTCGATATAATTAACTACTAAAGAAAATAAAGATGAAGGTTGTGATCAATAAAGGAGAGGGATGCAAACCAAGTTATTCATCCTAACTAGTTATGTTTACGTCTAATTACTTCCAATTACTTCAGGTGGGGTCAAAGTCGCTAGGACAACATTTGGTCAGTTCGTCCTAACTTATCAGCAAAGGGTCCCACTGGAGAAATCAGGTGACCAGTCATAAGTCCAGTTGTTCTTAGTCCCCTAAGCCAAGTCATTAAGTACCGCTACATGCTAGATTCATAATAGTAAGTGCCCGAGCGCTAGCATCTTAAACACTCACCCCCTACTTCTTAAGTTCATCCAAACGGTAGGTGATCAGTTGGTCAAATCGCACAAGCAGGAAGGGTCGTCAGTTGGTCATATCTTACCCTTCCCATCTCAGTCTACCTACTTTGGGTCAGTTGGTCATATCTCCTAAGTAACTAGCCACTACCGCCATTCAAAACTACTGAAACAAGGGTAGCTACCAACAAACTATGCATGCATACACTTAGAAATAATTATGTGGAAGCAATGTAAACGAAAACAAAACAATTAAGGAATCATAACTAGGCCAGCACCAGAGGTGCTTAGCCGCTCATATTAACTAAAATAATCGATTCAATGTTTAACATTACGAAATACATGAATTGAAAGTAAAGAAAAGATAAAAAGCTAATGCTTATCGTAGGGGAGTGATTTCTCCCTTGGAGATAGCTCCGTATGCTCCTCTAGATCTGCCTTCGACTTCTACTCACGTTCACTTTGTGTTGTATATGAAATGGGATGATTTGAAATGCTGGAAATCGTGGGGGTATTTATAGGCCAGATCTGGTTACAGCGTAACTAGTTATAAGAGTTACGCCGTAACATCTAATTCTTCGTATTTTGCACTAAAACTGCTGGTTACGGCATAACTATGGAAGGAGTTACCCCGTATCTTAAATAAATCTTGGTTACGCCGTAATTGATGCAATAGTTACGGCATAGCTTGCAGCGGCGCGGAGCCTCATTTGACCTAGTAGGTTACGCCGTAATCTTTGGGAGAGTTACGCCGTAATCTTCTGTTAAGTTGATTTTCTGAGCCACGCCTTAGTTACAGTGTAATGTGAGAGAGGAGTTACGCCGTAGCTGCTTCAAAAATGAGCATACTATGATATATCTTCAATAAATCTCCAAATCCGCGTCTCTTTAGCTCCAATGCTCGTAATTTACCTAAAAGTGAAATATAGAGGAAAACATGCGTAAATCCATATAAATGAAATAAAATACGAGCATTATCGGGGGAAATTGACACTTAATATTCAGGACTATTTGATGTTATCAATATTATACCCCTTTTAACCAAATTTATACAAATCGTTCTACCAAAACACACACTCTTCCAAAATTTATACATTGTGGATCCTATTAGATTTTCTGATATCGATGATGAAACCGGAATTTTCTTCATGGCACAAGCATATCAGTATATGCAATCGTTGGAACAAGATGAAACTTCCACCGTACGTCTTGACTGTAATCCGATATTTTGAGAACGTGAGGTTGCTGAAGAACATTTATTGAATGACTATTTTGGTGATGATCCAAAATATCCGGAGTACTATTTCAGACTCCGATATCGTATGAGCTCTAAACTGTTTTAAAAATAGTCAAATGTATTGAAACTAACGATCATCTTCATGCTCATTTTGATTTATGTAGAGTCAGACCCGATGCTATGGGTGTAATGAGTTTTATTATGGTTATGAAATGCACTTCTGCCATACGACACATCACCTGATGTATTTGACGAATATTTACAATTAGGTGAACATTGTGTACGCAATTGTCTAGATCATTTTACTAAGTGCATTATTGATTTATTCATGCATGAGTTTTTAAGAAAACCCGACTATAACACATTCAAAATATATATGCATTTCATAAGAGGGTTCATGGGTAACCGGGAATGCTTGAAAGCATTGGTTGTATGCATTGAGAATGGAAAAAATGTTCGAAATCGTGGCATGGGCAATATGGAAGGGGTGATAGAAAAATCACCCCAACTATTATGTTTGAAAATGTTGCTTTTGTACGATCTTTGGATTTAGCATGCATTTTTTAGCATAGCAGGTGCGAATAACGATTTTGACATTTTAGATAATTCTCCTTTATTCGACGACCCACTTGATGACATAGCCCCTGAAGCTCCGTTTCAAGTAAACGGAATTACATATGACCAAGGGTATTACCTAGCTGACGGTATTTATGCACAGTCGTCCACCTTTGTCAAATCATTTACTGTGTTACGATCCGAGAAATGTGGCCTATTTAAAATCGACAATAAGTGCACGAAAGGATGTCAAACGAGCTTTTGGTGTCCTCCAAAGACGTTGGGTATTATACAACAACCAGCGAGTGTTTGGGAAGTCAACAAAATACGAAGAGTCATATATACTTGCATCATATAGCATAACATGACTTTGAAAGATCAAAAGTTGCTATAAATGACTTCAATGACTTATATATTAGTCCACAACCACATATACAATGCACTTGGATCGACATGTGCGAAATACACCTCCAGAAAAGCAAAGAATTATGCGATAAGTCAGAAAAGCAAAGAATTATGCGATAAAGTCATACACACAAGACTTTAACAATATCTTGTGAAGCATGTTTTACAACAACATCAACAACAACAAAATTAGTTTATCGACAATTTGATGTATTTTTAAATTCTCGTCTTTTTCATTTTTAATTTTTAAATTTCGTATTATTTATTTGAGTTTTGTATTGTAATTTTTATTTTTATTTAAATTAATAAAATTTAGTTTGTTTAAAAAATAGAAAATAAAATAAAATGATAGGTTTAAAAAGAGATAGCGTCATGGATGTTAATGGATGTTATGAGGGAGAGGTGTTTTTTGGTGTTGATGTTAAAAATGAGAATGTTGATGTGGAGTTGCTATGGCTGCATTTTTTGGTGTTATTGGTTTTATGACACTTAACACTCTTAGTGGTCATTTTTCAATAAGTTTGGATCAAATTGTAAATTTTGAAATAATAATAATAATAATAATAATAATAATAATAATAAAATCAACAAATTACTACACAAAAAAACTACAAGCTTCGGGCTATCCATACCCTAAGCAACCATGGGACAACACGACAATCCCTTCATCACTAGCCAGTAGCCACCAGTTCACGATCAATGTAGCAGTGATATGCACATATTTAACTGTGCGATTCAATTACTCCCTCCGTTTCAAAATATAAATCTAATTTGACTTTTTTAATCAAACTTTGATTTTAATTATTTTTGTTTGTATTATATAATACTTTATGCAAAATATATGAATGGATTGTGTTTTAAATATATTTTCATTTGGTATAATTTTTAGCAAGTGTTATATAATACAAATAAAAATGTATAAGGTCAAAGTTCTATTCAAAAAGTCAAATTTGATTTATATATCTTAACATCTATCATCCAAAAAAAAATGTAATCCAAAATGTCTCAAAAGGCATCATATTGGTCAAATCGGATTTGGTTTGTTGTCGATAGGTTTATTTAGAGCAAAACAATAATTGGTCAAAATCAAGGTACACAATTTTTGATTATCGTTAAAAACATGTTAACGGGCATTTTTTTGTTATTTGCAAAGTTTATATATGAATTGCATGACTTAAATGTGATACAGAGGTTTAATCAATCCCACGTATAATATCGGATATATAAAACCACCCCTTACCAACAAACGATTGTTTACTTCAAAATATTTTGGTTCGTTTAGCCATTTTAACAAGTATAAGGGTGTGTTTGTTTTAAAAAAAAAGTCTTACTAGCTCTCTTACTCTTACCAGTAAGAGGTGGGCAGACGTTTTACTTGTTTGTTTTTTCATCAACAGTCAGACATGTTAAGAGCTAATATGTCTAACTCGGTAAGAGATGGCGAAAAGATCTTACTACCTCTTATTAACACCCCTTCAACTAATTCATCTTCAAAACCCTTCAACCCATTCATCTTCAAATTATGCAAAGCTTAGGTTTTAAATTATTTGATATTAGTTAAGTTAATTAATTGCTATTTTATAGCGTTAAACTTATGTTTTATTTTAAGACGATTTATGTTATAGTTTTTATTATGTTAAATTTTGGATATGTATTAACATAATTTATTTAATGATTTATAATTGTGTTAAATCTATGATAAAAATGTTTTGTTTCAAGTTTAGACTATCTACTTATTAATTGTATTTGCAATAGTTTAATATATACTTAAAAAAGAGAAAATTAAAACCATTCAGACAATTATAAAAAAACAAACAATACTTTTTCATTCAGATTCGGACATTATAGCCATCTCTTACTAGTAAGATATGGTAGTCAGATTCAGATGCGAAACATCTCAATCAAACAAACACACCCTAAGTGTTACGTTGCTATGAAACTATAGATATAGATTGTGCTTAAAATATGCTTACATTCATATTTTATGATTTAAAGAGTATGTATCATTCTTATAGAGTACATATGGGTGTTGGAAGAGTATATCAGATTCCCATGGAATGAGAGAAATGTATGGTGTGTTGGTAAAATGCATAGGGGTGTTTGGATGTGTAGTCAATTATTTAAGTTAGGTGGTGTTATGTTTTTTTGTCCAAGCCTTCAAGGTATTAAGAGCACTAGGTGTGGGTTTGTTGTGGTTGCTCGCCGTCCTAGGTGGAGGTGATGTGGACCTCGCCGTTCTTAGGCCATGACACCGCCCCCCCCTTGTCGTTGCTCTTCATTCAAAAGCACTTCGTCTGCACGACGAGATAATGTGCTGACATTTTGTATATATATATATATATATATATATATATATATATATATATATATAAATATATATATATATATTTGGTTGTGTGTGTGAATAAGTGTGTATGTGGGACCCAAATGAGTAAGTTGAGGTTTGTTGTGAGTGGGGGGAGGGTTAGTTGTGGGTTTGTTATGGTGATGTGGCACCCGTGAGCCCCGAATGAAGAGCTTGAGCTCTTCACGACACCTAATGCTCTAAGAGCCATTTGTTTGGGGCCTATAGAATGAAAGAATGATTTTTTTTAACAATTGTTTGTTTTAAGTTTTGGGTAATGAAATAGTAAATAATACCATTAGATAAGGTATTTGACGAAACCCACCTAGTCTATTTGCCTGTTTGATAATTCTACTGTCATTTTTTGACTTTTGAGACCTTTGTGATTTTTTAGCCAAACAGTTATGTATTTCTCTCTTTTGGGTTATGTTATATACACCTCTGGCCTACAAGAAAAGAAAGTACAAAAACATGTCGTTTTGTCCTCAAGTTTACTATACAATACAATTTTTTTTATCAGTTTCAGCTCCGTACTTTTTTACAGTTTAATACTTTTGATTAGTTAAACTTTATATTTTTTATTCTGCACTTTTCGTTTCACAGTTTTTTAATATAAACAAAATTATAAAAATAAGAAAAATATATAAAAAATGAAAAATATGAGGGTATCATTTGTATTTTTGGGGGTCTTTATAACATATCTTTTATTTTTTGATTCTTTATTTCATTTTCAAATAAGTTGTTATCTTTATTTGATATTTAGTTTAGAAATTAAATTTATTTATATATAATAGAGTAAATTACACCGTTCGTCCTTATGGTATACGTTGACCGACAAGTTGAGTCCTTTGACCAAAAAAGGTTTACCGTCCATCCTTAATTCCCAAACGTTATACACCGTTAGTCCTCCATCCAAACGGCTACACTAACTGGCGTTAGTCTCCTAAATCTTGAGGGTATTTCTTTCATTTCCAAACCCCACTAAGCATTTAATCCTCCATCTACCTTGTCCTTTCACTCACAATCCCCCGTAACATTTTCTCACACCAAATCTTTTGATCATTCAAAAATTTCCAATCAATTTTTAGAGTAAATATGATAAAAATTTGCACGTAACACTTACGAAATGGTGGCACCATTGTATAGGATACGAGAACGGCATGGTGTTGATTTTGATCCAAATGTGGTTTATGGTAAGCCCTTTTTCTGATAATGCTAACTGTTTTGCATGTGTTGACGTGATAATTATGTTGTAAACCCCGTTTTATGTTGATGAAAAATAGTTTTGCTTATTGTTAATTGTATAAACCCTAACTTTTTTCCTTTTTTTTCAGCTGGTCTGCGTACTCTGTTTTCAATTAGGGTTCATCATGGAGGTACTTTCACTTCGTCACCTGGTAGGTTATACATTATTGGTAGGATGGACATTGTAGATGAGTTAGACAGTGATGAGTTCTCAGTTCATGAGATAGACTCAATTGTAGAAGAGCTAGGTAATGATGGCCATAAGATAATGTTTTACCATTTCTTGAAACCTGGTTTTGATTTGGATTATGGTCTACAACCTTTAGGAAGTGACCAAGATGTTCTTTTTATGGCCAAATATGTAGAAGAAGGTCAGAAACTAATAGATATATATGTTGAACATGAAAAAACCAACCCTGACCTCTATTTTACCTCACCATTAAAAAACAAAAGAGTAGTTATAGAACAGCTTGATGATGGAGAACCAGAGTCTAGAGCAGGGATCACACCAGTTGCTAGGAAAATGGTGGTTGATGTGAATGCATGCCAAAGTAGTTGTGTTGATAAGAATGTAGAACCAGATGTTGTTAGGGTAGATGAAGGTCAAAGCAGTGGTGTTGCTAACAATGTAGAGCCTAGTCAGGGCAATAGTGCATTTGTTAATGAATTTTACTCTTCATATGACCCTTATGTAGATTCCCAAGACCCAACCTTTGATCCATTTGCTGATTTAGATTTCGTATTACCAACTAATGACATTGAAAAAGTAAATGATAATGTGGGTGAGAAGGAGAACAGTGGTGCTAATAAAGATGATTTAGTTAGTGAACATAGTGAAGGGAATGGGGATGACTTAGTTAGTGAACAGAGTCAAGGGGTGATAATGAGGGTAGTGAAGATAATGAGGATGATAGCCAGGATAGTGATTACATTATGGATGAGGAAAATTATGTTGAGGAGGTGGAAGTTGACATGGAAGACTTCCATTTGAATATTGATGATACTGTTGAGTTCATGGGTTGTAATAACCAAAGTGAGACAGCTGATGATGAAGAATTAGAAGAGGATATAGAAGTCATTAATAATGACTACTTTGAGAGTGCTTCAGATGAGGAGAATGAATTAGATAGGTTAAAAAAGAGGAAGTTGAAACAAATTAGGAAACAAGCATACGCTTCTCCTCAAGTGTACAAGACTTAATTTTATGTGGGTCAAAAATTTGCAAACAGAGAGTTAGTGAAGGATTTAATAAAGGAACATTCAATTGAAACAAGGAGGGAACTAAGAATGGAAAAAAATGACAAAGAAAGAGTGAGGGTAATATGCAGGGGTGTTACTCCAACTTTGCCAACATGTGAACCCAATGGGTCTGATACAAATGGGCATGATGTTGGTGGGTCAAAAGTTAAGTGGACAAAGTCAAAGATTACAGGGAACCCTAGTCCATCTAAGAGAAAGATTTCAAAGGACAAACTAATAAATGGGGGGAGGCCAAAAAGTAGGAAGGTAGATAATAGCAGTAAATGTCCATGGGTGTTGCTTGTATCAAAGAATAAAGACTCATAAACCTGGGAAGTAAAAACTCATAGGTCAACTCATAAATGCTTACGGTCCAGAAACAACTTATATGCCACATCTAAATGGTATGCTAAGGAACTTGTTCAACAAATTGAATCAAACCCTAAAATACCAGTTAGAGCTTTGCAAGAGCAGTTACAGAGGACACATGAATTAAGTGTTTCAGAGGCTAAGGCATTTAGAGCAAAAGAAGAGGCTGAAAAGAAGGTTAGAGGAGATTATACTCAATAGTATAAGATGTTAATGGATTATTGCTTAGAGTTGCAACAAGCCAACCCAAACACAACTGTGAAAATTCAAGTAAGACCTGAAGCAGATCATACAGTGCCAACTAGGGTTTTTAAAAGAATTTATGTGTGCTTAGGGCCATTGAAAGAAGGTTTTAAGGCTGGAATGAGAGATGTACTTGGACTAGATGGGGCATTCTTGAAGGGTCCATTACCTGGTCAACTATTAACTGCTGTGAGTGTTGACCCAAATAATGGAATTTATCCATTAGCATATGGGATTGTGGAGACTGAGAACACTGATTCTTGGACATGGTTTCTATCACAACTTGGAGATAATCTGGACTTGTACAGGAATTCTAATTTCACTTTTATAAGTGATAGGCAAAAGGTATGCTTCTTTTCAATTATGTTCTTGCAATGTTATTATTACATGGTCAAATATTAATTGCTTTTGTTTAATGTTTAATGGTCACAGGGTATTATTCTTGCACTTGCAAAGCTATTTCCTTGTGCTGAGCACAAATTTTGTGTGAAACATATTCATGAGAATATGAAGCTGCAGTGGAGTGGTGCAGCTTATAAAGATTTGCTATGGAAATGTGCCACAGCAACAACAGTGGAAGAGTTTAACTTAGCAATGCAGGAGTTCAAATCATTTAGCCTTCCTGCTTATGAGTGGTTATTGAAGATTCCACCTCAGCATTGGGCAAGATCACATTTCTCAGGTAACACTTGTAAAACTTCTACTTTATTTGAACATTTTTTATACTAAAATACCTAAACTGAGTAAAACTTGTACTTTAAATAGGGAGATGTAAGTCAGATGTGTTGGTCAATAATATGTGTGAAGTTTTTAATGGAAAACTGGTTTGAGGTAGAGACAAGCCAATCATTGGTACATTGGAGTTTACTAGATCATATCTGATGAAGAGGATTGTAAATGTGAATAAGATGATTGATAGATGTGATGGTCCACTCACACCCACTGCTGCCAAGCTTTTGAAGATGAGTTGTGATGAGGCAACTAAGTACACAGTCACTTGGGGACGAGGAGTCTATTACCAGGTAAGTGGTCCATTTCATGACCAGTGTATAGTCAATGTAGAGCAGAGGTCTTGTACTTGTAGGAAGTGGGAATTGACAGGGATCCCTTGCAAATATGCTGTGGCCATAAACTGGAACATGGCACTTAACAGTCAAACAGTTAGCTTACCAGAGGAATGGGTACACCCATGTTATAGGTTGGAAACTTGGAAGAAAGTATACTCATACCAAATCAAGCCTATTAGAGGTAGAATATGTTGGCCTAAGTGTGATGTACCTACTATTCTGCTACCACCAAATCATCAAGTACAAGTAGGAAGACCAAGGAAAGAGAGGAGAAAGTCTAAGACAGAGAAAGATGTGGTCAATATTGTCAAGAGTGGGAAGCTGACAAGGGAGCACAAGACTGTGACATGTGACACATGTGGAACAAAAGGACACAACAAAAGGAGTTGCACTGGTCCAAGGAAGTCACAGTCCCAAACTGGTACTAAGAAGAAGAAAGCAAGAACTTCTGGTGAAGATTATGTCTCTGGAACACCATCACAGTCCCAAAAAGGTTAATTGGTTTTTGGTTGTATTACTTAAGTTTATTGTTTGACTTTGGTTAACTGGTCAGTTTGACTTACTCTTATTGTTTGACTTTTGATATAGCAGGAAACAACTCAGGAAGAGCTTCAACTGCTGCTGTTGATACAAGAAACTCAGGAAATGCTGCTGATAAAGGGAAGGGAATTGCAGTGGATGATGGGTCTAAGAAGAAGAAGAATCCAATAAGCAAGAAAGTTTTCAATCTTGGTTAATGTATATCTATGAAGCTTAGGTTTATGGTTATTTATGTATGTCTTTGAAACTTAGGATTATGACAATTTGGTTCTTGGTTGTTGTGCTCTTTTGGATGGTATTTAGATTTAGTCTGATGTATGTTAAGCTCTTTTGGATGTTTATGGCATATATGCCTTCAAAACTTGGCTTTAGAATGATATTCAGACTTGTTATGGTAATGGGCAGTTTTAGTTTTGGTATATGGTTTATATTTAAGTGTAATGGGTCAGTTTTAGTTTTGGTATATGGTTTATATTTAAGTGTAATGGGTCAGTTTCAGTTTTAGTAATGGTAATGGGTCACTTTGACTTTAGATATTGGGGTACTTTGACTTTACATGTTGGTTCATGTTTAAGTGTAATGGGTCAGATGTGGTCAAATTGGTACATGTTTAAGTGTATATCAGTTGGCTTATTTTGACTAAACACAAACATAACCATCAAACAAACACCTAAACACTATCATCTTTAATACAAACACCTAACCAATGTCTGAGTATATGCAACATAAAACAAAACCAAATCTAACTTAAATTCATTCAAAGATAACAAAAGAGAGTGACAATCATCCTTACAACCCACTGACATCATTACAACACCTAAACACTATCCATCTTCAATACAACCCATTGACTTCATTCACCTAAACAAAATACAACAAAAAAAAAAAAAAAAAACAAAGACAGATAAAGGTACTTCTTGATCCTTGCTCTATCTTCCATGACCACTTGCAATTGTGCTCGATTATTGTTCAATGATCTCAATAGTCCAGGAATGATTAAAGTAGATCGATGATAGATTGGGGGGTCAACCCAATCAATGAATCTGCAACATCCCCAAAACCTTCGTCCCTGGTTTGTGTTAGTCCATGATGTTCTCACCACTGCTTGCGCACCACAATGACATCTCACCATTTTTGATTAATGGGTAGGTTTTGATTAGGGGTTTTAATGAAAGAGAGAAGGGAAAATTAGGGTTAGGAAATAAAGTAGAAAGGGGTAGATGTGATTTATATGGTGTGTAGAATTAGGCGGGAAAGTAGTGTGGAATGGAAATGACTGAAATACCCTCAAGATTTGGGAGACTAACGACAGTTAGTGTAGCCCGTTTGGATGGAGGACTAACGATGTATAACGTTTGGGAATTAAGGATGGACGGTAAACTTTTTTTGGTCAAAGGACTCAACTTGTCGGTCAACGTATACCATAAGGACTAACGGTGTAATTTACTCTATATAATAATATATTTTCGCTCTCAAAATCCAAACTTAAATCCGAATCTAAATCCAAATCCAAATCCTACACTCATTTACAAACCAAACGGGCTCTTAGTAATTTCTTACACCATTCACGTATCTATATACATAAGAAAGGAGAAAGCAAATAACTTACGAGATGGTCCAAATAGACAGCAAGGCGTAGAAACCTATTATAGTTCATAGTCCTCAATTTAAAAGGCGGACTCAACCTTAAATGTGATGTTCTACAGGATGAGTTGAGATCCCTTGCAAGTGAAAACATTTTACAAAGCCTAAAAACCCACTAAATAAGTGACATGTGTCCTACTAAATTTATCCCCCTCGTTCATTTTTTTTTTTTAATAATTTTCGATTAAAAGGTATTTTAGTCATTTGCATTTTTTAATTTCACCCAGAACTTCAAACGCGCATAACTTTCATAACGACAAATTTTTATGAAAAAATGATTTTGCCATAATTTTTAAAATCTAATTCTCTTTAATTTGATATGCATTTGATATATAAATCATAACTTTTTTTAAAATTTCAAGTGGGTTATGATTTTTCTGAAATTTTCAGCATATTCGACCCTCCCTTTGTCTAATTTAAAGGTTGAACTACGCAAAACTTAACACAAAAGTTGTAGTTTTTTTTGCCATTGTTTACCCCGAAATTTGAATCACTCAATTCCGATATGATATGAATGAGATATCACATTTTGAAAATGACGTTTTACCATATTTAGTGTATACAAGGTGTTTGATAAAATGCTTAAGAGATATTTTCTTTATAAAACACATTTAAATGCACTAATTGGTGTACCACAATACATTTTGTGCTATTTTTAGTTATTTTTTCATGGTGCATATGCAAGTTGATGATGAAAAAGAACTCATAATGAACGAAGTAATCAAACTAATGAATTGATAAACATTACTAACTGATAAACAAAAGTAACTGATGAACAAAAATAAATGATAAACAAGATTAACTGATAAACACAATTGATGAACAAGACTAACGATGAACTCATGAACAACAACTAACTGATGAACATTGTGACCTAACTGATGAATATTATGATTTTGTTTTTGTTAGAAAACTGATGAACGACGTGATCTAGCTTATGAACATAATGATTTAACTGATGAATAAAATTAAAGAGAACTAATGAATAACTATTTTTATTGATAAACAACACTTTTTATTGGTGAACAACACTTTTTGTTAATGAACAAATGAATAGCTCCTTTTATTGATGAACAAATGAACATCTCTTTTTATTGATGAACAACACTTTTTATTGATGAACACCACTTTCTATTGATGAACAAAGTTTACGATGAACAATGTTTTTTATTGATGAACATTGTCATGTAATTGATGAACAAAATTAAATATAATTGATGAACATTGTGATGATAGACAACTCTTTTTATTGATGAACAACATTTATTATTAATGAACAATCTTTTTTTACCGATGAATTCTTTTTGATGAATAACGTGACTTTAAAAAAAAAACTTATAAACCGATAAATAACATGATCTAATTGATAAATGTTATAATGTAACTAATGAGCAACATAAAAAAAAAGTAATGAACTAAATATTATGGTGCCAACTAAAACACTTTACCCCAAATTTTCAAACACTTAAAACAACAATCGAATTATCAAAATAGTTGGAAAAACAAAAAGTAAACTAAAATAAAATACAAAGTTACATCTTTAGAGCCCTAGGTACGGTGGCTGTTGGCTCAAGCCATGGTCTTCGACACGAGTGTATGGCGCGAGATACCACACCGGAGGTCGGCTGTTGGGTTGTGGCGCCGTAGCCACCAGCCCACGTCAAAGGTTTTTTCTTTCTTTTTTTTTGTTTTTTGGTTTTGGTGGGTTTGTTTCTTTTTTGTTTGTGTTTGTGTGTTGTATTTGTGTTTGCGATCTGTTTGCGTTTCTGTGATGTGTTTAATATTTTTTTTGTGTTTTGCAGGTGTGATTGGAGGAAGAAGATGACTCAAGCCCCAAGGTGCATTTATTGACTGTGTGTTTGCAGGTGTGATGTGTTTTTTCCCATTATTCGTGGCTTTTATTCTTCTTTGTACATAAAATAATAGTAATACGAAGCATAAAAGTAACACACGTCTCTATTTACTTTTGCATGAGTTGGTTGGTCTTTGCAAAATTATTGTGTCAATTCCAATGTTAGTGACAAATGGAGATTTTATACTCCGTAATTGATAAAAGTATATGTAACATGGAAAAATAAACAATACAAACTCAGACGCTCTATATTAAGATCAAAGATTAATGTAATGTATTTTTATTAATGAAATTAAATTTTAATTAAATATATTGTTTTATTAAAAAAAAAATACGACGACACCAGGAAATTGGTGTTTTTCTAGGGAGTGGGGTTTTGGTGTCATAGTTAAAACTGATGGCATTAACAAAAAATACTGATGTGACACTACTTTTTCCCATGGCACCACTTTTGACACGAGACCGTACCTAGCCCCCTTAGGATGTCAACATAAAACAAAAATAAACAAAACTAAAATGCCAGCACGTACACATATCAAAGTACCTTATATTGTTTTTCTTTTGAAAACTCATCCTCTCTTATATCATTAGACCTCTCAAGAAAAAATATCTCAAGCAACAATATCTCAAGCAAAAATATCTCAAACAACAATATTTTTCGAGAAATTTCAGATTTATTAATCTTGTGAGATTGAATAATTTTAATCTTTCAAGAAACCTACTAAAAGGACAAATCCAACAAGATGCAGACTCTAGACGACACATCTCATGATTCGTTCTTGGGAAGCAAATGCAGTGATCGTCTTGTGATTTACGACTGATTCACTTGCTAGTTGGATTCCATCATTCAACACTCCTAATTGATTAAAACGGTGATAGTGATGGAGATGGTGTTGGTGGCGATGCAATGGTGGTGACGGTGATGAAGATAACCATTTCATTTTTGGATATGACGGAAAATAAAGAGAGCATCAGGTTGGAAAAGGAGATGAGATATAAAGAATATAGATTGTCAATTTTAATGAAATGACCAGTATACCTCTATGTGTATATGTCTCTTTTTTTATTTGATCAAATCTTGTCTTATGATCTAACGACCTAAAAAGCTTTTTATACTTTTTAGAAAGTGACACTTTCTATTTGATCCGGAACCTCTATGGGATTACATTTAGTGAAAAAGAGAGGAATGCTACTTTTGTTGTTTATTTTGGCATTGGTTAATAAAATTGTATTTTTTTTCTCACAATTCTTTTTTTATAATGAGCTTGCTTTTTGTGAATTTATTTTTAAATTTATATACAGAAAATGATGAAAATGAATCATGACGAAATATGAATAAATTTTAGGGGTAATGTTAAAAAAAGAGTGTGCTTAATTTTTCAACATTGTCGTCCTTCTGCTATATGTAACGTGGATATTGACACTCGTATTTTAATACTTATGTTTAGGGTCGATTTTTACTAATTCTAACGTTAATTATCTTGCAAAATTATCATGTAATTTTATTATAGATAAAATTTAATAAGGATTAATGCAGTCTAAGTAGTTAACATAAGATACAATACATTTTCTTTAGTAAATTTGATAAGTACACGTACTTTTCGAGGTTTAAATAGTAATTATTTTCTCGAGTTTTTAGTCGGTAATTCACATAACTTGTCCATATGTTTAAAGTGACATAAATTACAGGAAAATGTGGACATGGTTTCCTTATATGCTAAAGGAAAAGGGAAAATCTACGGATTTATTTTATTTTTTATTATTTTATTATTTTTATTTTTTGATCTCGTTTTCTTAACTAATCAACTAAAAAGTTGAAATACGTCTACATTTGACGATAACTTATGAAACTTTAAACAAGTTACCGATTATGTTGATCACGGGTTGAAAAGAAAATAAAATATAATCACTATTTTAAACCACTAAAGTACGATATTACTAAAACAATTAAAAAAATTGCTAAAATGGTACACTAGAAAAAGTAAAATGCTATTTTATGACTTTAACCCATAATACTATTATTAAAAGGGTTTAACTTTTAATAATGTGACAAAAACTATATTATTGGTTGGGTTTCCAAAAAGTATACAAAATGGTTGAGCGGCGGATATTCATTTCATATGTTCGTATATGTTACTATGTTAGGCTTTATTTTCACTATGCTTTCAATTTTATGGAACCCCGCCTTTAATCCTCTATCAGACCACACAAAATCCCTAACCATCCCCCATGACGAGTACAAACCTTAGCCAACAAGACGACATCAACAACCCTTATCAACATTCGACACGCTTTTGAAAACAATATGAAAACACTATCGACCATCACCGTTTGACTATATGCAACATTCATTTTGTTATTTGTTTTTATAGATTCACTTTATATAAACGGTATATATTGTGCATCTTTTTGTCATTTTTTTTTGTTTTCAGATTGCTATTAAGTATGTAATTTACTAATTTATAATGTATCTAATTTTGCACTTAATTATGTTAAGTTGTTGCAATTTGGATAATTGTTGATAGAATATTAAGTATGTAATAATAAATTGGGAAATTATATGACAATTTTGATATGTCATTTCAGTAGTATTCAAGAGGATTTAATTAATTTACTTGTGTTGAATTTTTAACAATTGAAGATGATTTTTGTGCTTCATATGTACCCCGTAGTATAGATGTGATAAGTTACGTTTTTTTCTTAGAGTTTTCATGACCAAAGTATGTTGGCTTTTGGTTTATATGTAAGGCAAAGTCTACAAATGAGTAATGTACTCCCTAATTTGTTTTAACATGACAACTTACTCTAAAAACATATGTGTTCATTAGTGAACTTTTAAAATTTTGAAAGTATGACTAATCATTACATAATCCCAGTTAAAATATTGCACTCTTAGTACTCAATACATAACCCCAGTTAAAAAATTTGCATCATTGGTCCTCAATACATAACCTCAGTTAGTCCAAAATACATAACCACCGCCCACCACCCCCCACCACCACTACCTACCACCATCACTCACCACCGCTACCACTTACCACCATTGCCACCCATTACCACCCACTGCCATCACCCACCACGACACCACGACACCACCACCTATCACCAATTACCACCACCGCCACCACTCACCACCACCACCCACTGCCACCACCTACCACTACTTACCACCACCAATAACCACCGCCAACCACCACCACCACTTACGACCATCACCACCACCAATCACCACTACCAATCACCACCGCCACCCACTGCTACTACCATCACTAGGTGGTGGTGGGTGGCGGTGGTAAGTGGTGGTGGTAAGTGGTGGTAAGTGGTGGTAGGTGGCAGTGGCAGTGGGTGGTGAGTCGGGTGGTGATTAGTGGTGGTAGTAAGTGGTGCCCTCAACTGCTGGTGGTGGTGGTAGTGGGCGATGATGGTGGTGGGTGGTAAGTGCTGGTGGTAAGTGGTAGTGGTTATTGGTGGTGGTAAGTGGTGGTAGGTGGTAATGGGTGGTGATTGGTGGTGGTGGTGTGTGGCGGCAGTGGGTGGCGATGGTGGTGGGTGGTGGTGGTGACTGGTGGTGGTAGGTGGTCGTAGTGGGTGGTGGTGATTGGTGGTGGTAGGTGGTGGTGATAGGTGGTGGGTGGTGGTGATAGGTGGTGGGTGGCGTTGGTTATGTATTTAGGACTAATGTTAAGTATTGAGTATCAACGATGCAATTTTTTTAACTGGAGTTATGTATTAAGGACTAGCGGTGCAATTTTTTTAATTGAGGTTATGTAATGGTTAGTCATAGTGTCACACCCCCAAATTACCTGTTTTGCAGCGGAATGGAATACCTGAGGGATGACTGTCATAGCATCAAAGTTACAGTTATATCGAACGACCTAAAGTGTCGTTTTGAAAATATCGTTTGATTAAGTAAAATAATCAGAGTCTACAAAACATAGGTCCCAAAAGATTTTCAATGTACCAAAACGAGTTTGTTACAATCAAACGATAGTTAAGTGCATAAAATATATGTGAGACGCGTCGACACCGCGACTCTATAATAAGTCCACATGCATGCCATGAAGTGAATGCCTTAGATACCTGAGATAAAACATGCTAAAAAGTGTCAACACAATGGTTGAGTGAGTTCATAGAGTTTGTCTAACATGAAAAGCTTTTAAAGAACGCTCATGCAGCAAAGGCAAAGTTTTTGGTCATTTAGAATAGTCCACAAAGCAAAGGCATTGTAAATCCACTCAGTTCCAAGTTCCGCCCATAGAAAACTTGCAACCTGTGTGTTCACAACCCACTGCCAAAAGTAGTATGTCTAGTCAAGTATACGTTGTCATAATAGTTCACAATATAGCACCACACATATAATAATTAAGGGATGCTCCAAACATGGGAGACTTTGCACTGCTCCAACAAGGGAGACTCCTTTGTCACTCGGCCACCTAGGCGAGAATTATTGAGAACGCTCCACCAATAAGGCGAGACTTTAGTATTGCTCCTTTCACATAGGGAGACTTTATAGTGTTGCTCCGTTCACTTAGGGAGACTTTATAGTGTTGCTCCGTTCACATAGGGAGACTTTATAGTGCTGCTCCGTTCACATAGGGAGACTTTAGGTCATAGCACGTACGTTTCAATAAGTTCAAACAAGTTATAAGTTCGTAATTAAGTTCAAGTGTTCCAGTCAAAAGTTCATAATTAAGTTCAAGAGTTTAAGTCGAGTTCAAAAGTTCAAAACAGTCAAAGAGCTCCAAACATATCAAAAGGTTCAAAATAGTCAAAGGGTTCAATATAAAGTCAAACAAGTTCAAAATAGTCAAAGGGTTCAATATAAAGTCAAACAAGTTCAAAATAGTCAGAGGGTTCAATATAAAGTTAAAAGAAATTAATTATATTTCAAAAGAATTAAATCAAGTTAAAAGAGATTAATTATATGTCAAAAGAATTAAATCAAGTTTAACTGTTCAAATATATGTTAAAGGGTCCAAATCAATTTAAAAGAGCTCAAATATACATGTCGAAGGGTTCAAAATCAAGGAAAGTGATTCAAATAATAGTGTTCATAACATAGTGATCAATTTAGTTAGGGCATAATCTACTTACTAGCATAAGTAGTGAAACAACAGTTATCGAAGTTCATATAAGTGTAAAGTAAAGGCAAGTAGTTGAGCATGTATCTCCCCCGAAGAGTTTATAAAACAATTAAACGAGTAAAAGTGGGGCTACGAACTCACCTGATGCAATGATTATGATGACAAAAGTGGATACACTGAAATGAGGTGCAATCTCTATCCGCAACCTAATATGAATGATATGCTCTAATATAAGTCATGAAACAATGTCGTGCATGCAAACTCATATGATATCCATACCACTTGTACATTTTTGAAAATGAAGTTTATCGTCGAAATACACGTTTATGACATCTCGTCATGTTATAAAATACTTTACAAGTACTTACGTTGAAACGACATCCTACAATAGTTGCTTAGTGATTTATCAAGAAATTATAGTTTATGAGTAGTTTTCGGAAAAGTTCGAGAGATCGTATATTACTCGTTACAACTTCGTTTGACGAACGGTTGAACATTTTGGAAAATAGGCCAGGTGAACTCACTTTTACTTAAAGACATTATTTTCTCAAAAGTACTCTATCGATAGGAAAAACGGCTTCAAACATGGTCACTTGCGATAACCGTTTTGGCCTAATAGAAATATATAAGTGTTAATATTTGTGAAAAATAATAGTTACGATAGCCATAATTAAAATGCGTGTAATTTAGTCGTTACAAGTCCGTTTTCTACGTTTTATATATCCTTAGCTTCGTATTAATGTATACTAGTATATTTTTGACAAATCGACTCATTTAGACAATGTTTAAAACTCATTTTTTCCCTTAAAATAACACTTGACAGCTTACCATTTTTCAGAAAATATAGTTTTTGCCGCTAAACTTGAAAATAGCGTATCTCCTTCGTTATAAATCCGTTTTAACCCGTTCAATCGACCACGGTTTCGTTTTAAAGTATATTTTCTGGAAATATAACCCAAAATACTTCATGACCTGCTGAATTTTCCAGATTTTGCAAAAACGATCAGACCCAAATCTAGTGTTGTCGAAAATAGTTTTTCTTGCGTAATACTTGTTTCAATCACTTCAAATCAACACCAAATCTATTCTAAACCTACCATACACCTTCTTAGGGTGTCATGGGTTCCTAAACATCATCAACAATGATATGTTTCATGGGATTAATTATAGGATGATTAAAACTTACAATAAGTAATAAAAACAAATAAAAGTGGTATGAACCACATAATACTTGCATGTTTTTCTTACTAGAATGATAAAATAGATAAAAAATATGAGTATGAAAGTTATGAAAATAATATGTAAGCTTACTTGGATGATTGAAGAGGTTTAGGTGATAGAAAACTTAGTTAATCTTCAAGGTTTAATCCAACTAGAACACAATATGGATCTTGTAAACACATGATCTTAGAAAAATTTTGGTTTCCTCCTTGTTCTTGATTATTGGCCGATCCACCAAAGAGAAGAGAGAAAGAAAAAAGCTAGTGTTTTCACCTTAGGATAAGTGAAGTGTATGTGTTTTGTTAGAAAATATCTAGTAATATTACATGCCTAGTCATAATAATAAAGAGTAAGTGTACATTAAGTAGCAAAGATCAATTTGATTACACATGGTGACTATGGGGGGGCAAGGTAAGAAATGGGGAATAGGTTGTGTATTTTTGTTGTATAAATACATTTAAAGTTGTATATAATGTGTATTTGGCACATATAATAAATTATTTAGTGTAGCGTTAACTAGAAATCGATTTTAACGGAACAAATAAAATATATCGAAGTCATAAATACATTTCTCACAAATATTGAGTGAATAAATAATTATCGATTAGAATTTACGAAAACCGTCGTAAATATATATATATAATACAATTTATGTACCAAAATAAATTCAAAACGTCGGGTAAACTAATAATATAATTTTTATAGTCTTAAAATGAGTGTAAAAATATATCAGGATAATTTTTGGAAGTGTCGGATCAATTATTCAAAATCAGTGATCGTACGATATCGTTTATTTAATAAATAAATATAGGTTACTGAAATATGCAAACCCATGTATGAACTAATATGGAAATGATATTACGGATGATATGTAGACTAAATCTAGTCTATATGAAGTGATCTCAATGATGTTCCATGAATATGCAGCTTAACCCTCACGGTTACGCGAATTAGATACTCGTAAACCTAGTTTACGAAAAATGACGAATAGTGAATCATGAATATACATTTTTCTCCAAGAATGAATAGTGTTTTGTGAATAGTATAATAATGACCGAAAATTGATAATTGTGACATTCTTCCCCTGTTAGAGGAATCACGTCCTCGTGATTCAATTATTGATACTATGGTCTGATCCTCGACAAGGGTCTAAAAGTTTATGCTCGTGTGTATAGTCTAAGTGATTATGTCAATGCACATACATATGGGTTCCTCGTCCAACTAGGTACGTTCTTGTGCTATCGTGACCATTTCCCATTCTAAAGACACGCTCTCTTATGGTTGGGTTTGATGAGGCAAGCTTTCCCATTTTCGAGCAAAACCCTCAAAAGACTTTTAGGTAACGATTTTTACTTAATCTCATAACTCATCAAACAAGAACTGTCATGAGATTAGGCTAAATCGGTTTGATTAACAACTTGATTCTAGCTTGATCTTTGCAACTCATCAAACAAGAACTGTCACTCAGATCAAACTGGAAACAAGTGGTTTGAAGAAAATCTTTTGAAAATTTGGCTCGATTACGGAATTGCTTACACATATGAGACTACTACTCCCTTAATTGCATTATTCTTCCTGAATTAGACATAGGTGATCAGGCTATGTATAATTTAGGAGTAACTATGCAATGCTTGGACTAATTGACTCATATGATGTTTGGTGTTGAGTCAACTAATGTTAAAATTGTGATAGGGGATGTCAAGGCATTCTCCACATTGGGGTATGAAGAAAGGATAATGGAATGGGTATCTGAGGACATCTATGTGACAATCGATGTGAAATAAAAACAAATAATCCACATAATGTGCGTATAAAACCGCATGTATAATGAGTCTGCACTTATAATGATATGATGAGATGCTATGATGATGTAGTTATAATCTAAGGTCAATGATGCAACCTAGTTCTCTATAATTGATGCTCTGATACCAATCTGTCACACCCCCAAATTACCTGTTTTGCAGCGGAATGGAATGCCTGGGGGATGACTGTCATTGCATCAAAGTTACAGTTATTTTCAAAACGACACTTTAGGTCGTTCGATATAACTGTAACTTTGATGCTATGACAGTCATCCCCCAGGTATTCAATTCCACTGCAAAACAGGTAAATTAAGGGTGTAGTTTCAAATTTTTGAAAGTTCACTAGTGAACACATGTATTTTTAAAGTTGGTCATATTATCATATATACTAAATGTGAGGTAGTTGAATCCCTCATGTGGGCCTAATAAATGTGTATTAAGGCTTAATTAGGAGGTTAATTTGGACTCCTATTGGTCTACTTAGTGGTAGTGGCCCAAATGGCGCCATCTAATTGGTTGTTACCATAACCTCAACTCTTAATCCACATAAGAAGCACTGTTTTGTACTGTAGCAGTCCGGGGGGAGGGAGTGGTACCCTAGTACCCGAATTGCCACATCACCTCTATCCAATAAAAACCCTCCAACTCAAAACTACCCAATTCTACCCTAACACTACCCTAAGCGGAGGAAGTGGTACCCTAGTACCCGATTTTTTTATTTTATTTTATTATTTTTTTTAATATATTTTTAATATAAACAATAAATCCTCCTCTGTCCATGTCTGTGTTTTATTTCATGTCTTCAACTATGTGTAAAACACTCCATACTTCATCTTCTTCATGTTTCTAGTGAGAGAAACTTAACATTCTAGTGAGAGAAACAACCACCTTCTGACCTTTTCCACCTTCACACACACTAAAACACACACACAATAAAAACGTTTGAAAAAATTCACCCTTCACTGATCGGCTTCAAAGCCCGAATTGTTACCCGAATTGCGCTACTCGATGGACAAAGAATGGTGTTACCGATCGGGTAGAGGTACCCGATCCCCTACCCGAGCCCCACTCCCTCCCCTCTAAAGCAGGTTAGAAACTCCTATTTTTTTAACTCTAATAATTTTGTTATACACAAAACACACACAAACCTAGAACATTCTCAAATCTCTCTCTCTCGATTCTTCCCACAAAAAACCAATACTACAAAAAACCTAACACCGTTGTTTTCTGGCGAACGTAAAATGATTAGCTTGGCTTTTGGATTGCCTTATTTTACTGCTGCTTGATCTCACTTTTTTGATATATGATATGCGTATCAAGTGGTCCTAACAAAGGTATACTCATTCATTAATTTTAATATTTTTTTTCCTTATTTTGAATATTGATTTATTTTTTTTTAATTTATTTTTGGGTTTCTAAGAACCGTGCTAAACTAACATATGGCTTTTGAAATGGGGGTTAACTAAATTGGAATTTGATGGTGGTTTAACTGTGTTTACTTTTATGGTTTTTAACTTTAAGGTCCTAGGAGGATAAACAACCTCCAGAAACATAACAGAAGGTAACATTAGGGTTTTGTTTTAATTTAGGTTTTTTGTTAATTGTGATTTTAGGTTTTTGTTTCACCAACTAGCATCGCAACCGGCTTGCTTGAACTTAGTTGGAGTGGAGGGTGCAACTAAATAATTGGCAGGATCCAATTCAAGGCTCTTGGCAATTATAGTGGCAACTTCAGTTTTGGCTGATACACTCTCTTTGATGGCGGTCGTTTTCACAAGTGAGTTTATAATTATAGTGCCAAAATATTAAAATTAAAATCCGTTATGTTTTACTTTTACTTTTTGTTAGGTCAATTAGGCCTTTAAGTGCTTTTATGGTGCTTATAAAATCATGATAGTAACTTTTAAGTTAGGAGTAAGCAATACAACCATCGATGTGTCCTACAAAATTTTGTGGTAAAACTTAAAAAACCTCATTTTTTTCATTGTTTCAGTTTGTTTTGTTATGAAAATGTGTGTGCCGATGTCAGAAGAACTAAAAATATTTTATTTCATGTCATAGGCTGGATGTCCTCACTTGAGGCTGTCGTGAATTGTGACAGAGGGGCTGCAATTAGAAGGGGAAGTTGAGCGCTTGGCTGGACATGTACTTACTCAATTGTAAAACTTAAGTTGTAAAAGATTGCATTTTGCTTTTTTTGGTCAAATGGATCAGTTTACATTAGAAGTGGATACTTCGACCTATCCAACGGGTCGAGGTGGCTTCTGTTTTGTATCTAGCGGGCTGAAAATGAGCATATTAATTTTATTTTTTTAAAAACTGAGAGGTGCAACAGTATGCTACAATGGCAGCAACAACCTTGTAGTAAGATGCAATGGCAGCTACTCTGGGTTTTGGTACAATTTGTAAACATACGTGTTTTTGATTCTTGGTTAATGAGATAATTAAGTTTCAGAAATCCGCCATGTTTTTAGATTTTGGTTATATTGAAATTTGGATATTGATTAATTAAGGTGGAAAATGACAGGGTTTTGGTGGAATTGCCATACTCACTTATTAATTAATTGCTTCCCTGTAGATATCTGTTTGGTTTGTATGTCTTCTGATTTCTTGATTTGATTGTATGACATATATGTTGGTGGATGGCGCTATGCTTGCTTATGTTTCAGTATGTCCGGTTATTGATATGTGCATTGTTTATATGTACATCGATGCTTTAAAAGCTTTGTTTAAGAGTTTGTTAGATACATAATTGAGGGTGAAAAGTCATTCTGCAGATCCTCATTATGAAAACTCGTTGTTACACTAAAATAGTTCGCAGACTTTGTTATCTGAACAAATTTTGTTTATTTGCTAATTAAATATTTAGCTAAAAGGAATTGAAGTTGTTATATAAGTGGTTGTATTTTAAGCATAACCAAAATTTATAGAGTAGGCTAGATAATTAGATTGAAGATGGGCTTGATGGCTAAGTGAGTTGGAGCTTATTGAGAACATGGACCAACCCTGTTACCTTTCTAGTTGGACTTATTTTGGCGGCTATTGTTTTGAAATTTGCCATGGTTACTATTTTAGACATTTGCTGATTTTGTAATTTTCCTTGTATATCAAGCATTTTACGTTTAAATGACTTGGTCGTTATCATCTTTTAAGCTTGAAGAATTTTATTTGTCCATGTCGATTGACTTCACAAAGAACTTCTACCCTTGTCGGGTTGGATGTTACAATTATGGTATGAGCCATGTAAACATAGTGGTTTAATTTGTTGATTAGGTTGACCTGAAACAACGGGTAGACATTAGGCTTCCGTTGCTTCGATCTTCTTGTCATTTGAATGTGTACTTGACTTGATATCGTTGTCTTGCAGCCGATTTGGCCACCTTCTGCTTTCGAATTTTGTTATTTTGTTTGCACATTCATTGGTGCAGCGTCGTTAGGTGGAGACTACCCAGTCGAAGATGATGTGTCCGCATTCAACATTTTGGAGAAGTTCGTGAAGCGTAGCGAAAGTGAAGAAATATCGCTAAAGGGATACAGACTCAAGTTTGCGTAAACTGATGTTGTTCAATGATTCTTTAAAAGAAGGTTTTCTAGCTTGGGCCATGAAATGGTTGGCGCGACTTGTGTTACTCGATTAAAGTTTGTCATGCGTTTTGAAAGAGGTTTGATATCTTGCATACAAACGATGCCTCATAATTTTGATGCATTACTATTCAAAGTGATTCGCTCAAAAAATCAAAGTTTTATCGTTTGGCATTTTGGTAAATCAAGCTTTTCCTTTGAGTGTGAGTCATGAGGAACCGATGCAGTTGGTGGCAATTCTCATCTGCGATAAACTATGTTTGATGTAGTTTATGTGTATATGAATCGGAATTTGGTTGTTACTTGTTATCTCGTACTGTGTGCAATCTGTTTTGTTGTCAAAGATATTGGTTATGTGGTAACTTGTCATGACCGACCGAATATGATGACAATAAGGACTTGTTAGTGATGCAAGTATTGCTGATCAACGTGATAATTTTAGACATATAATTAACTTATTGAAATCATACGACTTTATCTTGGGAAATTTGTAGAAGATCTTGCCGAATCAAGAGCTTATATTTATTTGACAATCCTCATGTGGTTGTACCTCCTTGTGACGATTCTCACCGACAATTATAAGTATTGCACGTGGAACCGGTGACATTTTCATGCGAACATTTACACACCGTGAAACAAAAGAAGGTAATTTGAAAATTACTCTACAAGACTCTTTTATAAGTACTTAGTGTAAAACCCTACAAATCTAAAACGTATGAAAAGACTATTTTACCCTCAAGGTTAATATTTGTAAATTACGTAAAGTATGTCAAGCTCGTTAAACACGTTTAACACTTAACCCATAAATGACCAAAGTATACAAGATAAAATGTTTGACTCACACTTATGTTTACAATATGAAAATCACACGTTACGAAGTCGCATGAACCATATACAAGTTTACAAGACACTTTTAAGTAAAATTGAATTAGTAAAATAAAACCATTTTGTAATTAATGAAAATTGAATTAATCATTTACCTCTTCCCCAAATCACGGCCTATTGAAACGCCTAGCACCAAGAAAAATCGCCCCACTTAATTACCTTCCTTAATTGCATTCTAACTCTCATTTATCCCTAACAAATCTCTTTTCAAAAAAAAACACAAACCCTAAATCCTATATTTCAAAAAGTAACTGCAAGGATCTTTTCCCCATGTTTATGTCGCCAAGAAGAAGGTCCATGGGGATGATTATATACTTCGTATAGGGACTGAAACCATGGGCATGTGTTCGGTTAGGGTTTGGTCTGCCGTGGGTTTGGAAAAACCACTACTGGTCGTATGTATGGTGGCTGCTTTAGACATGAAACAAAGTCGTGGGTTGCTGATTCAGGAAGGCGTGGTCGTAGATGTGGTGGTTCCCTAGTCATGGGTTAATGGAACCAAGGGAGGCTGCTTTGGTTGTGAGACTTATCATGGGATTTGCTAGGCAGGTTAAGGCCTTGGTTGCTGATTTCCTTCATCTTGTGGCATGCTTTAAGGTAACCTCAAAATTTTCTCCGTCTCGTCTCCTTACTCGTGAATCTGGTCGTGGCCTTGGCCTCCCATGCACATAAGTATTTTGCTAATTGAAAACATCACATGAACTAATAATGTGTTACATTATATCATGGGATGAAACTCTAAATATATGTCGATTTATGTATGCTATTGAATTGGTAACGAAGCTGTTTTCGACCTCACTCTGTACAACCCTCATGTAATCTATTTGGTCTCCTTTGGAATGCATGCACACGTTTAAAATCTTCTACACAAAATGGTAACTCTTTTTGCCTCATAAAATATCATTTCGAAAGGGCATATGTCGACCCTACTGTAATATGTCTTTGAATTCTTGTGTCCTCAATTTGCACAGGCATGCATACCATACACGCTTAAAATCTTACATACAAAATGATATACTATTTGTCATATAAAATGATATGGTTGGCATGAAATCATGCATTTGTACACGTATATTATCGAAAGGAACGACCATGAAGTCGACCCCTATGATACCATTTTAAATTATATCATTTATGACTAAATCTGCTAAATACGGAAACCTGCTATTTTCGGAAAGTTGCTAATTATAGAAACCTGTTATTTTGAAACCTGCCTAAAACAGGAAGTTACTAAAAGTGGGAACCTGCTAAAAATGGAAAACCGTCTAAAATGAATAATTTGACTTTAATAAACGTTATCCAACTTCATATAGGTTCCGGACGGCGGGATTGATACATCGTGTGACTTACGTTCCTATTTTGCTTGCTTCGATTGAGGTACAGATATTCTGACCTTACCTCTTAAGGTTTCTCATGATTCGTATTCCATCTTTCGATATTAGCTTGAACTGTTATGCTTTAATCTAAGCCTCCTTATTAGGGCTTTCCTATGACCTTGCTATGCTCCCTTTGATATGAATCTTTGATATGAACTTTGATATGAATCTTTGATATGAACTTCGATATGAGCTTCGATATGAACCTTTGATATGAACTTTGATATGAACCCTTATGATATGATATGATTATGCTTTGACCCGTCAGTTTGATACCCGAGCCAAATATGTGTTCCTAGTCATGAAGGTAACATGACCGTGTCATTGATGCACCAATGGCATGACTCCAGTGTGTACGAGTGATGTTACACACCGTCCCCATTATGATATGATATGATTATGAGCTCACTATATGTATATGATTTGGCCACTATGATATGTTCCGGGGGGCGTATGGATACATCCTAGATATGATATGATATTAGAGGATTTAATTTGATATGATATGATTTATATGGTGAATGATGTCGTGTGCAATACGCGTCTTCACATTCCGGGAGCTAGCTACTCCATTTGTTACTGAGGTCTCCCCTCCTATTATGTATGGTATTCCGAGGTCACCCCTCCGAATACAATGGTTACTTATGATATGATATGATATGATATGATATGTTCCGGGCTCGTGGTAGATTTCTGACAACCCTTACACCTTTGATATACCTATATTGTACCTTTTGTATTCCCCAACGCACCATATGCTACGTTAATTGTTCATTACTCAGTACCCTTATATGACTCACTCTACTACCAAGATATATATATTCCATTGCTTTGATCTGTCACACTCTCATTCCGTTACTTCAGACTATCGTTCCATTCACGTACCGGGTTATTATGTGTTTATTTGATTTGTTTATGCTATTTATGTTTTATGTGACTACTGATTATCCTGCTATGATGTGATTAATATGCGGTTATTTGAGTTACCTATTGTCATCTGACGATATGTGATCTCACTATTATGTGAACCTCTGAATTGTCTGGTGACCATGCCAATGTGTAATCGATAGTTTGGTCGGTTTATTATGTGTGCTTTGTTCGGTTAATCTCGTGGACTATGACTATCCCGTTGTATTCTTATCTGTTTATTGTTGACCTGCCATGTTTACATTCTGCCTATGCTACGGTTTGATTGGGTAAATGGTTCAACTTGTGACGTATGACTTGTTAATTTGTTGTCCTGCTATGTCTTTGATTCATTCAATTATATCGTATGTTGTATTCCTACTTGTTACGTGTGACTGCCATGTGTTGACTACTGTTGGTACTTCTGTTGATTATGATGCTGATTATGTTTTCAAATAAGGGTTTTGACCTGTGTGAATTGCCATACTCACTTATTAATTAATTGCTTCCGCTTTCCTGTAGATATCTGTTTGGCTTGTATGCCTTCTAATTTCCTGAATTGATTGTATGACATATATGTTGTGTGGATGCGACGCCTGCTATGCTTGCTTATGTTTCAGTTCTTGTATGTCTGGTTTGTATGTGCTTGTTTATATGTCATCGATGCTTTGCTTTGTTTCGTTCTCCTTGTTATCTGTTCGTTTTGGATACCTGTATAATTGTGTTCTGCAGGATCCTCATTGACTCGTTGTTCTTAGTTCGCTGCGACTTTGTTATCTGTTTCCATTGTTTCATTTCGTTTCTGCTTTTATTTAGCTTTCGTTTTGTTATATCTGTTCACTGGGCTTTTTAAGCTCAGCCGCATTTCTTTTCCTGCGGCAGGTTTTAGATTTGAAGATGGGCTTTGATGGGCTGAGAGTTGGATTATCTGAGTGGACCAACCCTAGTTACCTTTCTAGTTGGACTTATTTTGGCGGGCTATTGTTTTGAAATTTTGGTTTATTTTAGACATTTGGATTTTGTAATTTTCCTTGTATATATTTTGTTTAAATGACTTGGTACGTTATTCTTTAAGACTTCCGCTTGAAGAATTTTATTTGTATGTTCTGATATGACACCAGAATGTGACACTTCTACCCTTGTCGGGTTGGGGTGTTACACTTAGGGTGCGTTTGGTTTGTCGCTATGAATCACAATGGGTATGGGTGTTGGTATAGAGTGGAATGATAATGGAAGGTATGAAGAAACCAGCCACACACATAATATATGAGGAAACCTTCACATTTGGGTATCCTCGTTCCATTGTGGTGGTCCCCATAACTAACCAAACAACATTAATGACTTTCAAAGTCATAGATCGATACCCATACACCCCAACCAAACGTGCCCTAATCAATTAATGGATACCAAAATACTAATCCCTTTATGCATTATAACTCATTAGATGCTCAAGATGTTAAATTGATTCGGTTGGTGCATGTGGGATGTTTTTTATGCTGGAATTACTTCGGAAGGTGTCAAACAAAGCCACTAGAGATAAAGCTTTAGGATCTGTTTAGACATGGGTTCTCATTCAAACAACCGAAGAAAATTTGAAAGTTTTCCAACAGGTAACAGATCCACCAAACATTTAATTTGTGACATCTTCTAAACTACTTATACTATCTACCTTTACTGATGCTCTGCTTTCATGTATGTATGCAAAAAAATGCTTTACAACATTGATTAGTCATATGTTTGTTGCTTATGCTATTTTATGCATTACCATTTCGTATACAATTTGTAGCTACTCTCCTTGTTGGTACACATATTAAAATATGCCTCAAAAAGCTATCCAGAATAAAACAATCACAAGAATTTGAAACTTATACGTAGTTGCTTAAATGATAATATGTTAGGTTTGTGTGGAGAGATATTTACTGAAGAAGAGCCTTCAGAAATTTAAGCAGGTGAATAGGTCGAATTTGTATAAGTGGTTCATGATTATGTCATTCTTTTATTTGAATCTTGTTGTAGTTTTTGTTCAATGATCTGAATGGATTCCTAGATGATGTTTAGCATTGCACTTTCAAAATGATTGAAGATTATTGCATTTTTACTTATATGCATTAAAGTAGTCTCACATGAGACAACAACCTGTAGGTTTAATGGAATAAAAGGATTGGAATGAAAAAAGACGTTGTAATGTGACATCGCTACAAATGAGGAGGCGCACAACCAGGGTGGTCGTACCTTATCATCATCAGCCAACACTTTTTTTTTTCTATCATTCAACGCTAGCTCCGACATACTTCTATGCAGAGGTAATCCAAATCATCCAGAAGTTTACTTTATTCGTTTATTATCGTTGGTACTCTCGCTTAAATGATTATTGTATATCTTAACAGTGTGCAGATGTTGAGACACTTCTAAAATGCCTACTGGAGACCTGCTGAACTTGATTGTGTATTTAGGTATGGACTGAGATAGTTGTAGTTTTAATCATCGAACCAACATTGTTCATGTAAAAGGTAAAATTTCTGTAACACCCTTCAACATCTCCATTTGAAGATTGAAGATTTTTTTTTGCTCTATGTGAACCAAAGCTAAATTTCAGTTTACTCCTTTTAATATTTGTTTAACTATTAGGAATCTGAATAAAGATATGTAGATGAATTGTATGCGAACATAGTTTTGGTTGTTTGTCTATATGACGAATGTGAAATTTAAATGATCCTCAAATTAATCCTATAATTAGGCCTTTACAAGACAACTTATACAATTAGTGCATTATTTTATACTTATGGACCGTGAATTGTTAACATAGTAACACCAACAAAATTTAAGATACTTTACACATACCAACAACAACCTATAAACACGGAAAAAAAACTCTCGACACTATCGACAAAGCACTCCTACGGTAACGTGCGGGCTACCAAGCTCGTTAAAACAAAATGGAGAGTATACTACTCATTTGTAGACTTTGCCCTATATGTAAAGACGCTAAATTTTGCAGGTTGAATTGTGTAATTTATGATATTGAATAGTTGTAGCATCTTATGTGCTTATTTGCTGTAAACGAGGTTTTCAATCCTGTGCATTGCGAAGGAGTTGCGATTTTTAATTATTTTGCAATAGATTTTTGGGGTATAATTGTATATAACGAGGTTTCGAGCCCGCGCGTTGCCGCGGGTGTTTTCGTAAAATATCTACCAAATAGATTGTCGAAGATGGCACTGTCGAAAGTCATAAGATTGCAAGTATAGTTCGTGCAATTGGTAAACCATGAGCATTTTTGCATGCAAACATTGCATACGTTCTGTCTAAGTTTTACATAAAAAAACATAGTGTTTCAGCACATATTTATGCCGCTGCGAAACCATAAGGTTGCAACAATAGCTGCCGCAAGAGTTTGCAGCATACAAAACTTGACAAACCTTTTAAAACACACATCAGTTTCATATGTACCAAGTGCTGGAAATGATGCGCAAAATATGTTGCATCCAGCCTCTTCATAGTTCTACAGTTATGGTGCAAGGTTATCACATAAGAACACCAGTTCTGTATGCCATTTCATACTTTTGTTGCCAGGCTATAAGTGCGGCACAAAATATTCGTATCTTGGAATGCAAACATGCCATGACTTTTGTCTAAGTTTCGCACAAAAGAATGCAATGTTTGGGAGCATATTTCAGCAGGTAGAGCTGGAAATATGCTTCAAAACACATCAAGTTTTAAGGTTGTCATTTTAAACATCCATATGAGTGGGATAATGGTTATATTTCTTTCTTTTTTTCAGTGTTCCTTGTCTTCCTTTTCTCTGCAGCTGCAGGTTTGGCTGTGACTGCAGAAACATAATATAAATAACATCATTAGTGAAAAAAGGTTAAAGTAAATAGATAAAGGTAAGTATTATTTGTCCGAAACACATGAAAATACAGTGGAAGTAGAAACAAAATGTCATTGTGATAGGTAAGTATAAACTGGTAAAAGTAAATGCAATAACAATGTAACTGTTCTAGTTTCGTCAGGTGGACTGGGCACAGTTACATCGGTACACCTGCTGTGTATATAAGTAGTGTACATGTGTGTGTCATTGAGGGCTACACTTTAGCAATCATTTATCAGCAACTGTGCGTGAAAAATGGGAACAACTCCTAATTTTGATGAACTGAAAGAAGCGTGTCGTTCTGATAAGCTGCATCGCGCTTTCCGTTTGGTGTTTTTGCATGAAGAGTGCGATACCGAAGGCCTGATTATGGTGCTGAATGAAAAATGTGATGATGTGTGTGCAAGAATTGTGAAAAAAGGGAGCTGCTGAGAGAGGGTGAAGGTTTCAGCTCAACTGATCC
>OU343222.1:166293242-166329732 GCA_910596185.1 Chrysanthemum makinoi | reverse complement strand
TATTTATCTGATGGAAATAATACACAATAGATATGGTTTTTGTAGCATTGATAGCAAATGTCCATAATCTTTGGCTTGAGACCTTTAAGTGTTAAATTTGAATCGGGAACTATCTTGAATTAGAATAAGCGGTTAGAGCAATTAGAATAATGTATTAGAATAAGCCATTCACTAAATCTATAATAAAATCACTTACGTTTCGTGGAGATAATTGGTCCTCCTATAATGCCGGAGTCAAGGAATAAAATAGTACGACATCAATGTGAGTCTTCGGTGGAACTTACAAATGGTAGCAGTAAGCCTGGCCACATTGGTGGTCGCGATGAATATCTCATGTTTTTTTTTTTTTTTTTTTATTTATTTGGGTTGTTTGCATGTAAAACTCGTTATAATATATGATTTATCCTAATCATTAGTTATATTGTTGTCACATAGTTTTTGAGTACGAGCTAAATTTGCAGATGTCAAATTTAATCAAGGACCATAAAAAAAAGTTCACAAACATTCGTCTAGCCAAATTATACTATATTACATTTATCAGGATCCTTAGCTACAGGACACCCCATTGCTACAGTGGATAACGACAGTGTCGGGTCGGCCCGTTTTTTTGCCCGTGTGTTTTAGCGGGTCTCCATTTAGCTAACCCGCCCATTCTATTCATCTCTACTCACATTTCACCGCTTTCATCTAGATCCACAGGGTATTTTTGGGAAAAAATCCGTGCCTTGATCAACCTAAACACTTAGCGTGTTGTCTTTGGTTGGTGAGATGGGTACAGTGATTCGTACCATGGAAACAATATTTTTATCCATTTTGTGGATCTCCATTGGCCACATGGTCTTTGCTACACCGGTAACCTTCTTTTGGTCCATATATTTTTGGTGTTTGGTAAATCGAAGGTAAGGTTACTAATTTCGGATCTTGATTATCAAAACCCTAATTTCATATTTATTTTCCGATCCGGGGAAACAATTGAAGGTTTGAATTTTTTCCATTTTCTTTAGGGCTTATTTTACTATGTGTTTATGTCTTTATGCTAGTTATGCCATGCTTTAGCGTTGGGGTTCGTTTCTGAGTTATTTTAGGTTTATTTGTTGTGCCTTTCTTATGTTTAGCTGTTATAGTAGTTGTGCTTTGCTTATGCCGATTGAAATGGTATTTATGGTTAGGTGTTGTGTTGAGTAAACCGCTCATGTACTTTGGTTTGGGGTTAACTGTTAAAGGCATCTGCAGTTAGAGTTGTTAGGTGTTGCTTATGCCTGTTGAAAAGTTACTTATGCTTTGGTATTGGGGTGAGTGAATGTGTTTTATAGTTTGGGTTGGGGTTTACTGTTAGAAGAAAATGCAATTGAATGTGCCCCTTATTATATATTGTGCAGTGTTTGGTTTTTTTTTGGATTACCTTGGTTTCCATTTTCTTCTTTTTTTTTCGTTTCTTTTGGTTTTTTTAGATGATGCCTTCTTTTAATTCTTTTGTTTACCTTTTTTGCCCAACTTCTCTTTTTGCAAACCCTCAATTGATAATGCTTTTCTTGCTCTCATTAACGGTTTCGAATATGTTAGTCGGTTTACTTTGTCGGCTGTTTGTTGCTTTCATAATTGGATTGGCTATTATTGTTTATAATTATGACTTTAAAACCAATAACTGGCTCGCAAAGTATTCACAATCACTCATCTCAAAACCCCATACAAAACAATGTTGCAAATATACTCGGTGGTTCTGGGTGCGAAATGTGTAATACCATTATGCCATCCGTTTGTGCACATCAACCATATGTGTCATCGCTTGCTGCGGCAGCAGATCTTTGCCGCAGTTGGTTTGCCTTTTTAGTTTCTCATTTTTGTATGCCTCCACATGTTTGTCTTGATGTTGTTTTTGCATAAATGTTCTTGGAAAGGAGCTGCGCGTGTCTGAGGCACCAACTTGATCCAAACAATTGTGTGGATGCCCTTCATCATCAGTCTCTGTTTGCACATTGACGGTGGTTTGATCCCTTTTTTTTTTGCGAGCACATTGGAGCGAGCATATTGATAGTTTTTGTTTTTTTTTTGGACCAGTTTGCTGCGATATAATGATGCGTGTTAGCAGCAGGTCGGAGGTCGACCAATGGCTCTGATGTGATTGGAGGTGAGGTGTGCTATTCTATTTTCAAGCGTGGTTGGTTAAATTTTGTTGCTTTGTTTTTGTATGCGGTTTCTCATTCATAAAGTTCACTTCACGTTGTTGTTTTTAATTGAAACAGGGTTGCATTTGGATCATGGCTCGGCTTCGCGATGTAGAAAAAGTAGGGAGGGAAAGGAGGTGGCCAACCCTTATGGCGATATGGTTATGTGCACACCGTTGATCACCGACGGTTCCTTGTCATGGAGGTGAATGTTGCTCTTCTCTTTTTAGATCCGGTTTGTTAAATTGATTTTCTTTGTTTTCATAGCCTGATTTGTCATTGCTTGATGGTGTTATTTTTTATTGGAACACTTGCATTTGGATCATAGCACGCCTCCTCAGCGGTAGTAAAAGGGTAGGCGTAAAAAAGCAGAAACCACCACTCGTTACCGTGCGACTCCTAATGTAATGGAAGGTGGTTCTGCCTGTTCTCTCTTCTGATGTAGGCTGTCATCTTTTATTGTTTGTTATACAATCTTTGAGCCACCCTTCCGAATTGTTCTTTGCTATCAATAGATTTCTTACATGCACTGCCTGCTTCAAAACAAACCAGAACAAGGAAAGAAATGTCCGGTGATGCTGTTAGACCCCGTGTGCAGGATCATCATGCATGTGACGCTGTGCAGGAAGGTGTTGGATGGTTACCTTTTGATGAGTGTCTAAATACTCATCATTTTTTGTACAATCTAACTTGAAATCATACGAAAACACTTTCGAAAACACATCAAAATGATCAAAATATCACAAATCAGTGTTTTATGTGTTTTAAATGCAAAATATCAAAATCGGATGAAAATGTATCAAGTTTGCAAAATTGGCGCTTTAGTCCCTCAGTTTTAAAAGTTGTCAAATCTAGTCCTTGGAAATTCAAAAATGTGGAAATTTTATTCAAGGTCCCGAAGTATTCTAAGTTATCAAAATGATCCTTGAATGATTTTTGGTCAATTGGCGAAAGGTCCAAACTTTGGAAAATTGCAAAATTAGTCCTTGGACCTTTTAAAATGGATTTTATGCAAAAGGATCCTTGTTCTATCAATGTTTGTCATGTTTGGTCCTTGTGAGAAGTTTGGAAAAATGGTATTTTCAGTCCTTGAGTTTGGATAAATTACACTTTTGGTCCTTGTATTCTAATTAAACCAAACGGATACTTATACCAAATCCATCCTAACAATCCAAGCCCAACAACCAATGGCCCAAACCCTTGACCGGTCTCCTTTTGATATTAAACCAGTCAACAAAGTAAAAAAACTCACCCAGCTTCAAAAACCACTACTAAATACATCTCCTTCCACCCTGTAACATCAAAACCAGTCTTGGTTTCCACCATTTTCAACCCCCCTCACCTATCCATCCCCACTTGTCCCCTCCACCTCACATGCACCCAAAACCATTAATATCTAAAACACGCTTTCCAATCTACGACTATTTTGGCGAAAACACCACTTGTATGGTTACGATTATTTGGCCAATCAATGGTTGGGAAAGAGGTGGGAATTAATCAAAAGTGAGAGAAAAGGCCTTTGGGTATAAAGAGGAAGCAAGTGAAGCAAGCAAAGAGTAGTAGATTATTAGTTTTAAATTTCCTTATGTCGTTTTTATCTTTAATGTATTAATTTAATTTCAAAACTGTAATTTTGTGTTTACAAATGTTAAACTCAAGTTGTTGTAAGCTATTACCAAGTTTAATCAGTGATTTCAAGTTTTTATCTGTTTTCATATATTTGCATAACTGTTGAAATTTTCAAAGTCTAAATCTCATTTAAAAGCTTCATAAATCTCATCTATCAGTTTCAATAAGCTTAAATGATCTTATGAAAGCTTTGTACAAGCTCACATTTAAGTTTCTACTCATTTTGATCCTTGGTCAACAAAAGTCAAACAGTGCAAAAGGGTGGAGATTTGGTCAATGGGTGAAGCAGACATGGAATGGGGTTGAAATTGAGCTAGGGTAGGGGTTTGGATAGGATAGTGGTCCTTTGGTTCATTGTTGCATGCCATTGTGGCAGAGGACAATTTGTAAGTTATATTAAGATTTTCTTTGCATTATCTTCAAGGGTAGTTAAAATTGGTTAAATCTTGTCTAATTAGCTGTGTTTAGGACTTATATAATTAGTTTGATCTTTATTACAAGGTTGCTCAGTGATTAGTTCTAGTTATTTGCAAAGCAGTTTACAAAGGGGTGTTTGGTTCTTTGAATTATCTGTCTCGGAGGTATACTCAATAGTTAAGTCCTATTGGTTTATGTGTATTAAGTGTATTTGAGCTTATTTGAGTCAAAATTTGGTGCTTTGCTACTTCATAAGTCAAATTTTTACTCAAATCTATCCTACTCTGTCTTACTGTTGGAACTTTTGATTAGCAAACTTGTGATTTGTGTTTAAAAATCTCAAACAAAGCTTGAATCATGTCCATTACACCTTATAATACCTAGATCAGTGATAAAATTGGATCCAAAGTGCACCAAAGTCAAACTTGCACATTGGCTTTAAAAGTCAAAATCCAGAAAATCATGTTTTGAGCCAAATGGAAAGATTTTTCTAGGATTCATTCCTAAGTCAAAATCAGTAAAACTTGTTGGTTATAAAACTTCAGTTGGTCTACTTGATTATTACCATTTTAATAGATTTTAGTGAATTTTTTATAGCTTTCAAATCAGCTTGTCAAAGTGATGCCAAGTGCCAAATGCGGCACTTAGCTGCTGATGATTGTCTTGAGACCTTGAAGCTAGCCCGAGCTCATCTTAGCTCAACAAGGGCTGGTCTTTGGTCTATTGGTTCTTGGCCAGGTCTTCTCCAAGTTCCAATTGTTGGTTTTCCTTTTAAACTTATTTTGTAGCTTGTCAATAGCTCAAAGTTGGTCCCTATTCTTGTTTTAGCTCATAAGCTCATATTCTCAAATCTGTTGAGCTTGTTGTCTAGAGTGTTAAGCTTGTTGTTTATTGTTTCATTTGGTCATTTTTAGCATAATTTTGTTCCTGTTCTCAGTTGGTAGCTTGTTGTGCTCATTTAGCTTATCCTTAGTGCTTATTTTTAAGCACATTCCACTTCAGCTCCTAATTCCTCCACATAGCACCTTGTTTTTATATTTTTCCTTTATTCCTTATAGTATTTTAGACTTTTCCTGAAATTTTCATATTTTTCCAAGCTTGTTTAGTATTTTTCTTGATTTAAACTAGTTTTTAAGCATTTTTAATTAGCTTTAAATACAAATAATTAAGAAAAGTCTCAAAAAAATAATTTTTCAATTTTCCTAGATTAAGATAAATATAAAAGTCATAAAAAGTATTTTTCCATAATTTTCTTAGTTTAAATAGTATTTTTTAGCATTTTAATTAGTTTTAAATAGTTTTTAATTAATAATAAATATATAAAAAGTCTAAAAAATATATTTTATGTTTTAAAATTAGTTTTATCATATTTTAGATTTTTCTAAGTCTTAATTTTATTTTTCTAGTCTTATTTCATATTTTCTTCTATTTTAGAGTATTATTTAAATAGTTAAAATTAGTTTTTAATTAATAATAATTAATTAAATAGTTGTAAAAATAATTTTCTTTTTCTAATAATTTTCTTATATATTTAGGATTGTAAAAATGTATTTTTCATATCCGTAGGTATTTTCCTTCTTTATTTTCACGTTTTATTTTGTACGTTAACGTAGTTTTTAATTTAAACGTAAGTTTTAAGTTTTAAACGTTCATCACTTTAAATATAGTGATAGCGTTTATTTAATATCTTTTATCTTTTTAATTTTCTTAATTTGTATTTAAGTCGCTTTATTTTATAACTTTTTCAGTAGTGTAATATTCAATCCTAATCCTTTCTGATCACTATCATTAGTGATCATTCTATCGTCTGAGTTTGTGTTTTACACACCATTGAGTCTCCGTGGGACTTAACGACCCGGGAATTCACTGTATTCTCTGATCTTCATTGTATTTGTGTTTTAAGCGGTTTTAAGCTTCTTACGGTCGACCATTCACAAGTGGTAGGTTTGTGTGAGGTAGCTTGACTGTTTTCAGCACCTGAGATCAAATTTTAAGGCCATGCTTACGGGGAGCTTTTTGCGTGTGTTCACCTTTTAGACCCATTCTTGCACATATACCACCATTTGTAAAAAGTTTTTATCATTCTTTGTTTTATCATCATGTTTTTCAAAAATGCCAAAAATATTCCTCTTTACCCTCTTACCTTTTTGATTCTTCATTTCTTACCCTCTGTTAACCTTTGATTCTTTCTATGTCTTATCCTCACCCTCTTGGTTGTCAATGGTGTGGTGGTCCTTATAATGGTGGCAATTGCGGTTGTAGCGTGGTAGAATCGGGAAACAGCGGTCCATGTCTATAACCAAGATCCCTATTCCTACCATAACACGACTGATTTATTCCATCGGCTACCACTGTGAGACTCAGGCAGTTTTCTTTCAGTTGTGAGAATGTTGTGGTGGTTCACATTCGATTCGATTGTCAATCGAAACACGCTTGTCTATGAGCGGGTTCCCGATAACAATTATGACTACAACACATACCTCACGAGCCACATCCCGGTTTTACTTGTTGTGAGTATTGTGGAGGTTCTCACTCTAGCTCAGATTGTCAAACAGGGAACCCATTTCCTTGTAACAATTACGACTCTTCGTATCAAGACCAACCTCCACAGTACCAAATGATTCAAGCGACTCCTCATGAAACTACGGCGGACCTTCTAGAAGACTCGGAGTTATTGAAAGAACTTAAGGAGGAGTCGGCTATGTCATCCCAAAATAATCCAAAATCCATGGAAGCTTTGTTAGCCCAAGAACGCTAAATTAGATTCCTAGATTTCCATTGAAAACACTATTAGGGAATCAATTAGAATACAAAAAGCATTCAAATCCAGCTCTCGATTCCGTTTCATTCATGATGATGATGATGATGTTACCCTTGATATTAGTGAATTATGTACGAGATTCATCAAGTTCATCGGTTGAAACTCCTTCCATGAAAAACGAGGAGAAAAGACTATGATGAAATTACTAGCAGAAGAACAAATGGAAAGTATAAAACATATGTATGCTAGTCCGTCTAAACTCCCTCGGTCTTGTTGTTATCACACCGAAATTCCCACTCACTCTAAACATGGGGGATGAGCTTCAGCACTATTCGAAATGGAATCGTCTAGTATTGAGAGCCTTGTCTCAATCCCAAGAGAGTCACAGGGAATTCTCGAGCATCTGTGTGATATCCCTTTCCCTCTTGAGTGTTCAAATGATCAATTTGAGACTTTCTCCGATTTTAGCGATGATTGTAAATCTTATGGAGACATCGAGTATGTTGAGGCATCACTCCACGATCGATCCTCTTCTTGAGGAGTTCACCGATGAACTCACTCACATCACTCCACTTTCATCGGAAAGTGACGATGATCTCTTTGATTTCGAAGCCGATCTTGGAGAAACCATAAATCTCCTATATAATGATCATCCACTCATTTCTTATCCCATTTCCGACTCTTCCATTCCTTCTCTCACTCCTGATGAAGAAGATGACAACTTTTGGTAGGAGGTCGATGATTTTCTTAGTGATGAGTCGATTCCAACAGGAATTGACAATACTTACTTTGATTCGAGGAGGAGACATCCTCTTTCTTGAAAATCTATTGATTGAAGAACCGTTTCCGAGCTCTCCTCTCCGGAAATTTTGTTACCAATCACCATACAAGCTTCAAATTTAAGCTTAAAAATGTCAAAAATGGTGATTTGCTTCTATCTGATGAGGAATGGACATGCATTGTGATGCACATATTTATTCCATTCTTCACAAATGGTGTGGTTGCTCTTTCCCTTTTCTCCTTCAGGAATGAGGACACTATCTTTGACCCCGGCATTTTCATTTATCATCCGTGAGCGGGTCGTCTTCTATGTATATCTCATCGGTGTGGAACTTTCACGCGCTTCAATGTTTATACAAACATCTTGAATGAAAGTCCGATGGAGATTGTATCTTCCACTTATTTCCCCATGAACAAATTAATTCGGGGTCGAGTCAAGCTAGCGACTCGGTAATCAAAAACAAGTCGTTAAACATGGGTTTTCACCCGTGTGTACCACCCTAGTGTGGGGGAGTTGCCCCACATGCTGTGTATGTATATAAGTGTTTCTAAAAAACTTTCTAAATAATTGCCGTAGTATTTCCCTTTTACGTTCTTTGTTTCGGCATAACCGCCGGTACTTTGAATATCGAGGGCAATATTCATTTCTAAGTGTGGGAGGGAATTCTCACGAATTTCATGTATTATCTACCCAATTCCCCCGTTTTTGGCCAAAATTTTTTTGGAGTAAGTGTTTTACACTTACTCAATTGGTTATCAGTCCGCCTTGTTTGATAAACTAAAGGATTGGCTAATCCAGGAGCAAACGGCTCTTGGTAAAGATTTCTCAAATCGGTTTATATGGCTTGCAATTTGCCCAAAATTGTATGGTTCTCAACTCACCATATCCTAAAAAGTGAAGAGTTGGCTAGCCCACAAGGTTATGGCTTGTGGTAAAGGCAGTGGAAAAACCATAATTGGTAATCGCTCACCAAAGATAATTCGATAATTTATCTAAGAGTTGGCTAGTCCGAAGAGTGCGACTTACGGTAAAGACAAAATCAAATCCGTTGAAAGTCGGTGGTTTGCTCAAAATCACATGGTTATCGATGTACCATGGTTCTTACTTGAACTGAAACATTTGGCTACTCCAGAAGTGATGGCTTTTGGTAAAGAGTTTTTAAAATCCATTAAAATCTCAAATCATTGCTAGGGACTAGCAATATCTCAGTGTGGGGATTGATGAGTGTCTAAATACTCATCATTTTTGTACAATCTAAACTGCAAAATCATCGAAAACACTCGAAACACATCAAAATGATTAAAATATCACAAATCAGTGTTTTATGTGTTTTAAATGCAAAAATATCAAAATCAGATGAAAAATGTATCAAGTTTGCAAAATTGGCAGTTTTAGTCCCTCAAGTTTTAAAAGTTGTCAAATCTAGTCCTTGGAAATTCAAAAATGTGGAAATTTATCATTCAAGGTCCCTGAAGTATTCTAAGTTATCAAAAATGATCCTTGAATGATTCTTTGGTCAATTGGCAAGAAAGGTCCCTAAACTTTGGAAAATTGCAAAATTAGTCCTTGGACCTTTTAAAATGGATTTTATGCAAAAAGGATCCTTGTTTTATCAATGTTTGTCATGTTTGGTCCTTGTGAGAAGTTTGGAAAAATGGTATTTTCAGTCCTTGAGTTTGGATAAATTACACTTTTGGTCCTTGTATTCTAATTAAACCAAACGGATACTTATACCAAATCCAATCCTTAACCAAATCCAAGCCCAACAACCAGCTGGCCCAAACCCTTGACCCGGTCTCCTTTTGATATTAACCCACGATTCACAAAGTAAAAAACTCACCCCGCTCAAAACCACTACTACTGTACATCTCCCTCTCCACCCCTGTAACATCAAAACCAGTCTTGGTTTTCCACCATTTTCAACCCCCCTCCTCACCTATCCATCCCCCTTGTCCCCCTCCACCTCCACATGCACCCAAAAACCATTAATATCTAAAACCTGCTCAAATCTACTTTTGACTATTTTGGCGCCAAAACACCACTTGTATGGTTCTGATTATTTTGGCCAATCCAATGGCTGGGAAAGAGGTGGGAATTAATCAGAAGTGAGAGAAAAGGCCTTTGGGTATAAAGAGGAAGCAAGTGAAGCAAGCAAAGAGTAGTAGATTATTAGTTTTAAATTTCCTTATGTCGTTTTTATCTTTAATGTATTAATTTAATTTCAAAACTGTAATTTTGTGTTTACAAATGTTAAACTCAAGTTGTATGTGCAGTATTACCAAGTTTAATCAGTGATTTCAAGTTTTTATCTGTTTTCATATATTTGCATAACTGTTGAAATTTTCAAAGTCTAAATCTCATTTAAAAGCTTCATAAATCTCATCTATCAGTTTCAATAAGCTTAAATGATCTTATGAAAGCTTTGTACAAGCTCACATTTAAGTTTCTACTCATTTTGATCCTTGGTCAACAAAAGTCAAACAGGTGCAAAAGGGTGCGATTTGGTCAATGGGTGAAGCAGACATGGAATGGGGTTGAAATTGAGCTAGGGTAGGGGTTTGGATAGGATAGTGGTCCTTTGGTTCATTGTTGCATGCCATTGTGGCAGAGGACAATTTGTAAGTTATATTAAGATTTTCTTTGCATTATCTTCAAGGGTAGTTAAAATTGGTTAAATCTTGTCTAATTAGCTGTGTTTAGGACTTATATAATTAGTTTGATCTTTATTACAAGGTTGCTTTCGATTAGTTCTAGTTATTTGCAAAAAGCAGTTTACAAAGGGGTGTTTGGTTCTTTGAATTATCTGTCTAGAGGTATACTCATTAGTTAATTCCTATTGGTTTATGTGTATTAAGTGTATTTGAGCTTATTTGAGTCAAAATTTGGTTCCTGCTACTTCATAAGTCAAATTTTTACTCAAATCTGTCTATCTGTCTTACTGTTGGAACTTTTGATTAGCAAACTTGTGATTTGTGTTTAAAAATCTCAAACAAAGCTTGAATCATGTCCATTACACCTTATAATACCTAGATCAGTGATAAAATTGGATCCAAAGTGCACCAAAGTCAAACTTGCACATTGGCTTTAAAAGTCAAAATCCAGAAAATCATGTTTTGAGCCAAATGGAAAGATTTTTCTAGGATTCATTCCTAAGTCAAAATCAGTAAAACTTGTTGGTTATAAAACTTCAGTTGGTCTACTTGATTATTACCATTTTAATAGATTTTAGTGAATTTTTATAGCTTTCAAAACAGCTTGTCAAAGTGATGCCAGTGCCTCGTGCGAGGGAGCACTTAGCCCGCATGATGATTGTGCGAGACCTTGCGGAAACTAGCCAGAGCTCATCTTAGCTCAACAAGGGCTGGTCTTTGGTCTATTGGTTCTTGGCCAGGTCTTCTCCAAGTTCCAATTGTTGGTTTTCCTTTTCGACTTATTTTGTAGCTTGTGCAATAGCTCAAAGTTGGTCCCTATTCCTTTGTTTTAGCTCATAGCTCATATTCTCAAATCTGTTGAGCTTGTTGTCTAGAGTGTTAAGCTTGTTGTTTATTGTTTCATTTGGTCATTTTAGCATAATTTTGTTCTGTTCTCGGTTGGTAGCTTGTTGTGCTCATTTAGCTTATCCTTAGTGCTTATTTTAAGCACATTCCACTTCTTCTAATTCCTCCACATAGCACCTTGTTTTTATATTTTTCCTTTATTCCTTATAGTATTTTAGACTTTTCCTGAAATTTTCATATTTTTCCAAGCTTGTTTAGTATTTTTCTTGATTTAAACTAGTTTTTAAGCATTTTTAATTAGCTTTAAATACAAATAATTAAGAAAAGTCTCAAAAAAATAATTTTTCAATTTTCCTAGATTAAGATAAATATAAAAGTCATAAAAAGTATTTTTCCATAATTTTCTTAGTTTAAAAAGTATTTTTTAGCATTTTAATTAGTTTTAAATAGTTTTTAATTAATAATAAATATATAAAAAGTCTAAAAAATATATTTTATGTTTTAAAATTAGTTTTATCATATTTTAGATTTTTCTAAGTCTTAATTTTATTTTTCTAGTCTTATTTCATATTTTCTTCTATTTTAGAGTATTATTTAAATAGTTAAAATTAGTTTTTAATTAATAATAATTAATTAAATAGTTGTAAAAATAATTTTATTTTTCTAATAATTTTCTTATATATTTAGGATTGTAAAAATGTATTTTTCATATCCGTAGGTATTTTCCTTCTTTATTTTCACGTTTTATTTTGTACGTTTACGTAGTTTTTAATTTAAGCGTAAGTTTTAAGTTTTAAACGTTCATCACTTTAAATATAGTGATAGCGTTTATTTAATATCTTTTATCTTTTTAATTTTCTTAATTTGTATTTAAGTCGCTTTATTTTATAACCTTTTTCAGTAGTGTAATATTCAATCCTAATCCTTTCTGATCACTATCATTAGTGATCATTCTATCGTCTGAGTTTGTGTTTTACACACCATTGAGTCTCCGTGGGACTTAACGACCCGGAATTCACTTGTATTCTCGATCTTCATTGTATTTGTGTTTTAAGCGGTTTTAAGCTTCTACGATTCGGCCATTCACAAGTGGCCGGTTTGTGTGAGGTAGCTTGACTGTTTTCAGCACAGATCACCTTTACATGTGCGTGGGGGTTAGTATTCTTATCTTCTTTTGTTTTTGCATGCAATATTCAACTTGAATTTCATACATTCGTTTCCCAGCAGCTGGAACCACTCTTGATGGTGATCCCACCATTGATGTCGCATTTGATGCTTCTTATTTGCGGAACACTAACCGAAGAAAAAGGCGGCCATGTCGACCCTCCACAACATTTGTGCATCAATCGACTTGATGAGGCGATGGTCACACCGCTGGTGATCCATCCACTCCTAATACAAATGAAAGTGAGTTCTATTTTTTTTCTTTTTTCCCTTTTTTTGTTCCTTTTATAAACACGAGATCCTTTAATTTTTGTGCTCTTTTCTTTTGTTACCAGCTGAGGTGAATTTCACAAACAAACGGTGATCAAACGCGTGTTACGGAAAATGTTGGTCATTAATCGCAACGTCGGAAAAGAGGTGGATGTGCACGTCAGCCTCATAGGAGGGTTGTGCACCGCCGTGCTCTCATGACCAGGGTGCATTCTGGGTCAGATAATAGTGCATGCAACATTGATGGAGAGTCATCTTCTTCTGCGATGCAAGGTGCGCGCTGCCCTTTTTTTCACCATTTTTCTGCGGCTCATTTTTTCACAAACATATATTGTCAGTTCTGTAATTTCGTTATGGTTTTTTAATCGATGTAGGCATCTTTGCCTGAGTACGACGATCTAGGAGACTGTACTGAGCGGTGCTGTTATTGTAATGCTGTTTTTTGGCGTGCGGAGCAGCTTGAAGGCCATTGTGTTGCAGATGCCCCACCTAGATACCATACATGTTGTGGAGGCGGTAAAGTTTTTATGCAACCTGACGCAGACTGCCTCGTATATCAAGGACTTGCTTGACCAAAGTTCCTTTATGGAAAATATACGAACATACAATCAGATGTTTGCAATGACGTCGCTCGGTGCCACAGTTGACAACACAATCAACAATGGTGGAGGCCCATATGTTTGTAAAGTCTCTGGTCAAATGTATCATCGGATAAGCTCACTTTGCCCGGTTGATGATGATCCGAAGTTTTTGCAACTCTACATCTATGACACGCATGATGAAGTTCAGCATAGGTTGAGCCATTTTTCAACCTCAGATGGTCTTGATTGGAATCCAGATATAGTGCAAGGGCTCATTAACTTTTTAGATGCTCACAATGAACTGGTACAGATATTCAGGACTGCACGTGACAAATGTGCCCAGCATGATGTCCCTGAATTTAAGGTAAAGCTTTACAGCGGTGAAGCTCCACGCGGTTATGAACCTCCATTATCAAATGCTCTGGCCGCTATTGTCTTTGACTGTGGGCCTGAAAGTGAATCAAATTACGATGTTATATTGGAGTATCAAAATGGCCCGCTAAAAAGAATTAGCAAGATCCATAAGTCATACATGTCGTTGCAGTTTCCGTTGATATTTATCTATGGTCAGCCAGGGTATCATACAAAACTGATGTTAAGAACAGCGGATCCAAACATTGAGCCAAAACGGGTGTCGATGAATGCATTCTATGCGTACCAGCTGCATCCGAGGTATGATAGTTATGACCTATTGTTTCGCCTGGGAGGCTTTGTTCAGTGACGTTGGGTCGCGGGCGGGTTCTCGCATTATATTGCCTTCGTCGTTCTTGGAGGCCCAAGGTATATGTACAGTCATTACCTGGATGCATTTGCGATCTGCAGGGTTCTTGGTAATCCACGTTTCTTTATAACATTCACATTCAATGTAAAATGGCCTGAGATACAAAGATACATGTCCTAGTTCCCTTGCTTGACAACAGCCGATAGATCAGATATAGTATGCAGAGTTTTTGAGCAAAAGATCAAAGAATTTGTAAAGTTTATGAAGCGAAGCCGGATCTTTGGTTGTGTCACGGGAGGTATGCCTATTCTTTTTCACGCATAAACCTTTTGTGCTTTATCTTTCAGTTTCAGTTTTACCATGGATGCTTGCTTAATGCGATGTGCAAATGCACTATTCTAATTTTATTTGCTAAATTTTTTTGGCCTGCAGTGTTGTACACCATCGAGTTTTAGAAGCGTGGCTTGCCACACTGTCACACACTCCTTTGGATTTCTTTATCAACCAAGATAGAAAATCCTGCAGATGTTGACCAATACATTTCTGCAGAGTTACCTGATCCTCACGATGTTCCACGCACTTATAAAATTGTTTCAGAAATGATGCTGCATGGCCCGTGTGGCAAGGCGAGCCCGAATGCACCATGTATGAAAGGCGATCTCTACAGCAAAAAATTCCCAAAACAATACAATAACGAAACTTTCTTTGATGATAAGGGTTATCCGCATTATCGAAGAAGGCAGCGAAATACTTTTGTAGCAAAAGGCCATATAAAGCTTGACAATGGGTATGTCGTGCCATATAACCGTGATTTGTGCCTGGCATTTGAAGCTCACATCAATGTGGAATATTGTGGGTGGAGCATGCTGATCAAATATCTATTTAAGTATATATCAAAAGGAACTGACAGGATTTTTGCTAAAGTATCAAGGTCTATCGGTGAATCATCTACTTCGTCAACGCAGCCGCAAGAACCAATTGATGAAATACAAAATTACCTCGATGGCCGGTTTATATGTCCTTATGAAACGTGCTGGAGAATCCTAAAATTTGAAATACATATCAGAGAGCCCGGTTTATATGTCCTTATGAAACGTCTTTGGAGAATCCTAAAATTTGAAATACATATCAGAGAGCCGGCGGTTCAGATACTTTCAGTCCATTTGGAGAACATGCACGACGTAAATTTTAGAGACGGTGATAACTTAGAGGCAGTGGTCAATCGTCGTGATCGTAGTTTCGACAACACGACATAATGGTTTACTTACAACATTGAAAATGAGGATGGACGCCATTTGACTTACTTGCAGTTTCCATCAGAGTTTGTATGGTACGGAGATCGGAAATGTTGGTCGCGCAGAAAGACTAACAAGTCTTCTATTGGACGGCTTGCATATATACACCCGACTTCGGGTGAGCTTTTCTACTTAAGAATGTTATTATGTCATCAAAAAGGGTGTAGAGGGTTCGCAGAACTAAGGTCAGTCAACGAAATTGTCTAGCCAACATATCGTGCCGCATGTGATGAGCTAGGCTTGCTTGGTGATGACAAAGAGTGGGACACAACTCTTGAAGAAGCCTGTGGCTCAGCTTCATCTACAGAGCTCAGGTTCCTTTTTGCAAGGCTGCTCACTCATTGTGAGGTTGCCAATCCTTTGCATTTATGGGATAAATATTGGCGAGAAATGGGCCATGATATTCCAACTATTGTCTCGGAACAAGTGCATATACCCAACTATCATGTGAACGATGGAGATTTGGAAGGTTACATATTATACGAATTGGAAATAATACTAAACAGCTGTGGAAAATCAGTTGAGAATTATGGTTTGGAGCTACCTCCAAAAAAACTTCTGGATCAATTAAACAACCACCTATTAATGGAAGAAAAGAATTACGATAGGGAGATGCTGGCGCAAGAAAGGGATGTGTCGATTCCAAGGCTGAACACTAGACAAAAAGTTATATACGATGCTGTTATAAACGCTTTTAAAATAGGTAAGCAAGAATTAATATTCGTATATGGTCATGGAGGAACTGGTAAAACGTTTCTTTGGAAAACAATAATTAGCACTGTGCGGGCTGAAGGTAAAATTGTGTTAGCGGTTGCTTCTTCTGGTATTGCTTCTCTACTTCTTCCAGCAGGTCAAACCGCACATTCAAGATTCAAACTTCCGCTCGAACTCACAGATGAGTCCCTATGTTGTGTTAAAAAAACCACTCTCATAGGAAACCTTTTAAAAGAAACTGATCTGATTATCTGGGATGAAGCACCAATGAATCACCGTCGATGCTTTGAAGCATTGGTTAGGACTCTTAAAGACATATTGGATGCACCAGATGTTTTGTTTGGTGGGAAAACAGTTGTTTTAGGCGGTGATTTCCGCCAAACGCTGCCAATCAAAAAAGGCGCACCCAAAATGGAGATAATAGCATCATTGATTGCAGAATCACACCTCTGGCCTTATTTTCATGTGATGACGAGGTCATTCCGCTCAGATTTAAGTATAGAAGAAGCGAGCACAACGCAATCCTTTGCATCATGGCTTCTTGATATTGGAGATGGTAAAATTGGTGAGCCTGATGAACAAGACCCTAGAGATTCAGCATGGGTTGAGATTCCTTCTAGATTTTGCATACAAGATGATGAAGAAGGCCTCTCCAACCTCATAGATTTCATCTATGACCAGCCTACACTTCAAACCCCTTCAGCAATCACTCTACAGGAGAAGGCAATTGTGTGTCCAAAGAATGAAACAGCAGATATTATTAATTCTAGAGTTTTAGAGATGGTCGATGGCGAAATAACAACTTATGCAAGCTATGATATAGCCACGCCGGTGGGGAATAGCGGGGCTAAAACATAAATGTTATACCCTTCAGAGTATATAAACACATTTAAGCTGCCAGGTTTCCCACCACATGAACTACTGACTCAAGGTTGGATCACCGTGATGCTTTTAAGGAATGTTAACTTGGCGGCGGTTTATGCACGGGACACGCATGATAGTCACGCAGATGATGTCTAAGCTTATTGAAGCGCAAATCATCACAGGCACAAGAGTCGGCGAGAAAGTTTTCATTCATAGGATACCGCTTATTCATAAAGATCCAAACCTCCCTTTTGTTTTCAAACGCACTCAATTCCCAATAAAGCTCTATTACGCTATGACAATCAATAAAAGCCAAGGCCAATCTTTAAACAAAATTGGTGTTTACCTTCCCGAGCCGGTATTTGGTCATGGGCAGTTCTATGTGGCTCTCTACAGAGCTACATCGCCCATGGATTAAGGGTCCTTATCAAATAGCAAGATAACCAAAGACCAAATGTCACGAAAAATATCGTTTTCAAAGATTTTTAAAAAAGAATTAGAGAGACACCTTTTGTTTTGCCACCACATACATAACAATTGGTGTTTGTCTTTTTTTACAAAACACTTAGTTCTTCGTTTGTTATTCTATACACAATGCCATCATAATTCCATGTTACTAACTTTACCTTTTATAAAAGTATTGTGAAATGCTCTGCTCAAAGGTAGATTTCGGCTACTGATTTTAAATGCCATGTCTCATCATTTTAATGCTACAACCGTTATTTCCTCTATCATTGCTCATTTTCAGTTGTTTACCTCTATCTAGCTTTCTTTTTATCACTTACCGGCACAATGGAAGAAGCTCGAATGCTCGGTACAACACGGTAGAAAGACAAAACCCTTGATATAGCTGGTTCACCAGAGGTTGTAACGATACGACAATTAAAGCCAACATCTCACAGCAAAGTGCTCGAGGCGAGGGTTCATTAGAAAATGGACTTCAGTGACTTTCGGCAAAAAGGATGCAGCCGGAGTTTCTAGAAAAAAAAAGGAAACGGGGTTTTACTGATAGATCAAGAGGTATGTGCTAATTCAGGCAATACGCATAAAACATACCACCACTTCAGATGTGTCTAATAATAGATTATTATCAACAGGGCAATGCTATTCGAGTAACATGAATGTTAGAGAACTCGACTATTTCAACCCAAAAATCAAGCTCGGGGAGGTTTACAGGATTTCGGAGTTCATCTGTGAGCCAACAAATCCTTACCGAAAACAATTAACAACAAAACAAGCCTCATATTTGGGAAAGCCACAAAGTTTGATGCTATACAAGCACCGAACATGCACGAGCACTACTTTGATTTTGTTTCGTATAACCACTTCAATACTGGGTTCTGCGAAGATGCGATGGGCGAATGCGACCCAATTCTCGACAGTAACCTTTCTATCTGTCAATATTTTTTGAGCAAACGGACCGCTTACATACTAACACTTCACCGGTGATAGATTACATAGGATGTTTGTGGTCGGTGGGTGAGGTTGTGCGCAAAACAAATGCCGCATAGCAACAAATTAGAAAAGTCGATATCGAAAATCGAGGTTCATTAATTCATGCGATATATTTTTTAAAACCAAAAGCTTATGACATCTACAATGACATGCCAATGTTTGCAGTGGTAATGTTGTTGAGTTCACCATGTGGGACGACATGGCTGAAAATTTTGAAGAAGCTCACCTTCAAGCAACACATCACCCGGTTATAATTGCTTTGTCGGTTCTTCTGCCGAGTTTGCGAAATTCAGAGGTATTGCATAAACATATTAAAAAAAACTTTTGTGTCAAATTCTTACCAAAGTGTCAAACAATACCATGCCGATTACCAACAAAGAACATCCGCAACGCTTTACTACCGAATCCACAAATACCGAAGTGAGGCGCGAGCAAGGTAAAATATTTGATCCGTGCACTTTAACCTCGCAACATCGTCACATAAAATTTGGTGATTCTAATTTTGCAACACACGACAGGCACAAAGAAAAGCAGCAGAAAACACCACCCCTCCGTATTACAAAGACTCCATATGAAGCCTGAAAAGAAAAGTGGCGGAATAGATTTCCCTTGAAGACACTGGTGAACCAAGATCCTGAAACGTATTCGGTAAGTTTACTGTGATGCAAAATTTAACAAATCACCATTCAATTACACCCCAGAAAAGAAAGTTTAATGTAAAAAAAAAACCCGCTCAACTGTTTGCGCAAACATTTACAGGGAGTGTTTTTCACAGTCGAGGCAACAATCACCAGTATCAACATCAAGCGAGATTGGTACTACATGTCTTGCAGTGAATGTGCTTCGAAAGTGAAAGACGAAGGAGGAATGTATCGGTGTCTGAATCATGGAAAACAAGCAAAACCATCCTATAAGTACATAATTTCCTACCTCATCTTCATATAATATTAAAAAACACAATATGTCATTAAAATTAAACACTCACCATTTCTCTTAATGAACCTCACAGGTTTAATTTCAGAGCTTTTATCACAAACCCATCCGCAACAGTGGAGGTCACTTTCTTCAGTCTGGCGGCAGAAGATGTTACAGTATTCATGCTCAGAGTTGCTAGAAAAGCATAAAGCAGAAGACTTGCAAGAAATACCTGAAGAGATTTTTGCCATTGAAGGGCACAAGAACGTCTTCCACTCCATTTCAAACACATCGGGTAGGCGAGAGATTTTATTGTTGCTAAAGTTTTTACAAAAACAAAGGCATGAGGCAACCATCAAGATGATAGAACCATCCCAAGGTAGCGTCATCTAAATCAACAAACTATCTTACTTACAACAAACATTCGTGAATACACATATTTAATGTTTGTTTGTGCATACATAGGGTCGCCACCAACAGCTGCAACAACGACAAACCAACAACGTCTCGAACAACACCCTTTGAGCAAAGTGCGTTCGCAGAAACAAAGGAAAGGTAGGTGACGCTACAAATTTAATATGAAGTTTTATTAAATAAAAAATGTCATGCCTGTCTCATTTGCAAATACAAATACTGTTAGGATTTGGAAAATCCAGTAGTTAAAGTCTCGGTCACCTCAAGTATATGTAATCGTTAGAAAGCTCGTAGTCTTAGTTATTTAATGTCAAGTAGTATTTAGTTTAGTAACACCGTAGAGGACGGACGGGTCTTTACCCACTGTATGCCTGATCCACCGCCCGTCAGGTGGTGTTTTATGTAAGTATTATAAATACTCTCTACCTCCCAAGGTAGAGAGTTGGAGCTCATAATAAGATTTTTCTTTCTCTCACTAAAGTTCCCTAAACCTCTAACTTTCTCTCTCTAGAACTCTTTGTACACCTACTTTGTGTTTGATTTGATGTGTATGTGAAATCCAATATGTTACAAATGGTATCAAGAGCCATGGTTTGATCATCTCTTACATATCTTTGGATTTCTAGTGACTTTTAGGTGGTTTTAGAGTTTGAAAAAGTTTAGTGGTTTTTCCATCATTTGGATCATTTCTAGTGTTAAAGTTTGAATCTTGGGTGTATTTTGTGTTTAGAATCATTGTATGTGCTTGGGTTTTGATTTGGTAAGCTTAAATCATCGTGGTTGAGTTGTTTTTGGATTGAAAATTGGTGTTTATGTGATTTTTCTACCTAGCGACTTAACCCACGGAAAAGTTATCTTGGTAGCGACTTGCTTTGAAAATTGGTAGCGAGTTGTAGTTGATGTTGTTAGCGATTTAGGCATAGCGACTTGTCTATTGAAACAAGCCGACAAACAGTACACTTAGTGGATTCTCCACTACGGGTAGCGACTTGGTAAAAGTTAGCGACTTGTAGTTAAGTTTGTTAGCGACTTGGTGTTAGCTATTTGGTGCTTAGCGAGTTGCTATTTAGCGACTTGACAACTTAGCGACTTGGTGCTTAGCGACTTGCTGTCAAAATTTTGCTAGCGACTTGGTGCTTAGCGAGTTGTTATTTAGCGACTTGACTGTGTCTTAGCAACTTGGTGCTTAGTGACTTGGTTCAGTTTTTCTTAGCGACTTGATTGACTCTGTCTGTAATACGGTTTTCTCTAGATTTAGTAAAATCCCGTGAAAGAATCTATTTCCCGGTTTAATCATAGAGTTATAAAATCCCGTTTAATCTGTCAACATGTCTACCAACGTTCCTACAATCATCTCCATCGCTTTTTGCGAGGATGTTCAAGCATTTGGTTCGATACTCGTCCACCCATGCTTGTGAACGACTACGACTCTTGGGCTCAACGAATCGATTGTATCTTGTCTTGGAAAGGAAAATAGAGTCAACATTCTCAAATCCATTGATGAAGGACCGTATAGGGTTGAGACTATGTCACACCCCAAAATAGAGACATAGTGTCATTGGGGTATGACTGATGAAGATGGAAAAGAAAACAATGATCTATGGAATAGACGGACCAAAAGCACTAGACTCCAATGTATGCATGAGACCCAAAAGCTATGATGAGCTCAATGATAAGGAGAAAAAGAGATTCGATGCGGATATCAGGGCTTCTAACATCATATTACAAGGTCTTCCAAAAGACATCTATGAAATCAAGTACAATCAAGTATATAACTTATCAATCACAACACGAAGCAAAGGCGTATGGGATAATGTCAAGATGCTGAATCTCTCGGGTTCGTCAATTAACTTTGAAGACAGAGAATCTCAATTATATGATGAATTTGAGCATTTCAAGATGAAACCGGATGAGAGTGTCTATGAGTACTATGTGAGATTCCATAAGCTTGTGAATGACATGAGGAAATTTTATGAAAACATCGTTAATGACTATGCCAAACACTCAGTTGAACTCAAAGTTTGTGAACAACATGAATCCCGAATGGCACAAGTTTGTCACCTCTGTGAAGCTAACCAAAGGATTGAAGAATACAAACTATGAGCAAAAGTGTAAAATACTCTAAAATGGGTGATATAATAATTATCGTGTAGTTTTTAAGAAAAGCTTAATATAAATTTAACGATTTATATACTAAATCTAGGTAAACTCAAAATATTGTTTTTAGAAACTAAATGAGATAAAATATATCGACATTTTGGAAGTATCGGATTAAATGTTCAAAATAATAACTTCGCGATAACGCTAATTAATTATGAAATAAACATGTTGCACGAACCTGAAAATATGGAGTATGAGAAATTGGATTCAGACTACTAGAACAAAGATGGAACAATGATCTATGGAATAGACAGACCAAAACGTTCAAAACAAATCCAGGTCTTCTAAAGAGAGACAAGCTCATCAAATGATTCAAGCCTTCTACTCAAACATTGGAATGATTACTACTAAAGCAACATGAATCAATGGCAAGTTTGTCATACTAACCAAAGGATGGAATACAAACTATGAACAACTCTATGCCTTCCTTCTTCATGGAACTCATGTTTGAAAAGAGGATTCTTGAAAATTCAAAACAAATCAGAGACAAGCTTCAAATGATTCGCTTCTATCAAACATTGGATTACTACTAAAGTTCAAAGTTATACATGGGTGAGGAACTCACAAACTCATTCCCATCCAATGTTCAAACAAGCGATCTTTGATGCACACGTGGGAAGCTTCATTAATCAACTGGCTCTCATGATTAGTCAAAACATGAACTCTCTCCCACACACCAACAATAACCTGAGAACAGCGTCTAATCCACACAATCAAGCCACTTTCAGAGATGGGAAGGTTATAGTACAACCAGTTCAAGAAAGGCAGTATGAACAAGGAAGAGTTGGAGTTGGTAGAGGCTATGTGACAAATCAGAATAGGGGAAGAAATGGAAATCAAGGACAAGTTAAGACGATCAAGTGTTACAAGTGTGGAGGTGAGGGACACATTGCAAGGAACTGCACATCGCCAAAATGCCCTCAAAATGCTGAATACTTCAGGGATAAGATGTTGCTTGTTCAAGCCCGGGATAATGGTGTAGCTTTGGATGAAGAAGAGTTGTTATTTCTTGCTGAGGGAAATGCCAAGACATATGATGCAGATGTGGATGAGCGGCCAATTCGGAGATAGGCCATAATCATCGAATGCCTTTCAAGTAGGCGATTGTGATGCATACGACTCTGATGTGGATGAAGAACCCATTGCACAAACCATTTTCATGGCTAGCATTTCTCCAATGGTCACTCCTAAAGTCTCTTCATCACCACAAGCTGGTCCATCCAAAGACAAACTCATTTATGAGGTACTAAAACTATACGATGATGTTGATATGCAAAAGATGCATGACAAAGTACAATCAACTGAAACTATTGAGTCAAATATTGAAGATATGGGTAATATCAATGTTGTCCCATATGATCAATATGTGAAACAAAGTGAAAGTGAAGTTGTACCAAGTGATGCATCTTCTGCAGTCAACGATGACTATGTTTTTGATGAATACACTGCATGTGCCCCGATGATTCTGTATCTCTCGAACTTAATGCCTATAAAAAACGAGTTGCCATTTATGAACAACTTGCTAAGTTTGAGCTAACTACTGTGAGCGGAGTTGGATAACCAACTGTGTACAATTATTAGAAAAAGTAATTTTAGAGAAGAAGTGTTAAAACAAGAGTTAAACTCCTTACAAGAAAAGCTTTCAAAACCTGCTAAGCAAAAACAAGAACTTCAAGAAAATGTTAAAGTGCTTAAGCAAGAACTTCATGCTAAGGAATCAAAACTTTTAAATGATTTTTCTAATCTAAAAACTTTGAAGAACAAGCTTGAAAATAAGTTGTACGTACAAGGGAACACCATTCAGACTGCCAACATGATCACTAAGCATAGAGTCTTAAGCGATAAGCATAGCATTCCCCTTGTTGAGGAACCAAATCCAGAGGTCATTAAAAAGGCTAGAAATGCTCATAAGGTACTTTATGATGGCAATGAAATCCTTAAACCTAGACAGAAACCTAGTTGCGCTGAGTGCACTGAGGAAGATAAGAAATCTGATGAAGTCACTAGGGAAAAGATGAACAAGAAGTTAGATGATCCTAAATGTAAAGAGAAAAAAATAAATATCACATCCCATGATTACAAGAAGGAGAATTGGATTTCCTTGAACATGTTTAAGCCTCAGACGTTGTTAACACCCGAACAAGTGTTCTAGAAAAAGGATTTAGATAAACAAAAAACAGAGAATCTTGTTGAAACGAACCCCCCCCCCTTTTGGAAAATGCCTTCAGCGACTGTGTATCCTCCCAATACACCAATGCATTTAGTTCCTAGGACTATTGCCACTAAAAGCAAGACCTTAATCAGTCAATATGTTATTCTTCAACTATTTGTCGATTTTGAGAAAACTTGTAAGAAAAGGATCACACCTGGGATAACTGAAGTGGAAAGGGGTTTTGAGCAAACAAAAGAATGCTATCTAACTGAGGTCATGCCTTTCTTTAAACTACTAAAAGATCATTTTGAGAGTCTTAAAAGGGGATAGATTCAGATATTAAAGGAATGGAAAAGGAATTTGATGCAATGATAGTTGAGGTTAGTGACTATGAGCGAGCATTAAAATATAATGAGATTGAGAGGAAGAACTTGCATACCTTGAATGAGAATCTTATTTCTGAATGTATTGCTCAAGATGTGTTTTACACTGCTACGAATTGCTCCATTAATGCTTCTTAATTTCATGAATTATCTGTTGCTCTGAAAGTCTCTCATGATCGTGTCATTGAGCTTGAAAAGATTAATTTGAAACTTAATGAGAAAATTGATCGGGATGATCACGATAATTTGGTAAAGCATCTTTCTAAACTAGAAGTTGAACATTTTGATTTACAACAAAAATATCAACATCTAAAAGAAAATGTTAAAACCTCAAATATCAAGACATCCTTGGATGCTCCCGAATTTGATGCGCTTTTGAAATTAGCAAACGTGATGAACAGATTCGAGCTCATTGTAACACGATCAAAAGTTTGAAAGCCCAAATCTCTCAATTGAAGGGTGAAAAGAACAATGTGACTGGATCCCAAATGCCTCCTCCTTTAGATTCTCGGTACTCTCAAACTTTTCATCTTCAAAACTTAGTTAATGCCTTACAAAAGGAAAACGAGTTTTCTAGAAGAAAATGAAAAAGTTAAACGACACTTTAAAGAGTTATATGATTCAATGAAAGTCACTCGTGACCAAAACAACGAAAAAATAACGTCTTTACAAAAGGAAATTGAGAATCTGAGAAGTCGAGAAATGGGAAACTGCCACTTGTTTTTAATAAGAATGTTGTTTCAAAGTCACCCTTAGATGCAAATACACTTTGTGACGGTTAAATATCTTCCTCCTCATCTTAGGAATAATGAACCTGCGTTTCATGACTATTGTGCTTACCTTAAGGATAGTCTAGAATGTCTCCGTGAGATTGTCGAAGAGGATTTCATTAACAAACCTCTTGATAGAGAAATTAGGTTTGCTTGCCTCAAGGCCAAACGATCTCAAGAGCTGCTAGAATGTGTAATTGCAACATGTCCTAAATCCTTAGGTGCAAAAGGCAAAGCTGTGATGCCTTGTTCTATGCCTAGTGCCAAGCATTCAAACCATTCTAGGCCCTGTTTTAAGAAAGTGAACATCAATGTGTCGTCTAGTAATACAGATCCTTGCAGGTCTAGTTCAGGAATGCAAAAAGAAGATCAACCAACTAATGTTCCCATAATTCCCTCTACATGAGTAATCAGTGACATTAAAGCGAGCAGGTCAAAGTCTCAAGACAATACAAGGAATGATAGGACCTCGCAAGCTAAAATGTGCATTGGAAAAGAGTAGAAGACCAATCTAGGAACTTTAAGTTTGAGTAGAATAAAACGAATCGTGTTGATTCTAGTATTAGCCATAGGCATACGTAATTAATTCAATTCGATACTATTTGCAAACCTTGTAATGATGTCTGCTTGAATTCTGCTGCTAATCATGAATGTGGTGTGAATGCTTTGTCTAATGCTGTCAAATGCCCGTTAAAATTGTTAATGCTAATAATCGTGCAAAGAAGGCTAAAAGGCAAAGACGAAAGATTGTTAAAAAACAGTGGAAACCTACAGGAAGAACATTTATAAAGATAGGTTATTATTGGATACCTTTTGGCCATAAGAATAATCAGTTTTGCCCTCAAAATGCTAAGACTATGCCCACTAGAAAATGGATGCCTATTGGTAGAACTATTCCCTTAAGAAGTGAACATACTTTGAATAGGTCAAATCTGAGACACCAACATTGCTTCTATTCCCAATGATTCCATTGCTTCTACTTCTGATATGGATGTTTCTATTTCGGATGTGGGTGTTCCAATTACTGTTACTAACCAAGTGGAACCCATTCTTGCATAGGGATCCCAATTATCGATTATCCATTCTTGTCTCGTGTTCAACCGCAGATCGTTCAAATCGTTCTATGGTACTTGGACTCGGTTTCCAAGCATATGACTGACCGTCGCGCTCATGAACTTCGTGAGTAAATTCATCGGGACTGTTAGATTCAGGAACGACCATTTTGGAGCAATTATGGGTTATGATGACTATGTAGTTGGCAAAAGTGTAATCTCCAGGGTATATTATGTGGAAGGTCTTGGTCATAATTTGTTCTCTGTTGGTCAATTCTGTGATTCCGATCTAGAGGTGGCTTTTAGAAAACATACTTGCTTCGTTAGACAACTTGATGGTGTGGAATTATTAAGAGGTACTCGAGGTTCTAACCTATATACCAAGGTTGTCAAAATCGCGATCGATCGAGACATGATGAAGTCTTCTCCAATCGCGCTTGCGTCAAAGGCTTATGTCTAAAACAAGAATTTTTCAAAAAAAATTTATTTTGGTGTTGTTAATTAATTGTCATGAGTGTAAAATCATTATGTTTTTATGGGCTATTTAGAAATATTTTAGACGTCTTTTGGTTTATTAAAAAACGATCAATGTTAGAAGCTTTTTTTTAAGTAAACTTCTACATACATGAAATTTTGTTCTATTTTATTTTATGTTACGGAATATTCTAATTTAATTTATTTGGTCATCAAGAAAAAAATTCAAATATTATCCTTTCATCACCTCTATTATAAATTATGTCGTTTCATTTTCAGATACAATCCTTTTATCTTTTGCAAATCTATATATTATAACAAAAAAGTTACGATCTTGGTTAGATAATAAAAACATTAAAACAAAAGTAGGTGCACCGTGCTTTGTGCAAATATGAATTGCAATATATCTAATATTCTACGTACTTGAATGATCATATGAAATATTATATAGAAATATAAAACTACAATCCCTATACAAAAATATTTACATTTTCATAGGATCTTACGATCCTGATCCGATCCTACGACATCTTGCAAAGCCGGAAAGATCATAGGATCCCGATCCTGACAACCTTGCTATATACCATTTCTATCGAAGACATGATGAAGTCTTCTCCAGTCGCTCTCAATCACTTGAACTTCGAACCATAAACAACCTTGAAAGGATCTTGTTAGAGGCTTACCCAGATAAAATATGCATCTTTGTTCAAATGGGAAAGCACGAAATATGCCCACAAACCAAATCTCACAAACTCTGTAATGGAAGTCCTTCATACCCTTCATATGGATCTGTGCGGCCCAATGAGAGTGCAAACTATTAATGGGAAGAGATATGTGTTAGTAGTGGTTGATGACTACTCCAGATTCACTTGGGTTAAGTTTTTGAGGACGAAGGATGAAACTCCAGATGTCATCATTAAACTCATTAAACAACTTCAGATCCGACTCAACAAAACAGTTCGGATCGTCCGTACTGACAATGGAACTGAGTTTGTTAATAAAGAACTCAATGAATTTTATGGAAATGTTGGAATCAGTCCCCAAAGAAGTGTCCCTCGAACTCCTCAACAGAACGGTGTAGTTGAAAGACGAAATCGAACTCTTGTAGAAGCTGCAAGGACAATGTTGATTTACTCAAAGGTTCCAATGTTTCTATGGGCTGAAGCTATTGCCACTGCTTGTTACACTCAAAATCGATCTCTAATTCACACTTCTCATGGAAAGACTCCTTATGAACTTGTCCACAATAGAAAACCTGATCTATCATACCTTCGTGTGTTTGGTGCTTTATGTTATCCAACTAATGATGGTCAAGATTTAGGAAAACTGAGAGCTAAAGCGGACATTGGAGTTTTTGTAGGCTATGCACCAAACAGAAAAGGTTACCGAATCTATAACAAGAGAACCCGAAATATCATGGAAACAATTCACGTCACGTTTGATGAGCTGACCGGTCAAATGGCTCCTGGACAATCCAGTTCTGGACCCGCACTTCAAAACAGTCCCATTGGTTCATCTCTTGTACCAAACTCATCTCCAGCAACTCCATATGTACCTCCATCAGAAGATGATTTAAAGAAATTGTTTGATCCAATGTTTGATGAACACTATGAACCGAATGCTGATGAAATGTCAGTCCCATCAACAGAGGCTGCTCCTATCCCTGTGAATGAAGTGAACCCTTCAGTCTCAATATCATTAAGTCAAGAAGCTCCTGCTGCTGATCACTCTGTCTCATCAACTAATCATCTATCATCAAATGTACATCATGGAAGTGTTTCTGGCATCAATGATGAAGTTAATCCCTTTGCTACTCCCGAAGAAGCTCCATTTGAAAATATCTTTGCTCCTGAATCATCATCAGAACCATCTTCATCCGGAGACATTGACTCTGCTACTTCAGTTCCACAACAACAACCACATGAACACCTTAGAAAATGGACACATGATCACCCATTGGACAACATCATTGGAAACCCCTCTCGCCCAGTATCCACACGGAAACAACTTGCAACCGATGCCTTATGGTGTTTCTTCAACTCCGTACTCTCTAAGGTCGAACCAAAAGACATTAAAACCGCCATGAATGAAGACTGCTAGTTCAATGTGAAACTTGATGAGCATGGTGATGTCCTAAAGAACAAGGCTCGATTGGTTGCCAAAGGATACCATCAAGAAGAGGGTATTGACTTTGAAGAATCTTTTGCTCCTGTTGCTCGAATAGAGGCAATCAGAATCTTCTTGGCTAATGCTGCAAGTAAGAACATGATAGTCTATCAAATGGATGTAAAGACGGCATTTCTGAACGGAGATCTTAAAGAAGTCGTCTACGTCAGCCAACCTGAAGGATTTGTGAATCCAGAGCATCCTACTCACGTGTATCGTTTGAAGAAGGCGCTTTACGGGTTAAAGCAAGCCCCAAGGGCATGGTATGATACGCTATCAAAGTTTCTTCTGTCTACCGGCTTCAGCAAAGGAGCAGTTGATCCTACATTGTTCACCCGGAAGTTAGGCAAACATTTAATTCACATTCAAATTTATGTAGATGATATTATCTTTGCCTCGACTGACCCCAATGAATGTGATCATTTTTCTAATGAAATGGGTTCCAAATTCCAAATGTCTATGATGGGACAAATGTCATTTTTCTTGGGATTACAAATTTCACAAAGTCCCGGAGGCATTTTCATAAATCAATCTAAATATGCAAATGAGATTTTAAAGAAATTTGGATTTGTATCATGTGACACAGTTGACACTCCCATGATTGAACGAACCAAACTGGATGAGGACCACTCAGGGATCATGGTAGATCAAACGAAGTATCGTAGCATGATTGGATCCCTGATGTACCTCACAGCTAGCAGACCAGACATCTTGTTCGCTGTGTGCATATGTGCTAGATATCAGGCTAAACCTACTAAAAAGCACCTTGAAGCGGTTAAAAGGGTCTTTCGGTATCTCCAAGGAACCATCAATATGGGACTTTGGTACCCGAAAGACACCGGTATGTCACTAACAGCCTATGCAGATGCTGATCATGCAGGATGTCAAGATACTCGTCGAAGTACGTCTGGAGGTGCTCAGTTCTTGGGTGATAAGCTTGTAAGCTGGTCTTCAAAGAAGCAAATGAGTACTTCTATTTCCTCTACAGAGGCTGAATACATAGCCATGTCATCTTGTTGTGCTCAAATTCTTTGGATGAGATCCCAATTATCTGACTATGGCTTTGAATTCAACAGAACCCCTCTGTACTGTGATAATAAAAGGGCTATTGCTCTCTCATGCAACAACGTTCAACACTCAAGAGCAAAACACATCGACATCCGACATCATTTCATCAGGGAGCAAGTGGAAAACGGTGTTGTGGAACTCTATTTTGTGAAATCAGAATACCAGTTAGCTGACATCTTCACCAAAGCTCTTCCAAGAGAACGTTTTGAGTTTATTCTTCCACGACTTGGATTGAAAAGCCTTCAACCAGAAACACTCAAACGTCTTCAGGAGGAAGACGAGGAGTAAATGTCTTTCCTTCATCTATATCTTTGTATATATTTATCCAAAAAAAAATCAAAAAATCAAATAAAAAATTATAAAACTTTCAAAATCCATAAAAATGTGAAAAATTCGAAAAATCCTCAAAAAATATTGTCATTTTGTCATGTTTTTCTCGATTCGATAACATCTACGGTCTTAATGCTGTCTTTCAAAGAATGATACGGGACTTTAGATGTTGTTCGAATGTTTAAAAAAATAAAAAATAATAAAATAATAAAAAAAAATAAAAAATTTGGGAAAAAGAAAAAGAAAATGGTTTATTGTCATTTCAGGCAATAACCCGCTTCTCAAAGATAAAACAGAGCCATACTTTATATTGGTTTTCAAAATCCTTGCTCTGATTCTTTAAACTAATCTTTACTATATAATGAAAACTAGTTGTTTTGAAAAATAACTCGGACTCTATTTTTGATAATCATCAGGACTTAAAATTTTTTCAAAACATCTATCTCTCAATCAACAACGTATGTCATTGATTGAGGGGGAGAATGATTTCAATTAAATAAAAAAGTTATTTGTCATATAATTTTTTTCAAAAGATAATCATGCATGTTTAATCATTGGAGTTTAAAGTCTCAAAATCAGATCCTTGTCAGTTAAAACGTTTTCACAAATCAAGTCACAATTCTCCTTAAAATCCTTCAAAATCAATTTAAATCTACAGAGATCGCAAATCTCAAATGATTTGATAATTGTGATCGGGGGAGAATTTGTGATTTAAATTGGATTTAAACTGATAGTTCGATAAATGGTTTCATAAGTGTTTAGCATGTTTGCCTCCCCGCATGTGCCGCAAGTGTCAAACGATTTCAAATTTTCCATGCACATGTTGAGGGGGAGCAACTATTTTAAACCTCAAATTATTGAAACGTGACTGAATTGTCTCTAAGTGCAGGTTCCCTCTAATATGTGCAAAATTCTTTCAAAATTCGAGGCACATATTGAGGGGGAGCAAACTTTTGAAAACCTCATCCTTCCTCAAAATGTTTTATCTACTCAAATTGATTGGGAAGTGATGATGATCATTTTAGAAAATGTTAATCAAAAGATTGGACCTTTCACTCTTAATCTAACGATTTCAAAGATCTCTTGCTTTCATGTGCTAAAACAATTTCGAAAATATTATGCACATGTTGAGGGGGAGCTCCTGTTCTAAAAATATCAAAAACAATTCAGGTACAAAATGCTTTGATAATATATCATAAGTATCTGGATTGATTTTCAAATGGTTTTCAATTGGTTCCAATGGCAGATGAACAATACCAAATAGACCGACCAACTTTACTTTATGTATGGTGATATAAGGATGATAAGGTTAGGTATTTGTTCCCATGATCCGCTAGAACCGGAGGGATCTACCCAGGGACAATCCACTAGATAGTGTAGAATTCCTTAGGTATATTGAAAAAAGGAGAAAAATGAGATATGGGAAGAGTGCGGACTGAGACTGAGCTAGTACTGGAATAAACCCAACAAGGTTCTAGCTATGAAGTCTCGGTAAGCACTGAAGGGGTTGAAGAATGAAAAAGAATTGAATGAGAAAAGGGTGAAAACAAATAGCCCTCCAATTATTCAACCTTAGGGCAGATACCGGGTTCAATTCATATGCTACTGGTGGTTACCAAGGTAACATCGGTATTGAAGACAAGACGTCATGGACCCAGTGACGCACTGCACTTCAACTTCCCAAACTACTCAAGTTCCTCTTAAAAGGTCTTGTTTCATTCTCACGGGGAACCGACATTATCTATCGACTTTCTATTAGAGATTGTTGATATTGAAGAAGGAGACCCTCTCCCTAGTCTCCGATATAGGATCCAAATATGCACAAATTGAGTCTAGAGCCACGAGATCATCAATAAATCTCATTAGGACACTTTCAATGAAGACTCTCTATTTCACACAATGTGGAAAGAGAGATTATATCTTGAGTCCTACGCATTATCCTTGTGGTATTGCCAGAACATCCGAGTGATATGCAAACATATTCACAATGAAGATGGAAAGCCTTCTGGAGCCATCATCAAACAAGCTCCTGGTAGGTGGCATGTGAGATCTACCCAATAGATCAATCATGTGACAACTGGACAGAAACAATGGAGAGACTCAATCTTTTGAATCAATCCTGGTTCAGGTTATGGATTGACGGATACCTTTGAAAAAACCGGTCGTTGTGCTTAAAAACTCTTTTCTTTAGCACATCAACTGTGTACTTATTTCTCAAAACAAAAGGTGTTTATGATTGATAATTGATTTTCATTAAAACCTTCGTTGTATTGCAAAAACAATTTCTATTGAGCAATACACGATTGTTTTTCAAATCTCTTTTCATCAATCGGTGAATCTCGTTTCGCTGGTTCACTCACTCCGTGTTGTCTTCTTTGAGACGTTCGGTTTGAGAACAGCTAAGCATGCGAAACCCTGTCAAGGAAATTCTTTGGAGTTATACCGATCACAGGCGTACTTGTACTGATCAATGGGGAACCGTGGGCCGTGTACCTCAATTCATCGAAAGTGATCAAAGACACTTTCGTGCGCTTTATTGCTAACTGTCTTATGCAGGTGCACCACGATGTTTGCAGCTGATCAGAATGGAGCGGTCAATCCATAGCCGCATGCTCACACAACACATTCATATCTAAAGAAATCATGATTAGTGCATCAATGACTCTGATATTTTCACTCCATGCTTCTGCTACGCTGCTGCCAATATCATGAATCAACGAAAGCTTCCGCTACTCTGATAAGAAGAAATCATGATCCAAAATGTGAGCATGTCGGTCCAAAAAGTCACTACATCACATAATACCAACACCACAATGGATGAGTCAGAGATTTAATATTGCTGATGATCTCAAAGTTGGCTCAAAAATCAGTATCACATGGATCAGTTAAAGACCTCCACTCAGATTATCCTAAACATGCAATAATGAAGAATCAAAGACTACGAGCTACAGAACAAGAATTCAAGAACAATCTCAATGATATATTTGTTTGTTTTCTATGTAATTTAAATGTATGTTTGAGGTGACCTCCCTTAGGGGGAGATTGTTAGGATTTGGAAAATCCAGTAGTTAAAGTCTCGGTCACCTCAAGTATATGTAATCGTTAGAAAGCTCGTAATCTTAGTTATTTAATGTCAAGTAGTATTTAGTTTAGTAACACCGTGGAGGACGGACGGGTCTTTACCCACTGTATGCCTGATCCACAGCCCGTCAGGTGGCGTTTTATGTAAGTACTATAAATACTCTCTATCTCCCAAGGTAGAGAGTTGGAGCTCATAATAAGATTTTTCTTTCTCTCACTAAAGTTCCCTAAACCTCTAACTTTCTCTCTCTAGAACTCTTTGTACGCCTACTTTGTGTTTGATTTGATGTGTATGTGAAATCCAATATGTTACAAATACTAATTATTGTTTTACAATACAGTAAAAACACCAGCAACACCTGCCACAGTAACAGCCATGGAGGATTTGGAAGACCAAAAACAAAAAGCAGCCAGCTCAAAGAGTGTAAGAAGAGCATTGTTTTAGGATGAGAATGAAGATGTCAAGAAACAAAAAGGTTAGCGCCACAAATTTGACAACCCATTTTATTTAATGCAATATCTTACAACTGATTTTCATGGGTAACACACAAGCGCTACAACAATACTCATAATAAGATCACTGACACACACAACTGCAAAAACAACCAACAACAGACAACACACTTACGACGCACACACTTAGAAATCCATCAGACCCCTCAGTTTCTGGATAAAGATGTCATTGTTCCGAGCATTGAGCTCCAGTTCCCGTGCCAGGATACGCATCTGTTGGATCTTTTGATCATCTTTACCTTGAACCCCCATGAGATATTCTGCTGTTTTTTGAGCATGCGTGTTTCCAACACTCTCCAATTCTTGGATAAAGCTGAGCCTTTCTTGAGTGATTTGAAGCAATCTTCCCGCCAACGCATTCATCTGTTGTGCCATCCCAATATCTTCGCCAGAGGCTTGGTAGCAATAGAACACTAGCATATCAGGCCAGTTGTTAGAATTCGTGTCGGCTCTAAGCTTATCACACCTAGGGTACCTAGACATTTCCTTATTTCACTTTTTTATCACAACTTAAAAAATAAACTGGTTCGCTAACAAGGTGGGTTGGCTCTCTTAAATAGCCAAGCAGCAAATAAAAAACAAAAGACAGATACATGCATTACTGTTTATTTATTTTAGTTTTTTATTTAATTTATCCATGCTAAAATTACAGCTTTTATTATTGCTTTTATTCATCACAAAAATTTACAAATGCATGTTTCTCAAACATAACCACAAACTTTATTAAACACATACATATTATATGATGCTACACATTAACATTTAGAAATCGATTAGTCCCTTAAGCTTCATGGCAAACACATCCTTATCACGAGCGCTTAGATCCAATGCATCTACCATTATTATCATTTCATCAACTTTTTTACGATCTTTCTGTTGGAGTTCATTTAAGTGCTTGGCAGTTTTTTGCGCAAAAAGGTTGCCTACGGTTTCCAGCTCTTGAATGAAACGGGCCCTTTCACCGATAAGACAACCTAATCTTACGGACAATGCATTTATCTCTCGCACTATTTGAATCTCCTCTGCTGAAGCTTGGCGAAAATAGAAAAACAGCATGTCTGTCTAATTCGTAGAATTAGCATAGTTTATCAGCTTAGCACACTTAGGATGGATTGCCATTCTGTTTTGTTGGTTACTTTCACAAGCTAAACAGATAGTTTATGATAAAAATAACCTTCACAGTTTATATTTTAAATATCCCCTGTAAGCATAGGCTCCTTTTTCACATGCCTATTCCATATCTCCAACCCCTGTCCTTATAATTGAGTCCCTCACATGATGCACAGTTGCTCCCATATTATTGAATAGCCCCAAACAAAAATATGGCAGACATCCAACTGTTAGCCCAGCCACATTTACAAGATTCATTTAAAATCACATGTTGTTGTTAGTGCCTGCATATTCTTTTAATATTCATCCAACTGCTTTAAAGCCCAGCCAATTATTGCTACTCAATTTGTTTTTTTCACTTACACATGGTCACAAGCTTTACTGTTTATGAACACACATTCAAAACAGGATAAATGACTGGTGATTTTCCATACCACTTTTCAATCCTCACATCTTGCACATCTATCAAAGGGTAACACACCAATTATTTACACAGTTACTTAATCTTGGAACCACAAAGCACCACTCAACCATACGCAGTGCTGTTTAACTTCAACCAATCGCACACTAAAAACAGCAGAAATCAAATTTATTGTGCACACCCTTTCACATTTCTTAAATGCTTTACATTTATTAACCTTTAATAAAAAAACATACACAAACATCCATACACAAAGACAAAGTTTTATTCATAACAGAATTCGAATACTTAGTTGAAGAAAATACATTAAAATACACCAAACTTAAAATTCAGGCAGCCTTGGTAGCAATACAGTCACTAACAACAATCACCAGAAGAGCCAACACTAGCCCTTTAGATCCATCAAACCTACATGACGTTTCTTTTCAGCCCTCTTTTCACGAGCTAAATCCAAAACCCCAACCAATGCAGCTAAGATATCTCGGTCTCTCTGCTGCGTCTCCAACATGCACTCAACTGCATCAGGAGCAACATCATCAAATGGGCTAAAAGACTGGCCTTCTTGAATTAGTCGATCTCTTCTCTCAATGTTAGCCTCAACATCAGCACATTTCTATGAAATGTACATGATGATGCTCTCATTCTCTCTCCATTCTTGCACAAACAGATACTTAAAGCAATGCTGAAGCTTATTAGAACCACAACACTCCTTTAAATGGTCAATATTTGGTCTAGCACCCATAGTGGTTAAAAATGAGGTGGATACAGAATGCCTAAGCAAACTCATCCTTATATAGCCAACAAAAACAAACAGGCCATAAAACAATTAATTAAAAAAATAAAATGGTAAAAAATAATATATAATAATAAAAACACATTCATGTACCTCAAACCATGCACAAAGTGGTGGGCTTTATTGATACAAACAATATTTTACAACATGAAATACAAACATGACCTCACCATAACATTGCTTCTACTCATAAACAAGCCAACACCTAAAACCGCAGAACGGTTTGCTAATCATATTGCTCCATAGTCAGCACGTGATGGCGCTGCTGCCTACATGCTTCATGTGGTATATCAACAAGGACAACCATTGCAGACAACAACTCATAGTCTTTGTTATGTGCTTCCTGCAAACACGCGAGTCCATTAGCTGCTACA
>OU343222.1:166111690-166293142 GCA_910596185.1 Chrysanthemum makinoi | reverse complement strand
CAAAGATTAATGTAATGTATTTTATTAATGAAATTAGATTTTAATTAAATATATTGTTTTATTAAAAAAAAAATACGACGACACCAGCGAAATGGTGTTTTCTAGGGAGTGGGGTTTGGTGTCATAGTTAAAACTGATGCCATTAACAAAAATACTGATGACACTACTTTTTTTCCCATGAGTCAACCACTTTTGGCACGACGGTACCTAGCCCCCCTTTAGATGTCAACATAAAACAAAAATAAACAAAACTAAAATGCCAGCACGTACACGTATCGTACCTTATATTGTTTTTCTTTTGAAAACTCATCCTCTCTTATATCATTAGACCTCTCAAGAAAAAATATCTCAAGCAAAAATATCTCAAACAACAATATTTTTCGAGAAATTTCAGATTTATTAATCTTGTGAGATTGAATAATTTTAATCTTTCAAGAACACCTAATAAAAGGACAAATCCAACAAGATGCAGACTCTAGACGACACATCTCATGATTCGTTCTTGGGAAGCAAATGCAGTGATCGTCTTGTGATTTACGACTGATTCACTTGCTAGTTGGATTCCATCATTCAACACTCCTAATTGATTAAAACGGTGATAGTGATGGAGATGGTGTTGGTGGCGATGCAATGGTGGTGACGGTGATGAAGATAACCATTTCATTTTTGGATATGACGGAAAATAAAGAGAGCATCAGGTTGGAAAAGGAGATGAGATATAAAGAATATAGATTGTCAATTTTAATGAATGACCAAGTATACCCCTATGTGTAATATTCTCTTTTTATTTGATCAAATCTTGTCTTATGATCTCAACGACCTAAAAGCTTTTATACTTTTTAGAAAGTGAACACTTCTATTTGATCCGGAACCTCTATGGGATTACATTTAGTGAAAAAGAGAGGAATGCTACTTTTGTTGTTTATTTTGGCATTGGTTAATAAAATTGTATTTTTTTTCTCACAATTCTTTTTTTATAATGAGCTTGCTTTTTGTGAATTTATTTTTAAATTTATATACAGAAAATGATGAAAATGAATCATGACGAAATATGAATAATTTTAGGGTAATGTTAAAAAAAGAGTGTGCTTAATTTTTCAACATTGTCGTCCTTCTGCTATATGTAACGTGGATATTGACACTCGTATTTTAATACTTATGTTTAGGGTCGATTTTTACTAATTCTAACGTTAATTATCTTGCAAAATTATCATGTAATTTTATTATAGATAAAATTTAATAAGGATTAATGCAGTCTAAGTAGTTAACATAAGATACAATACATTTTCTTTAGTAAATTTGATAAGACACCGTACTTTCGTGGTTTAAATAGTAATTATTTTCTCGAGTTTTTAGTCGGTAATTCACATAACTTGTCCATATGTTTAAAGTGACATAAATACAGAAAATGTGGACATGGTTCCTTATATGCTAAAGGAAAAGGAAAATCTACGGATTTATTTATTTTTTTATTATTTTATTATTTTTATTTTTTGATCTCGTTTTCTTAACTAATCAACAAAATTGGAAATACGTCTACATTTGACGATAACTTATGAAACTTTAAACAAGTTACCGATTATGTTGATCACGGGTTGAAAAGAAAATAAAATATAATCACTATTTTAAACCACTAAAGTACGATATTACTAAAACAATTAAAAAAATTGCTAATATGGTACACTAGAAAGAAAATCACTATTTATGACTTTAACCCATAATACTATTATTAAAAGGGTTTAACTTTTAATAATGTGACAAAAACTATATTATTGGTTGGGTTTCCAAAAAGTATACAAAATGGTTGAGCGGCGGATATTCATTTCATATGTTCGTATATGTTACTATGTTAGGCTTTATTTTCACTATGCTTTCAATTTTATGGAACCCCGCCTTTAATCCTCTATCAGACCACACAAATCCTAAACCATCCCCCATGACGAGTACAAACCTTAGCCAACAAGACGACATCAACAACCCTTATCAACATTCGCACGCTTTGAAAACAATATGAAAACACTATCGACCATCACCGTGGGACTATATGCAATATTCATTTTGTTATTTGTTTTATAGATTCACTTTATATAAACGGTATATATTGTGCTTTTGCAAAGAGGTATTTTTTTGTCATTTTTTTTTTGTTTTCAGATTGCTATTAAGTATGTAATTTACTAATTTATAATGTATCTAATTTTGCACTTAATTATGTTAAGTTGTTGCAATTTGGATAATTGTTGATAGAATATTAAGTATGTAATAATAAATTGGGAAATTATATGACAATTTTGATATGTCATTTCAGTAGTATTCAAGAGGATTTAATTAATTTACTTGTGTTGAATTTTTAACAATTGAAGATGATTTTTGTGCTTCATATGTACCCCGTAGTATAGATGTGATAAGTTACGTTTTTTTCTTAGAGTTTTCATGACCAAAGTATGTTGGCTTTTGGTTTATATGGTGAGGCAAAGTCTACAAATGAGTAATGTACTCCCTAATTTGTTTTAACATGACAACTTACTCTAAAAACATATGTGTTCATTAGTGAACTTTTAAAATTTTGAAAGTATGACTAATCATTACATAATCCCAGTTAAAATATTGCACTCTAGTACTCATACATATCCCCATTAAAAATTGCATCATTGGTCCTCAATACATACCTCAGTTAGTCCAAAATACATAACCATGGCCCCACCCCCACCCCCCCACCACCCCTACCACCACCATCACTCACCACCGCTACCACTTTACCACCACCTTGCCACCCATTACACCCCTAGCCATCCCCACCACGCCACCACGACACACCACCCACATTACCACCCACCACCACTCACCACCACCACCCACTGCCACCACCTACCACCACTTACCACCACCAATAACCACCCACCACCAAACCACCACCACCACTATTTACCATCACCACCACTACCAATTCACCCACCGCCACCCATGCTACTACCATCACTAGGTGGTGCGTGGGTGGCGGTGTAAGTGTGGTGGTGGGTGGTGGTATGTGGCAGATGGCAGTGGGTGGTGAGTCGGGTGGTGATTGGTGGTGGTAGTAAGTGGTGCCCCTAATGCTGGTGGTGGTGGTAGTGGCGCGCTGATGGTGGTTGGTGGTAAGTGCTGGTGGTAAGTGGTAGTTGTATTGGTGGTGGTAAGTGGTGGTAGGTGGTAATGGTTGGTGGTCAGTAGGTGGTTGTGGTGGGGTGTGTGCGCAGTGGGTGGCGAGGTGGTGGGTGGTCGGGGGTAACTGGTGTGGTGTGACGGTGGTGGAGTGTCGAGTGGTGGTGGTGATTGGTTGGTGGTAGGTGGTGGTGATAGGTGGTGGTGGTGATAGGTGTGGGGGCGTTGGTTATGGATTTGGACTAATGTTAAGTATTGAGTAATCAACGATGCATTTTTTTTAACTGGAGTTATGTATTAAGGACTAGCGTTGCAATTTTTTAATTGAGGTTATGTAATGGTTAGTCATAGTGGCACACACCCAAATTACCTGTTTTGGCAGGCGAATGGAATCCGGGGATGACCTGTCATAGCATCAAAATTACAGTTATATCGAACGACCTAAAGTGTCGTTTTGAAAATATCGTTTGATTAAGTAAAATAATCAGACTACAAAACATAGTCCCAAAGATTTTCAATGTACCAAAACGAGTTTGTTACACCAACGATAGTTAAGTGCATAAAATATATGTGAGACGCTTCGACACCGCGACTCTATGATAAATCCACATGCATGCCATGAAGTGAATGCCTTAGATACCCGGAGATAAAACATGCTAAAAATGGTCACACAATGGTGAGTGAGTTCATAGAGTTTGTCTAAAATGAAAAGCTTTTAAAGAACGCTCATGCAGCAAAGGCAAAGTTTTGGTCATTAGAATAGTCCACAAAGCAAAGGCATTGTAATCCACTCGATTCCAAGTTCCGCCCATAGAAACTTGCAACTTGTGTGTTCACAACCCACTGCCAAAAGTAGTATGTCTAGTCAAGTATACGTTGTCATAATAGTTCACAATATAGCACCACACATATAATAATTGGAATGCTCCTAACATGGGAGACTTGCACGCTCCACAAGGGAGACTCCTTTGTCACCGACCACCTAGCGAGAATTATTGAGAACGCTCCACCAATAAGCGACTTTAGTATGGCTCCTTCACATAGGGAGACTTTATAGTGTTGCTCCGTTCACTTAGGGAGACTTTATAGGTGCTCGTTCATAAGGGACTTTATAGTGCTGCTCCGTTCACATAGGGAGACTTTAGGTCATAGCACGTACGTTTCAATAAGTTCAAACAAGTCATAAATTTAGTAATTAAGTTCAAGTGTTCGAGTCAAAAGTTCATAATTAAATTCCAAGAGTTTAAATTCGGTTCAAAAGTTCAAAAGCAGTCGAAAGAGCTCAAACATAATAAAAGTTCAAAATAGTCCAAGGGTTCAATATAAGATCAAACAAGTTCAAAATAGTCAAGGGTTCAATATAAAAGAGTCAAACAAGTTCAAAATAGTCGAGAGGTTCAATATAAAGTTAAAAGAAATTAATTATATGTCAAAATATTTTAAATCAAGTTAAAAGAGATTAATTATATGTCAAAAGAATTAAATCAAGTTAAAGAGATTAATTATATGTTAAAGGGTCCAAATCAATTTAAAAGAGCTCAAATATACATGTCGAAGGGTTCAAAATCAAGGAAAGTGATTCAAATAATAGTGTTCATAACATAGTGATCAATTTAGTTAGGGCATAATCTACTTACTAGCATAAGTAGTGAAACAACAGTTATCGAAGTTCATATAAGTGTAAAAGAAAGGCATAGTTGAGCATGTATCTCCCAGAAGAGTTTATAAAACAATTAAACGAGTAAAAGTGGGGCTCTGAACTCACATGCAATGATTATGATGACAAAAGTGGATACACTGAAAAGTGCAATCTCTATCCACAACATAATATGAATGATATGCTCTAATATAAGTCATGAAACAATGTCGTGCATGCAAACTCATATGATATCCATACCACTTGTACATTTTGAAAATGAAGTTTATCGTCGAAATACACGTTTATGACATCTCGTCATGTTATAAAATACTTTACAAGTACTTACGTTGAAACGACATCCTACAATAGTTGCTTAGTGATTTATCAAGAAATTATAGTTTATGAGTAGTTTTTGGAAAAGTTCGAGAGATCGTATATTACTCGTTACAACTTCGTTTGACGAACGGTTGAACATTTTGGAAAATAGGCCGGGTGAACTCACTTTTACTTGAAGACATTATTTTCTCAAAAGTACTCTATCGATAGGAAAAACGGCTTCAAACATGGTCACTTGCGATAACCGTTTTGGCCTAATAGAAATATATAAGTGTTAATATTTGTGAAAAATAATAGTTACGATAGCCATAATTAAAATGCGTTAATAATTTAGTCGCTTTAAGTCCGTTTCTACGTTTTATATATCCTTAGCCGTATGTATACTAGTATATTTTTAACAAATCGACTCATTTAGACAATGTTTAAAACTCATTTTTGCCCTTAAAATAACACTTGACAGCTTACCATTTTGAGAAAATATAGTTTTTGCCGCTAAACTTGAAAATAAGTATCTCCTTCGTTATAAATCCGTTTAACCCGTTCAATCGACCACGGTTTACTTTTAAAGTATATTTTATGAAAATATAACCCAAAATACTTCATGACCTGCTGAATTTTCCAGATTTTGCAAAAACGATCAGACCCAAATCTAGTGTTGTCGAAAATAGTTTTTCTTGCGTAATACTTGTTTCAATCACTTCAAATCAACACCAAATCTATTCTAAACCTACCGTACACCTTCTTAGGGTGTCATGGGTTCCTAAACATCATCAACAATGATATGTTTCATGGGATTAATTATAGGATGATTAAAACTTACAATAAGTAATAAAAACAAATAAAAGTGGTATGAACCACATAATACTTGCATGTTTTTCTTACTAGAATGATAAAATAGATAAAAAATATGAGTATGAAAGTTATGAAAATAATATGTAAGCTTACTTGGATGATTGAAGAGGTTTAGGTGATAGAAAACTTAGTTAATCTTCAAGGTTTAATCCAACTAGAACACAATATGGATCTTGTAAACACATGATCTTAGAAAAATTTTGGTTTCCTCCTTGTTCTTGATTATTGGCCGATCCACCAAAGAGAAGAGAGAAAACTAGTGTTTTCACCTTAGGATAAGTGAAGTGTATGTGTTTTGTTAGAAAATATCTAGTAATATTACATGCCTAGTCATAATAATAAAGAGTAAGTGTACATTAAGTAGCAAAGATCAATTTGATTACACATGGTGACTGGGGGCAAGGTAAGAAATGGGGAATAGGTTGTGTATTTTTGTTGTATAAATACATTTAAAGTTGTATATAATGTGTATTTGGCACATATAATAAATTATTTAGTGTAGCGTTAACTAGAAATCGATTTTAACGGAACAAATAAAATATATCGAAGTCATAAATACATTTCTCACAAATATTGAGTGAATAAATAATTATCGATTAGAATTTACGAAAACCGTCAATAATATATATATATATAATACAATTTATGTACCAAAATAAATTCAAAACGTCGGGTAAACTAATAATATAATTTTTATAGTCTTAAAATGAGTGTAAAAATATATCAAGATAATTTTTGGAAGTGTCGGATCAATTATTCAAAATCAGTGATCGTACGATATCGTTTATTTAATAAATAAATATAGGTTCTTGAAATATGCAAACCCATGTATGAACTAATATGGAAATGATATTACGGATGATATGTTGACTAACTCTAGTCTATATGAAGTGATCTCAATGATGTTCCATGAATATGCAGCTTAACCCTCAGGTTCTGTGAATTAGATACTCATAAACCTAGTTTCTGAAAATGACGAATAGTGAATCATGAATATACATTTTTCTCCAAGAATGAATAGTGTTTTGTGAATAGTATAATAATGACCGAAAATTGATAATTGTGACATTCTTCCCCTGTTAGAGGAATCACGTCCTCGTGATTCAATTATTGATACTATGGTTCGATCCTCACAAGGGTCTAAAAGTTTATGCTCGTGTGTGTAGTCTTAAGTGATTATGTCAATGCACATACATATGGGTTCCTCGTCCAACTAGGTACGTTCTTGTGCTATCGTGACCATTTCCCATTCTAAAGACACGCTCTCTTATGGTTGGGTTTGATGAGGCAAGCTTTCCATTTTCGAGGCAAAACCCTCAAAAGACTTTTAGGTAACGATTTTTACTTAATCTCATAACTCATCAAACAAGAACTGTCATGAGATTAGGCTAAATCGGTTTGATTAACAACTTGATTCTAGCTTGATCTTTGCAACTCATCAAACAAGAACTGTCACTCAGATCAAACCGGAAACAAGTGGTTTGAAGAAAATCTTTTGAAAATTTGGCTCGATACGAATTGCTTACACATATGAGACTACTACTCCCTTAATTGCATTATTCTTCCTGAATTAGACATAGGTGATCAGGCTATGTATAATTTAGGAGTAACTATGCAATGCTTGGACTAATTGACTCATATGATGTTTGGTGTTGAGTCAACTAATGTTAAAATTGTGATAGGGGATGTCAAGGCATTCTCCACATTGGGGTATGAAGAAAGGATAATGGAATGGGTATCTGAGGACATCTATGTGACAATCGATGTGAAATAAAAAACAAATAATCCACATAATGCGTATAAAACATGTATAATGAGTATGCACTTATAATGATATGATGAGATGCTATGATGATGTAGTTATAATCTAAGGTCAATGATGCAACCTAGTTCTCTATAATTGATGCTCTGATACCAATCTGTCACCCCAATTACTGTTTTGCAGCGAATGGAATGCAGGGGGATGGTGTCATTGCATCAAAGTTACATTATTTTCAAAACGACACTTTAGGTCGTTCGATACAACTGTAACTTTGATGCTATGACAGTCATCCCCGTGTATTCAATTCCATGCAAACAGTAAATTAGGGTGTAGTTTCAAATTTTTGAAAGTTCACTAGTGAACATTATTTTAAAGTTGGTCATATTATCATATATACTAAATGTGAGGTAGTTGAATCCCTCATGTGGGCCTAATAAATGTGTATTAAGGCTTAATTAGGAGGTTAATTTGGACTCCTATTGGTCTACTTAGTGGTAGTGGCCCAAATGGCGCCATCTAATTGGTTGTTACCATAACCTCAACTCTTAATCCACATAAGAAGCTTTTTTGTCTGTAGCGGTCCGGGGAGTGAGTGGTACCGTACCCCAATGCCACATCACCTCTATCCAATAAAAACCCTCCAACTCAAAACTACCCAATTATACCCTAACACTACCCTAAGTAGAGGAAGTGGTACCCTAGTACCCGATTTTTTTATTTTATTTTATTATTTTTTTTAATATATTTTTAATATAAACAATAAATCCTCCTCTGTCCATGTCTGTGTTTTATTTCATGTCTTCAACTATGTGTAAAACACTCCATACTTCATCTTCTTCATGTTTCTAGTGAGAGAAACTTAACATTCTAGTGAGAGAAACAACCACCTTCTGACCTTTTCCACCTTCACACACACTAAAACACACACACAATAAAAACGTTTGAAAAATTCACCCTTCACCGACGGAAAGACCGAATTGTTACCCGTTGCTTACTCGATGGACAAAGAATGGTGTTACCGACGGGTAGAGGTACAGATCCTACGAAACCCCACTCCCTCCCCTCTAAAGCAGGTTAGAAACTCCTATTTTTTTAACTCTAATAATTTTGTTATACACAAAACACACACAAACCTAGAACATTCTCAAATCTCTCTCTCTCGATTCTTCCCACAAAAAACCAATACTACAAAAAACCTAACACCGTTGTTTTCTGGCGAACGTAAAATGATTAGCTTGGTTTTTGGATTGCCTTATTTTACTGCTGCTTGATCTCACTTTTTTGATATATGATATGCGTATCAAGTGGTCCTAACAAAGGTATACTCATTCATTAATTTTAATATTTTTTTTCCTTATTTTGAATATTGATTTATTTTTTTTTAATTTATTTTTGGGTTTCTAAGAACCGTGCTAAACTAACATATGGCTTTTGAAATGGGGGTTAACTAAATTGGAATTTGATGGTGGTTTAACTGTGTTTACTTTTATGGTTTTTAACTTTAAGGTCCTAGGAGGATAAACAACCTCCAGAAACATAACAGAAGGTAACATTAGGGTTTTGTTTTAATTTAGGTTTTTTGTTAATTGTGATTTTAGGTTTTTGTTTCACCAACTAGCATCGCAAACCGGCTTGAACTTAGTTGGAGTGGAGGGTGCAACTAAATAATTGGCAGGATCCAATTCAAGGCTCTTGGCAATTATAGTGGCAACTTCAGTTTTGGCTGATACACTCTCTTTGATGGCGGTCGTTTTCACAAGTGAGTTTATAATTATAGTGCCAAAATATTAAAATTAAAATCCGTTATGTTTTACTTTTACTTTTTGTTAGGTCAATTAGGCCTTTAAGTGCTTTTATGGTGCTTATAAAATCATGATAGTAACTTTTAAGTTAGGAGTAAGCAATACAACCATCGATGTGTCCTACAAAATTTTGTGGTAAAACTTAAAAAACCTCATTTTTTTCATTGTTTCAGTTTGTTTTGTTATGAAAATGTGTGTGCCGATGTCAGAAGAACTAAAAATATTATATTTCATGTCATAGGCTGGATGTCCTCACTTGAGTGTCGTGAATTGACAGAGGGGCTGATTAGAAGGGCGCTTGGCGGACATGTACTTACTCAATTGTAAAACTTAAGTTGTAAAAGATTGCATTTTGCTTTTTTTGGTCAAATGGATCAGTTTACATTAGAAGTGGATACTTCGACCTATCCAACGGGTCGAGGTGGCTTCTGTTTTGTATCTAGCGGGCTGAAAATGAGCATATTAATTTTATTTTTTTAAAAACTGAGAGGTGCAACGTGGACTATGACTATCCCGTTGTATTCTTATCTGTTGTGTTGATGCCATGTTTACATTGCCTATGCTACGGTTTGATGGGGTAAATGGTTCAACTTTGGTATGGCTTGTTAATTTGTTGTTGCTATGTCTTTGATTCATTCAGATATATCGTATGTTGTATTCCTACTTGTTACGTGTGACGCCATGTGTTGACTCTTGTTGGTATACGGTGATTATGATGGATTATGTTTTCAAATAAGGGTTTTGACAGGTTTGGTGCCATACTCCTTATTAATTAATTGCTTCCGCTTTCTGTGATATCGTTTGGCTTGTATGCCTTCTAATTTCTGAATTGATTGTATGACATATATGTTGTGTGGATCGACACCTTTATGCTTGCTTATGTTTCAGACTTGTATGCCTGGTTTGTATGTGCTTGTTTATATGTCATCGATGCTTTGCTTTGTTTCGATTCTCCTTGTTATCATTCGTTTTGGATACTATAATTGTGTTACAGGATCCTCATTGACTCGTTGTTCTTAGTTATTTGCGACTTTGTTATTTTCCATTGTTTCATTTAAGTTTCTGCTTTTATTTAGCTTTCGTTTTGTTATATACATTCCCTTTGGGCTTTTAAGCTCACGCATTTATTTTCTGCTTGGCAGTTTTAGATTTGAATGGGCTTTGATGGGGGAGTTGGATTATCTGAGTGGACCAACCCTAGTTACCTTTCTAGTTGGACTTATTTTGGCGGCTATTGTTTTAAAATTTTGGTTTATTTTAGACATTTGGATTTTGTAATTTTCCTTGTAAATATTTTGTTTAAATGACTTGATACGTATTCTTTAAGACTTCCGCGAGGAATTTTATTTGTATGTTCGATATGACACGAATGTGACACTTCTACCCTTGTCGGGTTGGGGTGTTACAATTATGGTATCGAGTAAGGTTTGATCTTGTTGACCTTAGGATTGACTGTGAAGACGGGTAGACATTAGGCTTCGTGGTTCGATCTTCTTGATTCATTTGATTGTCGTTGGACTTGACTTTGATATTCGTTTGTCTTCAGATTGCACCTTCTTTTCGCATCGAATTTTGTTATTTTGTCTTTGCACATTCATCTGTCGATCGTTAGGTGGAGACTACCCGTGGAGTCGAAGATGATGGTGCTGACCCTGCATTGCTGCAACAATTTTTGGAGAAGTTCGTGGCGAAAGCGCGTCGTGATCTTTGCCGGAGACGTCAGGATGCTGCTAAAGGGAGCTGGACGGATCGACCGAAGGCGTAAAGCGGAACATGATTCAATTGTGTGGTGGTGAGAAGGTTCATCTACTTCATATGGTTGGGCGACTTGTTACTCGATTTGTTTGTCATGCGTTTTGAGACGGTTTGATATCTTGCTATGTAATTTTGATCGGCATTACTATTCTTGATTCGTTCAAAATTCGGTTTGAATCATGAAGTTTTATCGTTTGGCATTTTGGTAATATCTCAGCTTTTCCTTTGAATGTCGATGTGAGTCATGAGGAACCGTTTCATGCAAGTTGGTGGCATTCTTTCATTGTGATATGGTAAGTTGTTTGATGTAGTTTATCTTTGTGTATATGAATCTGGTCTGCTTTGGTATGTTACTTGTTATCTGTATGTGATATGTTTTGTTGTGATATTGGTTATGTGGTTTGTCATGACCCGGGACCGAATATGATGACAATAAGGACTTGTTATGTGATGCAAGTATTATGGCCTTTGCAAGCGTGATAATACCGAGATCATATAATTTGAACTTATTGAAATCATACGACATCTTGGGAAATGCCCGGGGTTGGTACGTGAATGGAATAAGGCTTATATCCGTTATTTGACAATCCTCATGTTCGCTCGAAATTCTGTACCTCCTTGTGAGATTCTTGGACATCACGTTATTATAAGTATTGTACGCTTTGGAACCGAAATCGTTATGATCTGTGCGAACCTATGGATTGCTCGTCGTGCCAAACTTGTACGTCTCTGTGTACCTCTACGACTTCAATTTTCGAGGACGAAAATTTTCTTTTAGCGGGGAAGAGTTGTAAAACCCTAAAAATCTAAAACGTATGAAAAGACTATTTTACCCTCAAGGTTAATATTTGTAAATTACGTAAAGTATGTCAAGCTCGTTAAACACGTTTAACACTTAACCCATAAATGACCAAAGTATACAAGATAAAATGTTTGACTCACACTTATGTTTACAATATGAAAATCACACGTTACGAAGTCGCATGAACCATATACAAGTTTACAAGACACTTTTAAGTAAAATTGAATTAGTAAAATAAAACCATTTTGTAATTAATGAAAATTGAATTAATCATTTACCCCTCCCCCAAATCACGGCCTAATGAAACGCCTAGCACCAAGAAAATCGCCCTTAATTACCTTCCTTAATTGCATTCTAACTCTCATTTATCCCAAACAAATCTCTTTAAAAAACCACACAAACCCTAAATCCCATATTTCAAAAAGTGACGGCAAGGATCTTTTTCTCCATGTTTATGTCGCCAAGAAGAAGGTCCATGGGGAGGATTGTATACTTCGTATAGGGACTGAAACCATGGGCATGTGTTCGGTTAGGGTTTGGTCTGCCGTGGGTTTGGAAAACCACTACTGGTCGTGTGTATGGTGGCTGCTGTAGACATGAAACAAAGTCGTGGGTTGCTGATTCAGGAAGGCTTGGTCGTAGATGTGGTGGTTCCCTAGTCGTGGGTTAATGGAACCAAGGGAGGCTGCTTTGGTTGTGAGACTTGTCGTGGGAATTGCTAGGCAGGTTAAGGCCTTGGTTGCTGATTTCCTTCATCTTGTGGCACGCTTCAAGGTAACCTCAAAATTATCTCCGCTCTCGTCTCCTTACTGCGGAATCTGTCGTGGCCTTGGCCTCCCATGCACATAAGTATTTTGCTAATTGAAAACATCACATGAACTAATAATGTGTCACATTAAATCATGGGATGAAACTCTAAATATATGTTGATTAATGTATGCTATTGAATTGGTAACGAAGCTGTTTTCGACCTCACTCTGTACAACCCTCATGTAATCTATTTGGTCTCCTTTGGAATGCATGCACACGTTTAAAATCTTCTACACAAAATGGTAACTCTTTTTGCCTCATAAAATATCATTTCGAAAGGGCATATGTCGACCCTACTGTAATATGTCTTTGAATTCTTGTGTCCTCAATTTGCACAGGCATGCATACCATACACGCTTAAAATCTTACATACAAAATGATATACTATTTGTCATATAAAATGATATGGTTGGCATGAAATCATGCATTTGTACACGTATATTATCGAAAGGAACGACCATGAAGTCGACCCCTATGATACCATTTTAAATTATATCATTTATGACTAAATCTGCTAAATACGGAACCTCGCTATTTTCGAAAGTTGCTAATTATAGAAACCTCATTTTGAAACCCGCCTAAAACAGAAGTTACTAAAAGTGGGAACCTACTAAAATGGAAAGCCGCCTAAAATGAATAATTTGACTTTAATAAACGTTATCCAACTTCATATAGGTTCCAGACGGCGGGATTGATACATCGTGTGACTTACGCTCCCATTTTGCTTGCTTCGATTGAGGTACATATATTCTGACCTTACCTCTTAAGGTTTCTCATGATTCGTATTCCATCTTTCGATATTAGCTTGAACTGTTATGCTTTAATCTAAGCCTCCTTATTAGGGCTTCCCTATGACCTTGCTATGCTCCCTTTGATATTAATCTTTGATATGAACTTTGATATGAATCTTTGATATGAACTTCGATATGAGCTTCGATATGAACCTTTGATATGAACTTTGATATGAACCCTTATGATATGATATGATTATGCTTTGACCCGCGGTTTGATACCCGAGCTAAATATGTGTTCCTAGTCATGAAGGTAACATGACCGTGTCATTGATGCACCAATGGCATGACTCAGTGGTACGAGTGATGTTACACACTGTCCCCATTATGATATGATATGATTATGAGCTCACTATATGTATATGATTTGGCCACTATGATATGTTCCGGGGGCGTATGGATGCATCCTAGATATGATATGATATTAGAGGATTTAATTTGATATGATATGATTTATATGGTGAATGATGTCGCAGTAATACGCTCTTCACATTCCGGGAGTTAGCTACTCCATTTGTTACTGAGGTCTCCCCTCCTATTATGTATGGTATTCCGAGGTCACCCCTCCGAATACAATGGTTACTTATGATATGATATGATATGATATGATATGTTCCGGGCTCGTGGTAGATTTCTGACAACACTTACACCTTTGATATACCTATATTGTACCTTTTGTATTCCCCAACGCACCATATGATACGTTAATTGTTCATTACTCAGTACCCTTATATGACTCACTCTACTACCAAGATATATATATTCCATTGCTTTGATATGTCACACTCTCATTCCGTTACTTCAGACTATCGTTCCATTCACGCACGGGTTATTATGTGTTTATTTGATTTGTTTATGCTATTTATGTTTTATGTTACTACTGATTATCCTGCTATGATGTGATTAATATGCGGTTATTTGAGTTACCTATTGTCATCTGACGATATGTGATCTCACTATTATGTGAACCTCTGAATTGTCTGGTGACCATGCCAATGTGTAATCGATAGTTTGGTCGGTTTATTATGTGTGCTTTGTTCGGTTAATCTCGTGGACTATGACTATCCCGTTGTATTCTTATCTGTTTATTGTTGACCTGCCATGTTTACATTCTGCCTATGCTACGGTTTGATTGGGTAAATGGTTCAACTTGTGACGTATGGCTTGTTAATTTGTTGTCCTGCTATGTCTTTGATTCATTCAATTATATCGTATGTTGTATTCCTACTTGTTACGTGACCGCCATGTGTTAACTACTGTTGGTACTTCTGTTGATTATGATGCTGATTATGTTTTCAAATAAGGGTTTTGACCTGTGTGAATTGCCATACTCACTTATTAATTAATTGCTTCCGCTTTCCTGTAGATATCTGTTTGGCTTGTATGCCTTCTAATTTCCTGAATTGATTGTATGACATATATGTTGTGTGGATGCGACGCCTGCTATGCTTGCTTATGTTTCAGTTCTTGTATGTCTGGTTTGTATGTGCTTGTTTATATGTCATCGATGCTTTGCTTTGTTTCGTTCTCCTTGTTATCTGTTCGTTTTGGATACCTGTATAATTGTGTTCTGCAGGATCCTCATTGACTCGTTGTTCTTAGTTCGCTGCGACTTTGTTATCTGTTTCCATTGTTTCATTTCGTTTCTGCTTTTATTTAGCTTTCATTTTGTTATATCTGTTCACTGGGCTTTTTAAGCTCACCCGCATTTCTTTCCTGCGCGGTTTTAGATTTGAAGATGGGCTTTGATGGGCTGAGAGTTGGATTATCCGAGTGGACCAACCCTAGTTACCTTTCTAGTTGGACTTATTTTGGCGGGCTATTGTTTTGAAATTTTGGTTTATTTTAGACATTTGGATTTTGTAATTTTCCTTGTATATATTTTGTTTAAATGACTTGGTACGTTATTCTTTAAGACTTCCGCTTGAAGAATTTTATTTGTATGTTCTTATATGACACCAGAATGTGACACTTCTACCCTTGTCGGGTTGGGGTGTTACACTTAGGGTGCGTTTGGTTTGTCGCTATGAATCACAATGGGTATGGGTGTTGGTATAGAGTGGAATGATAATGGAAGGTATGAAGAAACCAGCCACACACATAATATATGAGGAAACCTTCACATTTGGGTATCCTCGTTCCATTGTGGTGGTCCCCATAACTAACCAAACAACATTAATGACTTTCAAAGTCATAGATCGATACCCATACACCCCAACCAAACGGGCCCTAATCAATTAATGGATACCAAAATACTAATCCCTTTATGCATTATAACTCATTAGATGCTCAAGATGTTAAATTGATTCGGTTGGTGCATGTGGGATGTTTTTTATGCTGGAATTACTTCGGAAGGTGTCAAACAAAGCCACTAGAGATAAAGCTTTAGGATCTGTTTAGACATGGGTTCTCATTCAAACAACCGAAGAAAATTTGAAAGTTCTCCAACAAAACAGATCCACCAAACATTTAATTTGTGACATCTTCTAAACTACTTATACTATCTACCTTTACTGATGCTCTGCTTTCATGTATGTATGCAAAAAAATGCTTTACAACATTGATTAGTCATATGTTTATTGCTTATGCTATTTTATGCATTACCATTTCGTATACAATTTGTAGCTACTCTCCTTGTTGGTACACATATTAAAATATGCCTCAAAAAGCTATCCAGAATAAAACAATCACAAGAATTTGAAACTTATACGTAGTTGCTTAAATGATAATATGTTAGGTTTGTGTGGAGAGATATTTACTTGAAGAAGAGCCTTCAAATTTAAGCAGTGAATAGGTCGAATTTGTATAAGTGGTTCATGATTAGGTCATTCTTTTATTTGAATATTGTTGTAGTTTTTGTTCAATGATCTGAATGGATTCCTAGATGATGTTTAGCATTGCACTTTCAAAATGATTGAAGATTATTGCATTTTTACTTATATGCATTAAAGTAGTCTCACATGAGACAACAACCTGTAGGTTTAATGGAATAAAAGGATTGGAATGAAAAAATACGTTGTAATGTGACATCACTACAAATGAGGAGGCGCACAACCAGGGTGGTCGTACCTTATCATCATCAGCCAACACTTTTTTTTTCTATCATTCAACGCTAGCTCCGACATACTTCTATGCAGAGGTAATCCAAATCATTCAGAAGTTTACTTTATTCGTTTATTATCGTTGGTACTCTCGCTTAAATGATTATTGTATATCTTAACAGTGTGCAGATGTTGAGACACTTCTAAAATGCCTACTGGAGACCTGCTGAACTTGATTGTGTATTTAGGTATGGACTGAGATAGTTGTAGTTTTAATCATCGAACCAACATTGTTCATGTAAAAGGTAAAATTTCTGTAACACCCTTCAACATCTCCATTTGAAGATTGAAGATTTTTTTTTGCTCTATGTGAACCAAAGCTAAATTTCGGTTTACTCCTTTTAATATTTGTTTAACTATTAGGAATCTGAATAAAGATATGTAGATGAATTGTATGCGAACATAGTTTTGGTTGTTTGTCTATATGACGAATGTGAAATTTAAATGATCCTCAAATTAATCCTATAATTAGGCCTTTACAAGACAACTTATACAATTAGTGCATTATTTTATACTTATGGACCGTGAATTGTTAACATAGTAACACCAACAAAATTTAAGATACTTTACACATACCAACAACAACCTATAAACACGGAAAAAAAACTCTCGACACTATCGACAAAGCACTCCTACGGTAACGTGCGGGCTACCAAGCTCGTTAAAACAAAATGGAGAGTATACTACTCATTTGTAGACTTTGCCCTATATGTAAAGACGCTAAATTTTGCAGGTTGAATTGTGTAATTTATGATATTGAATAGTTGTAGCATCTTATGTGCTTATTTGCTGTAAACGAGGTTTTCAATCCTGTGCATTGCGAAGGAGTTGCGATTTTTAATTATTTTGCAATAGATTTTTGGGGTATAATTGTATATAACGAGGTTTCGAGCCCGCGCGTTGCCGCGGGTGTTTTCGGAAAATATGTACCAAATAGATTGTCGAAGATGGCACTGGCAAAAGTCATAAGAATGCAAGTATAGTTCGTGCAATTGGTTAACCATGAGCATTTTGGCATGCAAACATTGCATACGTTCTGCTGAAGTTTTACATAAAAAAACACAGTGTTTCAACACATATTTATGTCGTTGCGAAACCATAAGGTTGCAACAATAGCTGCTGCAAGATTTTGCAGCATACAAAACTTGACAAAGCTTTTAAAACACACATCAGTTTCATATGCACCAAATGCTGGAAATCATGCGCAAAATATGTTGCATCCAGCCTCTTCATAGTTCTACAGTTATGGTGCAAGGTTATCACATACGAACACCAGTTCTGTAATCCATTGCATACTTTTGTTACCAGGCTATAAGCGCGGCACAAAATATCAGTATCTTTGCATGCAAACATGCCATGACTTTTGTCTAAGTTTCGCACAAAAGAATGCAATGTTTGGGAGCATATTTCAGCAGGTAGAGCTGGAAATATGCTTCAAAACACATCAAGTTTTAAGGTTGTCATTTTAAACATCCATATGAGTGGGATAATGGTTATATTTCTTTCTTTTTTTCAGTGTTCCTTGTCTTCCTTTTCTCTGCAGCTGCAGGTTTGGCCGTGGATCTGCAGAAACATAATATAAATAACATCATTAGTGAAAAAAGGTTAAAGTAAATAGATAAAGGTAAGTATTATTTGTCCGAAACACATGAAAATACAGTGGAAGTAGAAACAAAATGTCATTGTGATAGGTAAGTATAAACTGGTAAAAGTAAATGCAATAACAATGTAACTGTTCTAGTTTCGTCAGGTGGACTGGGCACAGTTACATCGGTACACCTGCTGTGTATATAAGTAGTGTACATGTGTGTGTCATTGAGGGCTACACTTTAGCAATCATTTATCAGCAACTGTGCGTGAAAAATGGGAACAACTCCTAATTTTGATGAACTGAAAGAAGCGTGTCGTTCTGATAAGCTGCATCGCGCTTTCCGTTTGGTGTTTTTGCATGAAGAGTGCGATACCGAAGGCCTAATTATGGTGCTGAATGAAAATGTGATGATGTGTGTGCAAGAATTGTGAAAAAGGGAGTGCTAAGAGAGGGTGAAGGTTTCAAACTCAACTGATCCTGTAGCAGCTAATGGACTCGCGTGTTTGCAGGAAGCACATAACAAAGACTATGAGTTGTTGTCTGCAATGGTTGTCCTTGTTGATATACCACATGAAGCATGTAGGCAGCCAGCCATCACGTGCTGACTATGGAGCAATATGATTAGCAAACCGTTCTGCGGTTTTAGGTGTTGGCTTGTTTATGAGTAGAAGCAATGTTATGGTGAGGTCATGTTTGTATTTCATGTTGTAAAATATTGTTTGTATCAATAAAGCCCACCACTTTGTGTATGGTTTGAGGTACATGAATGTGTTTTTATTATTATATATATTATTTTTTACCATTTATTTTTTTTAATTAATTGTTTTATGGCCTGTTTGTTTTTGTTGGCTATATAAGGATGAGTTTGCTTAGGCATTCTGTATCCACCTCATTTTTAACCACTATGGGTGCTAGACCAAATATTGACCATTTAAAGGAGTGTTGTGGTTCTAATAAGCTTCAGCATTGCTTTAAGTATCTGTTTGTGCAAGAATGGAGAGAGAATGAGAGCATCATCATGTACATTTCATAGAAATGTGCTGATGTTGAGGCTAACATTGAGAGAAGAGATCGACTAATTCAAGAAGGCCAGTCTTTTAGCCCATTTGATGATGTTGCTCCTGATGCAGTTGAGTGCATGTTGGAGACGCAGCAGAGAGACCGAGATATCTTAGCTGCATTGGTTGGGGTTTTGGATTTAGCTCGTGAAAGGAGGGCTGAAAAGAAACGTCATGTAGGTTTGATGGATCTAAAAGGCTAGTGTTGGCTATTCTGGTGATTGGTGTTAGTGACTATATTGCTACCAAGGCTGCCTGAAATTTAAGTTTGGTGTATTTTAATGTATTTTCTTCAACTAAGTATTCGAATTCTGTTATGAATAAAACTTTGTCTTTGTGTATGGATGTTTGTGTATGTTTTTTTATTAAAGGTTAATAAATGTAAAGCATTTAAGAAATGTGAAAGGGTGTGCACAATAAATTTGATTTCTGCTGTTTTTAGTGTGCGATTGGTTGAAGTTAAACAGCACTGCGTATGGTTGAGTGGTGCTTTGTGGTTCCAAGATTAAGTAACTGTGTAAATAATTGGTGTGTTACCCTTTGATAGATGTGCAAGATGTGAGGATTGAAAAGTGGTATGGAAAATCACCAGTCATTTATCCTGTTTTGAATGTGTGTTCATAAACAGTAAAGCTTGTGACCATGTGTAAGTGAAAAAAACAAATTGAGTAGCAATAATTGGTCGGGCTTTAAAGCAGTTGGATGAATATTAAAAGAATATGCAGGCACTAACAACAACATGTGATTTTAAATGAATCTTGTAAATGTGGCTGGGCAAACAGTTGGATGTCTGCCATATTTTTGTTTGGGGCTATTCAATAATATGGGAGCAACTGTGCATCATGTGAGGGACTCAATTATAAGGACAGGGGTTGGAGATATGGAATAGGCATGTGAAAAAGGAGCCTATGCTTACAGGGGATATTTAAAATATAAACTGTGAAGGTTATTTTTATCATAAACTATCTGTTTAGCTTGTGAAAGTAACCAACAAAACAGAATGGCAATCCATCCTAAGTGTGCTAAGCTGATAAACTATGCTAATTCTACGAATTAGACAGACATGCTGTTTTTCTATTTTCGCCAAGCTTCAGCACAGGAGATTCAAATAGTGCGAGAGATAAATGCATTGTCTGTAAGATTAGGTTGTCTTATCGGTGAAAGGGACCGTTTCATTCAAGAGCTGGAAACCGTAGGCAACCTTTTTGCGCAAAAAAACTGTCAAGCACTTAAACGAACTCCAACAGAAAGACGGTAAAAAAGTTGATGAAATGATAATAATGGTAGATGCATTGGATCTAAGCGCTCGTGATAAGGATGTGTTTGCCATGAAGCTTAAGGGACTAATCGATTTCTAAATGTTAATGTGTAGCATCATATAATATGTATGTGTTTAATAAAGTTTGTGGTTATGTTTGAGAAACATGCATTTGTAAATTTTTGTGATGAATAAAAGCAATAATAAAAGCTGTAATTTTAGCATGGATAAATTAAATAAAAAACTAAAATAAATAAACAGTAATGCATGTATCTGTCTTTTGTTTTTTATTTGCTGCTTGGCTATTTAAGAGAGCCAACCCACCTTGTTAGCGAACCAGTTTATTTTTTAAGTTGTGATAAAAAAGTGAAATAAGGAAATGTCTAGGTACCCTAGGTGTGATAAGCTTAGAGCCGACACGAATTCTAACAACCGGCCCGATATGCTAGTGTTCTATTGTTACCAAGCCTCTGGCGAAGATATTGGGATGGCACAACAAATGAATGCGTTGGCGGGAAGATTGCTTCGAATCACTCAGGAAAGGTTGAGCTTTATTCAAGAATTGGAGAGTGTTGGAAACACGCATGCTCAAAAAACAGCAGAATATCTCATGGGGGTTCAAGGTAAAGATGATCAAAAGATCATGCAGATGGGCATCCTGGCACGGGAATTGGAGCTCAATGCTCGAACAATGACATCTTTATCCGAAACCGAGGGTCCATGGATTTCTAAGTGTGTGCGTCGTAAGTGTGTTGTCTGTTGTTGGTTGTTTTGCAGTTGTGTGTGTCGATGATCTTATTATGAGTATTGTTGTAGCGCTTGTGTGTTACCCATGAAAATCAGTTGTAAGATATTGCATTAAATAAAATGGGCTGTCAAATTTGTGGCACTAACCTTTTTGTTTCTTGATATCTTCATTCTCATCCTAAAACAATGCTCTTCTTACACTCTTTGAGCTGGCTGCTTTTTGTTTTTGGTCTTCCAAATCCTCCATGGCTGTTACTGTGGCAGGTGTTGCTGGTGTTTTTACTGTATTGTAAAACAATAATTAGTATTTGTAACATATTGGATTTCACATACACATCAAATCAAACACAAAGTAGGCGTACAAAGAGTTCTAGAGAGAGAAAGTTAGAGGTTTAGGGAACTTTAGTGAGAGAAAGAAAAATCTTATTATGAGCTCCAACTCTCTACCTTGGGAGGTAGAGAGTATTTATAGTACTTACATAAAACGCCACCGACGGGTGGATCGTGCATACAAATGGGTAAAGACCCGTCCGTCCTCCACGGTGTTACTAAACTAAATACTACTTGACATTAAATAACTAAGACTACGAGCTTTCTAACGATTACATATACTTGAGGTGACCGAGACTTTAACTACTGGATTTTCCAAATCCTAACAATCTCCCCCTAAGGGAGGTCACCTCAAACATACATTTAAATTACATAGAAAACAAACAAATATATCATTGAGATTGTTCTTTAAATCTTGTTCTGTAGCTCGTAGTCTTTGATTCTTCATTATTGCATGTTTAGGATAATCTGAGTGGAGGTCTTTAACTGATCCATGTGATACTGATTTTTGAGCCAACTTTGAGATCATCAGCAATATTAAATCTCTGACTCATCCATTGTGGTGTTGGTATTATGTGATGTAGTGACTTTTGGACCGACATGCTCACATTTTGGATCATGATTTCTTCTTATCGTAGTAGCGGAAGCTTTCGTTGATTCATGATATTGGCAGCAACGTAGCAGAAGCATGGAGTGAAAATATCAGAGTCATTGATGCACTAATCATGATTTCTTTAGATATGAATGTGTTGTGTGAGCATGCGGCTATGGATTGACCGCTCCATTCTCGATCAGCTGCAAACATCGTGGTGCACCCGCATAAGACAGCTTAGCAATAAAGCGCACGAAAGTGTCTTTGATCACTTTTGTTGAATTGAGGTACACGCCCACGGTTCCCTCGTTGATCAAGACAAGTACGCCTGTGATCGTATAACTCCAAAGAATTTCCTTGACAGGGTTTCGCACTGCTCTAGCCGTTCTCAAACCGAACGTCCTCAAAGAAGACAACACGGAGTGAGTGAACAAATGAGATTCACTGATTGATGAAAAGAGATTTGAAAAACAATCGTGTATTGCTTAATAGAAATTGTTTTTGCAATACAACGAAGGTTTTAATGAAAATCAATTATCAATCATAAACACCTTTTATTTTGAGAAATAAGTACACAGTCGATGTGCTAAAGAAAAGAGTTTTTAAGCACAACGACCGGTTTTTCAAAGGTATCCGTCAATCCATAACCTGAACCAGGATTGATTCAAAAGATTGAGTCTCTCCATTGTTTCTGTCCAGTTGTCACATGATTGATCTATTGGGTAGATCTCACATGCCACCTACCAGGAGCTTGTTTGATGATGGCTCCAGAAGGCTTTCCATCTTCATTGTGAATATGTTTGCATATCACTTAGATGTTCTCGCAATACCACAAGGATAATGCGTAGGACTCATAAGATATAATCTCTCTTTCCACATTGTGTGAAATAGAGAGTCTTCATTGAAAGTGTCCTAATGAGATTTATTGATGATCTCGTGGCACTAGACTCAATTTGTGCATATTTGGATCCTATATCGGAGACTAGGGAGAGGGTCTCCTCCTTCAATATCAACAATCTCTAATAGAAAGTCGATAGATAATGTCGGTTCCCCGTGAGAATGAAACAAGCCCTTTTAAGAGGAACTTGAGTAGTTTGGGAAGTTGAAGTGCAGTGCGTCACTGGGTCCATGACGTCTTGTCTTCAATACCGATGTTACCTTGGTAACCACCAAGAGTATATGAATTGAACCCGGTATCCGCCCTAAGGTTGAATAATTGGAGGGCTATTTGTTTTCACCCTTTTCTCATTCAATTCTTTTTCATTCTTCAACCCCTTCAGTGCTTACCGAGACTTCATAGCTAGAACCTTGTTGGGTTTATTCCAGTACTAGCTCAGTCTCAGTCAGCACTCTTCCCATATCTCATTTTTCTCCTTTTTTCAATATACCTAAGGACTTCTACACTATCTAGTGGATTGTCCCTGGGTAGATCCCTCCGGTTCTAGCGGATCATGGGAACAAATACCTAACCTTATCATCCTTATATCACCATACATAAAGTAAAGTTGGTCGGTCTATTTGGTATTGTTCATCTGCCATTGGAACCAATTGAAAACCATTTGAAAATCAATCCGGATACTTATGATATATTATCAAAGCATTTTGTACCTGAATTGTTTTTGATATTTTTAGAACAGAGCTCCCCCTCAACATGTGCATAATATTTTCGAAATTGTTTTAGCACATGAAAGCAAGAGATCTTTGAAATCGTTAGATTAAGAGTGAAAGGTCCAATCTTTTGATTAACATTTTCTAAAATGATCATCATCACTTCCCTATCAATTTGAGTAGATAAAACATTTTGAGGAAGGATGAGGTTTTCAAAAGTTTGCTCCCCCTCAATATGTGCCTCTAATTTTGAAAGAATTTTGCACATATTAGAGGGAGCCTGCACTTAGAGACAATTCAGTCACGTTTCAATAATTTGAGGTTTAAAATAGTTGCTCCCCCTCAACATGTGCATGGAAAATTTGAAATCGCTTTGACACTTGCGGCACATGTGGGGAGGCAAACATGCTAAACACTTATGAAACCATTTATCGAACTATCCGTTTAAATCCAATTTAAATCACAAATTCTCCCCCGATCACAATTATCAAATCATTTGAGATTTGCGATCTCTGTAGATTTAAATTGATTTTGAAGGATTTTAAGGAGAATTGTGACTTGATTTGTGAAAACGTTTTAACTGATAAGGATCTGATTTTGAGACTTTAAACTCCAATGATTAAACATGCATGATTATCTTTTGAAAAAAATTGTATGACAAATAACTTTTTTATTTAATTAAAATCATTCTCCCCCTCAATCAATGACATACATTGTTGATTGAGAGATAGATGTTTTGAAAAAATTTTAAGTCCTGATGATTATCAAAAATAGAGTCCGAGTTATTTTTCAAAACAACTAGTTTTCATTAGATAGTAAAGATTAGTTTAAAGAATCAGAGCAAGGATTTTGAAAACCAATATAAAGTATGGCTCTGTTTTATCTTTGAGAAGCGGGTTATTGCCTGAAATGACAATAAACCATTTTCTTTTTCTTTCTCCCAATTTTTTTTTTTTATTTTTTATTTTATTTTTATTTTTTTTAAACATTCGAACAACATCTAAAGTCCCGTATCATTCTTTGAAAGACAGCATTAAGACCGTAGATGTTATCGAATCGAGAAAAACATGACAAAATGACAATATTTTTTGAGGATTTTTCAAATTTTTCACATTTTTATGGATTTTGAAAGTTTTATAATTTTCTATTTGATTTTATTTTTTTTGGATAAATAAATATACAAAGATATAGATGAAGGAAAGACCTTTACTCCTCGTCTTCCTCCTGAAGACGTTTGAGTGTTTCGGGTTGAAGGCTTTTCAATCCAAGTCGTGGAAGAATAAACTCAAAACGTTCTCTTGGAAGAGCTTTGGTGAAGATGTCAGCTAACTGGTATTCTGATTTCACAAAATAGAGTTCCACAACACCGTTTTCCACTTGCTCCCTGATGAAATGATGTCGGATGTCGATGTGTTTTGCTCTTGAGTGTTGAACGTTGTTGCATGAGAGAGCAATAGCCCTTTTATTATCACAGTACAGAGGGGTTCTGTTGAATTCAAAGCCATAGTCAGATAATTGGGATCTCATCCAAAGAATTTGAGCACAACAAGATGACATGGCTATGTATTCAGCCTCTGTAGAGGAAATAGAAGTACTCATTTGCTTCTTTGAAGACCAGCTTACAAGCTTATCACCCAAGAACTGAGCACCTCCAGATGTACTTCGACGAGTATCTTGACATCCTGCATGATCAGCATCTGCATAGGCTGTTAGTGACATACCGGTGTCTTTCGGGTACCAAAGTCCCATATTGATGGTTCCTTGGAGATACCGAAAGACCCGTTTAACCGCTTCAAGGTGCTTTTAGTAGGCTTAGCCCGATATCTAGCACATATGCACACAAATAACAAGATGTCGGTCTGCTAGATGTGAGGAACATCAGGGATCCAATCATACTACGATATTTCGTTTGATCTACCATGATCCCCGAGTGGTCCTCATCCAGTTTGGTTCGTTCAATCATGGGAGTGTCAACAGTGTCACATGATACAAATCCAAATTTCTTTAAAATCTCATTTGCATATTTAGATTGATTTATGAAAATGCCTCCGGGACTTTGTGAAATTTGTAATCCCAAGAAAAATGACATTTGTCCCATCATAGACATTTGGAATTTGGAACCCATTTCATTAGAAAAATGATCACATTCATTGGGGTCAGTCGAGGCAAAGATAATATCATCTACATAAATTTGAATGTGAATTAAATGTTTGCCTGACTTCCGGGTGAACAATGTAGGATCAACTGCTCCTTTGCCGGTAGATAGAAGAAACTTTGATAGTGTATCATACCATGCCCTTGGAGCTTGCTTTAACCCGTAAAGAGCCTTCTTCAAACGATAGACGTGAGTAGGATGCTCTGGATTCACAAATCCTTCAGGTTGGTGACGAGACGACTTCTTTAAGATGTCCGTTCAGAAATGCCGTCTTTACATCCATTTGATAGACTATCATGTTCTTACTTGCAACATTAGCCAAGAAGATTCTGATTGCCTCTATTCGAGCAACAGGAGCAAAAGATTCTTCAAAGTCAATACCCTCTTCTTGATGGTATCCTTTGGCAACCAATCGAGCCTTGTTCTTTAGGACATCACCATGCTCATCAAGTTTCACATTGAACCAGCAGTCTTCATTCATGGCGGTTTTAATTTCTTTTGGTTCGACCTTAGAGAGTACGGAGTTGAAGAAGCACCATAAGGCATCGGTTGCAAGTTGTTTTCCGTGTGGATACTGGGCGAGAGGGGTTTCCAATGATGTTGTCCAATGGGTGATCATGTGTCCATTTTCTAAGGTGTTCATGTGGTTGTTGTTGTGGAACTGAAGTAGCAGAGTCAATGTCTCCGAATGAAGATGGTTCTGATGATGATTCAGGAGCAAAGATATTTTCAAATGGAGCTTCTTCGGGAGTAGCAAAGGGATTAACTTCATCATTGATGCCAGAAACACTTCCATGATGTACATTTGATGATAGATGATTAGTTGATGAGACAGAGTGATCAGCAGCAGGAGCTTCTTGACTTAATGATATTGAGACTGAAGGGTTTACTTCATTCACAGGGATAGGAGCAGCCTCTGTTGATGGGACTGACATTTCATCAGCATTCGGTTCATAATGTTCATCAAACATTGGATCAAACAATTTCTTTAAATCATCTTCAGATGGAGGTACATATGGAGTTGCTGGAGATGAGTTTGGTACAAGAGATGAACCAATGGGACTGTTTTGAAGTGCGGGTCCGGAACTGGATTGTCCAGGAGCCATTTGACCGGTCAGCTCATCAAACGTGACGTGAATTGTTTCCATGATATTTCGGGTTCTCTTGTTATAGATTCGGTAACCTTTTCTGTTTGGTGCATAGCCTACAAAAACTCCAATGTCCGCTTTAGCTCTCGGTTTTCCTAAATCTTGACCATCATTAGTTGGATAACATAAAGCACCAAACACACGAAGGTATGATAGATCGGGTTTTCTATTGTGGACAAGTTCATAAGGAGTCTTTCCATGAGAAGTGTGAATTAGAGATCGATTTTGAGTGTAACAAGCAGTGGCAATAGCTTCAGCCCATAGAAACATTGGAACCTTTGAGTAAACCAACATTGTCCTTGCAGCTTCTACAAGAGTTCGATTTCGTCTTTCAACTACACCGTTCTGTTGAGGAGTTCGAGGGACACTTCTTTGGGGACTGATTCCAACATTTCCATAAAATTCATTGAGTTCTTTATTAACAAACTCAGTTCCATTGTCAGTACGGACGATCCGAACTGTTTTGTTGAGTCGGATCTGAAGTTGTTTAATGAGTTTAATGATGACATCCGGAGTTTCATCCTTCGTCCTCAAAAACTTAACCCAAGTGAATCTAGAGTAGTCATCAACCACTACTAACACATATCTCTTCCCATTAATAGTTTGCACTCTCATTGGTCCGCATAGATCCATATGAAGGGTATGAAGGACTTCCATTACAGAGTTTGTGAGATTTGGTTTGTGGGCATATTTCGTGCTTTTTCCCAGTTGGCAAGCTGAACAAAGATGATCTTTTTCATATTTTAATCTGGGTAAGCCTCTAACAAGATCCTTTCTGGAAAGGTTGTTTATGGTTCCGAAGTTCAAGTGATTGAGACGACGATGCCATAACCATGACTTTGTTTTAGAAGCCTTTGACAAAGCAAGCGATTGGAGAAGACTTCATCATGTCTTCGATAGAAATGGTATATAGCAAGGTTAAATCGGGATCCTACCTAGAACCTCGAGATCGTAATCGTAGGATCGGATCTTAAGATATGAAAATGTAAATATTTTTGTATAGGGGTTGTAGTTTTATATTTCTATTCATATGATAAACAATTTAAATGGATGATAAAAGAAAAAATTATATGTTCAAGTACCGTAGTAGTAGAATATTAGATATATTGCAATGCATATTTGCACAAAGTTACAAGTTGTTTTTTATTATAGGTTTTCGTGATAACATTTATGCAAAAAGATAACGGAATTTTTGTTATAATATATAGATTCAGTATGTTTTCTTTTCTAAAGCCACCAAAATTGGGTCATCTTAAAACAAGCTAACATTTTACAAAGCACGAAATCGTTTTTCATAATAAACCAAAAAGAATAAAATATTTCTAAATAGCCCACATAATGAATTTATTTTTGAAGAGACAATTAATTAACAACACAAAATAATAATTTTTTGAAAAATTCTTAGTCAAGGCAGAGCTTAACTTAATAAGTTAAAAAACTAATCCGATATGACCAATCTTGTTAAGATCACGATCGTTTTGTGTGTAGGATCGAGGATATTCCCTTGGTATATAGGTTAGAACCTCGAGTACCTCTTAATAATTCCACACCATCAAGTTGTCTAACGGCAAGTATGTTTCTAAAAGCCACCTAGACCGGAATCACATAATTGACCAACAGAGAACAAATTATGACCAAGACCTTCCACATAATATACCCGGGAGATTACACTTTTGCCAACTACATAGTCACCATAACCCATAATTGCTCCAAAATGGTCGTTCCCGAATCTAACAGTCCCGATGAATTTGCTCACGAAGTTCATGAGCCGCGACCGGTGTCCAGTCATATGCTTGGAACAGCCTGAGTCCAAGTACCATAGAACGATTTGAACGATCTGCAGTTGAACACAGACAAGAATGGATAACTGGATAATTGGGATCCCTATGCAAGAATGGGTTCCACTTGGTTAGTAATAGTAATTGGAACACCCACATCAGAAATAGAAACATCCATATCAGAAGTAGAAGCAATGGAATCATTGGGAATAGATGCAATGTTGGTGTCTGTATTTGACCTATTCAAAGTATGTTCACTTCTTAAGGGAATAGTTCTACCAGTAGGCATCCATTTTCTAGTGGGCATAGTCTTAGCATTTTGAGGGCAAAACTGATTATTCTTATGGCCAAAAGGTATCCAATAATAACCTATCTTTATAAATGTTCTTCCTGTGGGTTTCCACTGTTTTCTAACAATCTTTCGTCTTTGCCTTTTAGCCTTCTTTGCACGATTATTAGCATTAACAATTTTAATTGGGCATTTGACAGCATTAGACAAAGCATTCACACCACATTCATGATTAGCAGCAGAATTCAAGCAGACATCATTACAAGGTTTGCAAATAGTATCAGAATTCGAATTAATTACAAGACGCCTATGGCTAATACCAGAATCAACACGATTCGTTTTATTCAACTCAAACTTAAAGTTCCTAGATTGGTCTTCTACTCTTTTCCAATGCACATTTTAGCTTGCGAGGTCCTATCATTCCTTGTATTGTCTTGAGACTTTGACCGCTTCGCTTTAATATCACTGATTACTCATGTAGAGGGAAATATGGGAACATTAGTTGGTTGATCTTCTTTTTGCATTCCTGAACTAGACCTGCAAGGATCTGTATTACTAGACGACACATTGATGTTCACTTTCTTAAAACTGGGCCTAGAATGGTTTGAATGCTTGGCACTAGGCATAGAACAAGGCATCACAGCTTTGCCTTTTGCACCTAAGGATTTAGGACATGTTGCAATTACACATTCTAGCAGCTCTTGAGATCGTTTGGCCTGGAGGCAAGCAAACCTAATTTCTCTATCAAGAGGTTTGTTAATGAAATCCTCTTCGACAATCTCACGGAGACATTCTAGACTATCCTTAAGGTAAGCACAATAGTCATGAAACGCAGGTTCATTATTCCTAAGATGAGGAGGAATATATTTAACCGTCACAGTGTATTTGCAGTCTAAGGGTGACTTTGAAACAACATTCTTATTAAAAACAAGTGGCAGTTTCCCATTTCCCTGACTTCTCAGATTCTCAATTTCCTTTTGTAAAGACGTTATTTTTTCGTTGTTTTGGTCACGAGTGACTTTCATTGAATCATATAACTCTTTAAAGTGTCGTTTAACTTTTTCATTTTCTTCTAGAAAACTCTCGTTTTCCTTTTGTAAGGCATTAACTAAGTTTTGAAGATGAAAAGTTTGAGAGTACTGAGAATCTAAAGGAGGAGGCATTTGGGATCCAGTCACATTGTTCTTTTCACCCTTCAATTGAGAGATTTGGGCTTTCAACTTTTTGATCGTGTTACAATGAGCTCGAATCTGTTCATCACGTTTGCTAATTTCAAAAACTGCATCAAATTCAGGAGCATCCAAGGATGTCTTGATATTTGAGGTTTTAACATTTTCTTTTAGATGTTGATATTTTTGTTGTAAATCAAAATGTTCAACTTCTAGTTTAGAAAGATGCTTTACCAAATTATCGTGATCATCCTGATCAATTTTCTCATTAAGTTTCGTATTAATCTTTTCAAGCTCAATGACACGATCATGAGAGACTTTCAGAGCAACAGATAATTCATGAAATTAAGAAGCATTAATGGAGCAATTCGTAGCAGTGTAAAACACATCTTGAGCAATACATTCAGAAATAAGATTCTCATTCAAGGTATGCAAGTTCTTCCTCTCAATCTCATTATATTTTAATGCTCGCTCATAGTCACTAACCTCAACTATCATTGCATCAAATTCCTTTTCCATTCCTTTAATATCTGAATCTATCCCCTTTTTAAGACTCTCAAAATGATCTTTTAGTAGTTTAAAGAAAGGCATGACCTCAGTTAGATAGCATTCTTTTGTTTGCTCAAAACCCCTTTCCCCTTCAGTTATCCCAGTGGGTGTGATCCTTTTCTTACAAGTTTTCTCAAAATCGACAAATAGTTGAAGAATAACATATTGACTGATTAAGGTCTTGCTTTTAGTGGCAATAGTCCTAGGAACTAAATGCATTGGTGTATTGGGAGGATACACAGTCGCTGAAGGCATTTTCCAAAAGGGGGTTTGTTTCAACAAGATTCTCTGTTTTTGTTTATCTAAATCCCTTTTCCAGAACACTTGTTCGGGTGTTAACAACGTCTGAGGCTTAAACATGTTCAAGGAAATCCAATTCTCCTTCTTGTAATCATGGGATGTGATATTTATTTTTTTCTCTTTACATTTAGGATCATCTAACTTCTTGTTCATCTTTTCCCTAGTGACTTCATCAGATTTCTTATCTTCCTCAGTGCACTCAGCGCAACTAGGTTTCTGTCTAGGTTTAAGGATTTCATTGCCATCATAAAGTACCTTATGAGCATTTCTAGCCTTTTTAATGACCTCTGGATTTGGTTCCTCAACAAGGGGAATGCTATGCTTATCGCTTAAGACTCTATGCTTAGTGATCATGTGGGCAGTCTGAATGGTGTTCCCTTGTACGTACAACTTATTTTCAAGCTTGTTCTTCAAAGTTTTTAGATTAGAAAAATCATTTAAAAGTTTTGATTCCTTAGCATGAAGTTCTTGCTTAAGCACTTTAACATTTTCTTGAAGTTCTTGTTTTTGCTTAGCAGTTTTTGAAAGCTTTTCTTGTAAGGAGTTTAACTCTTGTTTCAACACTTCTTCTCTAAAATTACTTTTTCTAATAATTGTACGCATTTGGTTATCCAACTCCTTCTCACGAGTAGTTAGCTCAAACTTAGCACGTTGTTCATAAATGGCAACTCGTTCTTTGTAGGCATTAAGTTCAGAGATAACAGAATCATCTGGGGCACATGCAGTGTATTCATCAAAAACATAGTCATCATTGATTGCAGAAGATGCATCACTTGGTACAACTTCACTTTCACTTTGTTTCACATATTGATCATATGGGACAACATTGATATTACCCATATCTTCAATATTTGACTCAATAGTTTCAGTTGATTGTACTTTGTCATTCATCTTTTGCATATCAGCATCATCGTATAGTTTTGGTACCTCAGAAATGAGTTTGTCTTTGGATGGACCAGCTTGTGGTGATGAAGAGACTTTAGGAGAGGCCATTGGAGAAATGCTAGCCATGAAAATGGTTTGTGCAGTAGGTTCATCATCAACATCAGAGTCGTATGCATCACAATCAGCTACTTGAAAGGCATTCTGATGATTATGGCCTATCTCCTGAATTGGTTGCTCATCCACATCTGCATCATATGTCTTGGCATTTCCTCAGCAAGAAATAACAACTCTTCTTCATCCAAAGCTACACCATTATCCCGGGCTTGAACAAGCAACATCTTATCCCTGAAGTATTCAGCATTTTGAGGGCGTTTTGGCGATGTGCAGTTCCTTGCAATGTGTCCTTCACCTCCACAGTTGTAACACTTGATCGTCTTAACTTGTCCTTGATTTCCATTTCTTCCCTATTCTGATTTGTCACAAAGCCTCTACCAACTCCACCTCTTCCTTGTTCATACTTCCTTTCTTGAACTGGTTGTACTATAACCTTCCCATCTCTGAAAGTGGCTTGATTGTGAGGATTAGACGCTGTTCTGAGGTTATTGTTGGTGTGTGGGAGAGATTTCATGTTTTGACTAATCAGGAGAGCCAGTTGATTAATGAAGTTACCCACGTGTGCATCAGAATCAGCTTGTTTGAACATTAGATCGGGAATGAGTTTGTGAGTTCCATCACCCATGGGTATAACTTGTGAAGCTTTAGTAGTAATCCCAATGTTTGAGTAGAAGGCAGTTGAATCATTTGATGAGCTTGTCTCTCCTGGATTTGTTTTGAATTGTTCAAGAATCCTCTTTTCAAACATGACATGTCTCTCATTCTGAAGAAGGAAGGCATAGAGTTGCTCATAGTTTGTATTCTTCAATCCTTTGGTTAGCTTCACAGAGGTGACAAACTTGTGCCATTCGGGATTCATGTTGTTCACAAACTTTGAGTTCAACTGAATGTTTGGCATAGTCATTCTGATGTTCCTCATGTCATTCACAAGCTTATGGAATCTCACATAATACTCATAGACACTCTCATCTGGTTTCATCTTGAAATGCTCAAATTCATCATATAATTGAGATTCTCTGTCTTCAACCGTTAATTCAGAACCTGAGAGAAGCATCTTGACATTATCCCATACAGCCTTTGCTTCTGTGTTGTGATTGATAAGCTTGTAGATGTCTTTTGGAAGACCTTGTAATATGATGTTAGAAGCCCTGATATCCGCATCGAATCTCTTCTTCTCCTTATCATTGAGCTCATCATACGTTTTTGGTCTGTCTATTCCATAGATCATTGTTCCATCTTCAGCTGTATCAATTATGTCTCTAGTAGTCTGTCACAATTCTCAATTTCCGGTCAATTCTCATACTCCATATTCATCATTTCATAACGGTTCGTGCATGGTTTTGCATTTCACATTAAACGTTTATTTCATAATTAATTAAACGTTATCGCGTAAGTTATTATTTTGAACATTTAATCCGATACTTCCAAAAATGATCCCGATATATTTTTATACTTACATTTAGTTTATAAAAACAATATTTTGAGTTTACCTAGTGTTTAAATTTATTTTTGTATATAAATCGTTAAATTTATATTATTACGACGCTTTTCTTAAAAACTACACGATAATTATTATATCACCCAAATTTTACAAGATGTATTTTACAATTTTTATGATCTCATTATACTTTACTTGGACCTATTAAAAATTTCTTTTACCTAAAACTACCTTAAATACACTAATGTATATACAATCTTACAAGTTATTATTACATATACATATTACTTATACTTTTTACAATTACACACAATTTCAAATACAAGGGGGGTACAATTAATGTTTGGTAAAAAAATTCTTACTTGTATAGATATGTACTCAAACTTCATTCACTCATTCATGCACCTCAATTATTCAAGTTAGTAAAAGTTGTTTCTCTCTTGGTTCTCCCTCTCTCAAAACCGGCCATACAAGGTGTTAAGAAGAGATCATCAAGTTTTTCCATTTTCAAGTTTATAACAATCTAGTTACACTCTTATTAAAGGTTTTGAAATAAAAACCTAGGGTGTTTAGGTTTAATCCTTGTTCTAATCACCTCATCATATCACTAGTAAGCATCTCATGTTTATTTTTCATCTTACATATTCATTTCATATTCATTTCATCATATTTGAGCAGCAAGTGATGTTGTACCACTTTTTCAATGATTTTCAAGAGTTATGAATATATATAAGTCATCCTATATTTATCCCTTGTTATATATTAGTTTTGGTGATGTCTAGGAACCCATGACACCCTAAGAAGGTGTATGGTAGGATTAGAATAGCTTCGGAGTTGTTTTGAAGGGATTGGAATAGGTTTAGTACGAGAAAAACTCTTTTCGACAAGTATTATAAAGGGTCTGATCGTATTTTGTATTTCTGGAAAATCCGACAGTAGACATGAATTTTTGGCCTAGATAATTAGAAAATATACTTTAAAACGAATCCGTGGCCGCTTGAACGGATTAAAACGGAGCTATAACGAAGAAGTTATGAATTTTTCAAGTTTGACGACGAAATATATATTTCCTGAAAATTTCAGCACACTATTTTTGTTTTGTACGAGTCAAAAACGAGTCTTAAGCTTTATAAATTATTTCGACTTATCTATATTAGTATACTTTGAAAAGCTAAGGACGGTAGAAAACGGATTTGTAACGACTAAAATATACACGTTTTCATAAAAATTGCCGTAACTTTATTAGTTAAGAAAACTATATTATTTTTATTTGACAAGTGTTACGGTAAACAAAACGACCATGTTGGAGGCTATTTTTAACGTTGACGTAAAACTTTTTGTAACGAGATGTATTCTAATAAAATTGAGATCACCAAGCATATTTTTCAAAATGACCAACCGTTTGTATAGCGGAGTTGTAATAAATTATTTACGGTTGCTTAAACTTTGCCGAAACTCACTTTTTAAACCACATTTGGACAAAATCACCATATTTAACCTCTATTATCTTTATGTTCGAGACCTCTAGGATGGAAACTTAAACACTGAAACTTTGAGATATTGATACAAGCTTCCCAAAACCGTTGAGTTCGTTTCCTAACGCTCGACGTACACCATTTTACGACTAACTTTTCAAGGCCATTTTAGTCACTTTCATGAATTTCAACGACATTATTTTACGACGAAAAGTTATAATTTCACAATAAATCATTAAATGACTATCGTGGGATATCATTTCAACATAAATACTTGTAAAGTATTTTATAATATGACGGGATGTCATAAACATATTTTGACGATAAACATTATTTCCAAAGCAATGGATATCATATGGAGTTGGATGCACAACATTGTATCACGCATTCACGACAACATATCATAACTCAATTCATGACACTCATTTTAGGTCGCGGATAGTTTCCGAGCCTCATTTTAGTGCACTTCATTTTGTTAGCATATCAATCATACCGGTGAGTTCATAGCTTTAACTCATTTAAATTCCTATAAACTATTTGTATATGCTTATTTATCAACCCTTTAAACTCTTTTGCCAAACAACATTACTTATACTTTAGACTTGATTGCGTTATATACTTGATTGGGTTATACTTGATTTCATATGCATATTTGGAACAAACATACAAGAATTAGTGGCTCCAAATTAAGTTGTTGGAAGGCTATTAATTTACAAACATACACGAATTAGTGGCTCCAAATTAAGTTGTTGGAAGGCTATTAATTTACAAACATACAAGAATTAATGGCTCCAAATTAAGTTGTTGGAAGGCTATTAATTTACAAACATCCCAATATTTATATGTTGGAAGACCCTTGTGGTGGCATTTATACTTTTAACTACCTTAATGCGCATATTCATGATTGTCATTCTATTTTAGGCAATGGGTTGTGAACACACGTTGCAAGTGCAAGTTTTGTATGGAACTTGGACCGAGTGGATTACAATGCCTTTGTGTGTGAACATTTCTCTAAGTATTTGGATCATTTATCACAAACTTATGAACTCACCAACCTTTGTGTTGACACTTTTTAGCATATTTATCTCACGATAGCATTTCATGTAGCTTTTGGGTCTCATGGCATACATTGGAGTCTAGTGTTTTTATCTATTACCATTCGACATGTTTTGTAAACCTTTATGCATTATCAAACTTTGGAATCTCATGTGATGTAAACTTTAACTTATTTTATCGAATGGTAATCTCTTTAAAACGTCTCATTATAGAGGTCGTTTTCTTTATCCATACTTTGTGCTATGACGTCATACCCCAATGACACTATCGTTCCGCTGCGATATTTTGGGGGTGTGACATAGTCTCAACCCTATACGGTCCTTCATCAATGGATTTGAGAATGTTGACTCCATTTTCCTTTCCAAGTACTGATTCGCCCAAGAGTCGTAGTCAGTTCAAGCATGGGTGGGAGTATCTGAACCAGCTTGAACATCCTCGGTGGAGATGATTGTAGGAACGTTGGTAGACATGCGGATTTTATAACTCTATGATTAAATCGGAAATAGATTCTTTCAATTTTACTAAATCTACCGTCAGAGTCAATCAAGTCGCTAAGAAAAAGCGAACCAAGTCACTAAGCACCAAGTCGCTAAGACACGTCAAGTCTAAATAACAACTCGCTAAGCACCAAGTCGCTAGCAAAATTTTGACAAAGAAGTCGCTAAGCACCAAGTCTCTAAGTTGTCAAGTCGCTAAATAGCAACTCGCTAAGCACCAAATCGCTAACACCAAGTCGCTAACAAACTTAACTACAAGTCGCTAACTTTCACCAAGTCGCTACCCGTAGTGGAGAATCCACTAAGTGTAATGTTTGTCGGCTTGTCTCAATAGACAAGTCGCTAGGCCTAAATCGCTAACAACATCAACTACAACTCGCTACCAATTTTCAAAGCAAGTCGCTACCAAGATAACTTTTCCATGGGTTAAGTCGCTAGGTAGAAAAATCACATAAACACCAATTTTCAATCCAAAAACAACCCAACCACGATGATTTAAGCTTACCAAATCAAAACCCAAGCACATACAATGATTCTAAACACAAAACTACACCCAAGATTCAAACTTTAACACTAGAAATGATCCAAATGATGGAAAAACCACTAAACTTTTTCAAACTCTAAAACCACCTAAAAGTCACTAGAAATCCAAAGATATGTAAGAGATGATCAAACCATGGCTCTTGATACCATTTGTAACATATTGGATTTCACATACACATCAAATCAAACACAAAGTAGGTGTACAAAGAGTTCTAGAGAGAGAAAGTTAGAGGTTTAGGGAACTTTAGTGAGAGAAAGAAAAATCTTATTATGAGCTCCAACTCTCTACCTTGGGAGGTAGAGAGTATTTATAGTACTTAAATAAAACACCACCTGACGGGCTGTGGATCAGGCATACAGTGGGTAAAGACCCGTCCGTCCTCCACGGTGTTACTAAACTAAATACTACTTGACATTAAATAACTAAGACTACGAGCTTTCTAACGATTACATATACTTGAGGTGACCGAGACTTTAACTACTGGATTTTCCAAATCCTATCAGTATTTTTATTTTCAAATGAGACAGGCATGACATTTTTTATTTAATAAAACTTCATATTAAATTTGTAGCAGTCACCTACCTGTTCCTTTGTTTCTGCAACGGCACTTTGCTCAAGCGGGTGTTGTTCGAGACGTTGTTGGTTTGTCGTTGTTGCAGCTGTTGGTGGCGACCCTATGTATGCACAAACAAACATTAAATATTTGTATTCACGAATATTTGTTGTAAGTAAGATAGTTTGTTGATTTAGATGACGCTACCTTGGGATGGTTCTATCATCTTGATGGTTGCCTCCTGCCTTTTGTTTTTTGTAAAAACTTTAGCAACAATAAAATCTCCTGGCCTACCCGATGTGCTGAAATGGAGCTGGAAGACGTTCTTGTGCCCTTCAATGGCAAAAATCTCTTCAGGTATTTCTTGCAAGTCTTCTGCTTTATGCTTTTCTAGCAACTCTGAGCATGAATACTGTAACATCTTCTGCCGCCAGACTGAAGAAAGTGACCTCCACTGTTGCGGACGGGTTTGTGATAAAAGCTCTGAAATTAAACCTGTGAGGTTCATTAAGCGAAATGGTGAGTGTTTAATTTTAATGACATATTGTGTTTTTTAATATTATATGAAGATGAGGTAGGAAATTATGTACTTATAGGATGGTTTTGCTTGTTTTCCATGATTCAGACACCGATACATTCCTCCTTCGTCTTTCACTTTCGAAGCACATTCGCTGCAAGACATGTAGTACCAGTCTCGCTTGATGTTGATACTGGTGATTGTTGCCTCGACTGTGAAAAACACTCCCTGTAAATGTTTGCGCAAACAGTTGAGCGGGTTTTTTTTTTACATTAAACTTTCTTTTCTGGGGTGTAATTGAATGGTGATTTGTTAAATTTTGCATCACAGTAAACTTACCGAATACGTTTCAGGATCTTGGTTCACCAGTGTCTTCAAGGGAAATCTATTCCGCCACTTTTCTTATTCAGCAGCTTCATATGGAGTCTTTGTAATACGGAGGGGTGGTGTTTTCTGCTGCTTTTCTTTGTGCCTGTCGTGTGTTGCAAAATTAGAATCACCAAATTTTATGTGACGATTTTGCGAGGTTAAAGTGCACGGATCAAATATTTTATCTTGCTCGCGCCTCATCAGCTTCGGGTATTTGTGGATTCAGGTAGTAAAGCGTTGCAGATGTTGCTGTTAGCTGGTAATCTGGCATGGTATTGTTTGACACTTTGGTAAGAATTTGACACAAAAGTTTTTTTTAATATGTTTATGCAATACCTCTGAATTTCGCAACTCAGCAAGAACTGACAGCAATTATAACCGGGTGCTGTGTTGCTTGAAGGTGAGCTTCTTCAAAATTTTCAGCCATTTCGTCCCACATGGTGAACTCAACAACATTACCACTGCAAACATTGGCATGTCATTGTAGATGTCATAAGCTTTTCAGTGGTTTTAAAAAAAATATATCGCATGAATTAATGAACCTCAGATTTTCGATATCGACTTTTCTGTAAACGGTTTGCTGTTGCGCGGCATTTGTTTTGCGCACAACCTCACCCACCGACCACAAACATCCTATGTAATCTATCACCGGTGAAGTGTTAGTATGTAACTGGTCCGTTTGCTCAAAAAATATTGACAGTAGAAAGGTTACCTGTCAGAATTGGGTACTGCATTCTGCCCATCGCATCTTCTGCAAGAACCCTGTATTGAAGCTGGTTATACGAAACAAAATCAAAGTAGTGCTCAGGCATGTTCGGTGCTTGTATAGCATCAAACTTTGTGGCTTTCCCAAATATGAGGCTTGTTTTGTTGTTAATTGTTTGCTGGTAAGGATTTGTTGGCTCACAGATGAACTCCGAAATCCTGTAAACCTCCCCGAGCTTGATTTTTGGGTTGAAATAGTCGAGTTCTCTAACATTCATGTTACTCTGTAAAGCATTGCCCTGTTGATAATAATCTATTATTAGACACATCTGAAGTGGTGGTATGTTTTATGCGTATTGCCTGAATTAGCACATACCTCTTGATCTATCAGTAAAACCCCGTTTCCTTTTTTTTTCTAGAAACTCCGGCTGCATCCTTTTTGCCGAAAGTCACTGAAGTCCATTTTCTAATGAACCCTCGCCTCGAGCACTTTGCTGTGAGATGTTGGCTTTAATTGTCGTATCGTTACAACCTCTGGTGAACCAGCTATATCAAGGGTTTTGTCTTTACAGCCGTGTTGTACCAGAGCATTCTGAGCTTCTTCCATTGTGCTGGTAAGTGATAAAAAAGAAAGCTAGATAGAGGTAAACAACTGAAAATGAGCAATGATAGAGGAAATAACGGTTGTAGCATTAAAATGATGAGACATGGCATTTAAAATCAGTAGCCAGCAAATCTACCTTTGAGCAGAGCATTTCACAATACTTTTATAAAAGGTAAAGTTAGTAACATGGAATTATGATGGCATTGTGTATAGAATAACAAACGAAGAACTAAGTGTTTTGTAAAAAAAGACAAACACCAATTGTTATGTATGTGGTGGCAAAACAAAAGGTGTCTCTCTAATTTTTTTTAAAAATCTTTGAAAACGATATTTTTCGTGACATTTGGTCTTTGGTTATCTTGCTATTTGATAAGGACCCTTAATCCATGGGCAGATGTAGCTCTAGAGAGAGCCACATAGAACTGCCCATGACCAAATACCGGCTCGGGAAGGTAAACACCAATTTTGTTTAAAGATTGGCCTTGGCTTTTATTGATTGTCATAGCGTAACAGAGCTTTATTGGGAATTGAGTGCGTTTGAAAACAAAAGGGAGGTTTGGATCTTTATGAATAAGCGGTATCCTATGAATGCAAACTTTCTCGCCGACTCTTGTGCCTGTGATGATTTGCGCTTCAATAAGCTTAGACATCATCTGCGTGACTATCATGCGTGTCCCGTTGCATAAACCGCCTGCCAAGTTAACATTCCTTAAAAGCATCACTGGTGATCCAACCTTGAGCTGTAGTTCATGTGGTGGGAAACCTGGCAGCTTAAATGTGTTTATATACTCTGAAGGGTATAACATTTATGTTTCAGCCCCGCTATTCCCCACCGGCGTGGCTATATCATAGCTTGCATAAGTTGTTATTTCGCCATCGACCATCTCTAAAACTCTAGAATTAATAATATCTGCTGTTTCATTCTTTGGACACACAATTTCCTTCTCCTGTAGAGTGATTGCTGAAGGGGTTTGAAGTGTAGGCTGGTCATAAATGAGATCTATGAGGTTGGAGAGGCCTTCTTCATCATCTTGTATGCAAAATCTAGAAGGAATCTCAACCCACGCTGAATCTCTAGGGTCTTGTTCATCAGGCTCACCAATTTTACCATCTCCAATATCAAGAAGCCATGATGCAAAGGATTGCGTTGTGCTCTGCTCTTCTATACTTAAATCTGAGCGGAACAGCCTCAGTCATCACATGAAAATAAGGCCAGAGGTGTGATTCTGCAATCAATGATGCTATTATCTCCATTTTGGGTGCGCCTTTTTTGATTGGCAGCGTTTGGCGGAAATCACCGCCTAAAACGACTGTTTTCCCACCAAACAAAACATCTGGTGCATCCAATATGTCTTTAAGAGTCCTAACCAATGCTTCAAAGCATCGACGGTGATTCATTGGTGCTTCATCCCAGATAATCAGATCAGTTTCTTTTAAAAGGTTTCCTATGAGAGTGGTTTTTTTAACACAACATAGGGACTCATCTGTGAGTTCGAGCGGAAGTTTGAATCTTAAATGTGCGGTTTGACCTGCTGGAAGAAGTAGAGAAGCAATACCAGAAGAAGCAACCGCTAACACAATTTTACCTTCAGCCCGCACAGTGCTAATTATTGTTTTCCAAAGAAACGTTTTACCAGTTCCTCCATGACCATATACGAATATTAATTCTTTCTTACCTGTTTTAAAAGCGTTTATAACAAAGATCGTATATAACTTTTTGTTTAGTGTTCAGCCTTGGAATCGACACATCCCTTTCTTGCGCCAGCATCTCCCTATCGTAATTCTTTTCTTCCATTAATAGGCGGTTGTTTAATTGATCCAGAAGTTTTTTTGGAGGTAGCTCCAAACCATAATTCTCAACTGATTTTCCACAACTGTTTAGTATTATTTCCAATTCGTATAATATGTAACCTTCCAAATCTCCATCGTTCACATGATAGTTGGGTATATGCACTTGTTCCGAGACAATAGTTGGAATATCATGGCCCATTTCTCGCCAATATTTATCCCATAAATGCAAAGGATTGGCAACCTCACAATGAGTGAGCAGCCTTGCAAAAAGGAACCTGAGCTCTGCAGATGAAGCTGAGCCACAGGCTTCTTCAAGAGCTGTGTCCCACTCTTTGTCATCACCAAGCAAGCCTAGCTCATCACATGCGGCACGATATGTTGGCTAGACAATTTCGTTGACTGACCTTAGTTCTGCGAACCCTCTACACCCTTTTTGATGACATAATAACATTCTTAAGTAGAAAAGCTCACCCGAAGTCGGGTGTATATATGCAAGCCGTCCAATAGAAGACTTGTTAGTCTTTCTGCGCGACCAACATTTCCGATCTCCGTACCATACAAACTCTGATGGAAACTGCAAGTAAGTCAAATGGCGTCCATCCTCATTTTCAATGTTGTAAGTAAACCATTATGTCAGTGTTGTCAGCTTACGATCACGACGATTGACCACTGCCTCTAAGTTATCACCGTCTCTAAAATTTACGTGCTGCATGTTCTCTAAATGGACTGAAAGTATCTGAACCGCCGGCTCTCTGATATGTATTTCAAATTTTAGGATTCTCCAGCACGCTTCATAAGGACATATAAACCGGCGATCGAGGTAATTTTGTATTTCATCAATTGGTTCTTGCGGCTGCGTTGACGAAGTAAATGATTCACCGATAGACCTTGATACTTTAGCAAAAATCCTGTCAGTTCCTTTTGATATATACTTAAATAGATATTTGATCAGCATGCTCCACCCACAATATTCCACATTGATGTTAGCTTCAAATGCCAGGCACAAATCACAGTTATATGGCACGACATACCCATTGTCAAGCTTTATATGGCCTTTTGCTACAAAAGTATTTCGCTGCCTTCTTCGATAATGCGGATAACCCTTGTCATCAAAGAAAGTTTCGTTATTGTATTGTTTTGGGACTTTTTTGCTGCAGAGATCGCCTTTCATACATGGTGCATTCGGGCTCGCCTTGCCACACGGGCCATGCATCATCATTTCTGAAACAATTTTATAAGTGCGTGGATCATCGTGAGGATCAGGTAACTCTGCAGAAATGTATTGGTCAACATCTGCAGGATTTTCTATCTTGGTTGATAAAGAAATACAAAGGAGTGTGTGAGAGTGTGGCAAGCCACGCTTCTAAAACTCGATGGTGTACAACACTGCAGGCCAAAAAAATTTAGCAAATAAAATTAGAATAGTGCATTTGCACATCGCATTAAGCAAGCATCCATGGTAAAACTGAAACTGAAACTGAAAGATAAAGCACAAAAGGTTTATGCGTGAAAAAGAATAGGCATACCTCCCGTGACACAACCAAAGATCCGGCTTCGCTTCATAAACTTTACAAATTCTTTGATCTTTTGCTCAAAAACTCTGCATACTATATCTGATCTATCGGCAGTTGTCAAGCAAGGGAACTAGGACATGTATCTTTGTATCTCAGGCCATTTTACATTGAATGTGAATGTTATAAAGAAACGTGGATTACCAAGAACCCTGCAGATCGCAAATGCATCCAGGTAATGACTGTACATATACCTTGGGCCTCCAGTAAACGACGAAGGCAATATAATGCGAGAACCCGCCCGCGACCCAACGTACTGCTGAAACAGCCTCCCAGTGCGAAACAACAGGTCATAACTATCATACCTCGGATGCAGCTGGTACGCGTAGAATGCATTCATCGACACCCGTTTTGGCTCAATGTTTGGATCCGCTGTTCTTAACATCAGTTTTGTATGATACCCTGGCTGACCATAGATAAATATCAACGGAAACTGCAACGACATGTATGACTTATGGATCTTGCTAATTCTTTTTAGCGGGCCATTTTGATACTCCAATATAACATCGTAATTTGATTCACTTTCAGGCCCACAGTCAAAGACAATAGCGGCCAGAGCATTTGATAATGGAGGTTCATAACCGCGTAGAGCTTCACCGCTGTAAAGCTTTACCTTAAATTCAGGGACATCATGCTGGGCACATTTGTCACGTGCAGTCCTGAATATCTGTACCAGTTCATTGTGAGCATCTAAAAAGTTAATGAGCCCTTGCACTATATCTGGATTCAAATCACGACCATCTGAGGTTGAAAAATGGCTCAACTTATGCTGAACTTCATCCTGCGTGTCATAGATGTAGAGTTGCAAAAACTTCGGATCATCATCAACCGGGCAAAGTGAGCTTATCCGATGATACATTTGACCAGAGACTTTACAAACATATGGGCCTCCACCATTGTTGATTGTGTTGTCAACTGTGGCACCGAGCGACGTCATTGCAAACATCTCGTTGTATGTTCGTATATTTTCCATAAAGGAACTTTGGTCAAGCAAGTCCTTGATATACTGAGGCAGGTCTGCGTCAGGTTTCATAAAAACTTTACCGCCTCCACAACATGTATGGTATCTAGGTGGGGCATCTGCAACACAATGGCCTTCAAACTGCTCCGCACGCCAAAAACAGCATTACAATAACAGCACCGCTCAGTACAGTCTCCTAGATCGTCGTACTCAGGCAGCATGCCTACATCGATTAAAAAACCATAACGAAATTAAAGAACTGACAATATATGTTTGTGAAAAAATGAGCCGCAGAAAAATGGTGAAAAAAGGGCAGCGCGCACCTTGCATCGCAGAAGAAGATCACTCTCCATCAATGTTGCATGCACTATTATCTGACCCAGAATGCACCCTGGTCATGAGAGCACGGCGGTGCACAACCCTCCTATGAGGCTGACGTGCACTGATGAGTGTCTAAATACTCATCATTTTTGTACTATCTAGACTGCATAATCATCTGAAAACACTCAAAAATGCTTCAAAATGATGAAAATATCACAAATCAGTGTCTTATGTGTTTTAAATGCAAAAAGATCAAAATCAGATGAAAAACGTATCAAGTTTGCTAAATTGGCAGTTTTAGTCCCCCAAGTTTCAAAAGTTGTCAAAAACAGTCCCTGGTAAATCTAAATAAAGGAAAATGTCATTTAAGGTCCATAGGATTCAAAAGTTGTCAAAACAAACCCTTGAAATGTAAAATTTGCAAAATTACAACTTTGGTCCCTCAAGTTTGAAAATTGTCAAAAATGGCCCTTGGAATTTGGAAATTGTCAAGTTTGGTCCTTATACTTTTGAAGATTGTCACTTGTGGTCCCTTGGAGCAGCTTTGATAAAATGGCAGCCTTGGTCCTTAAAGTTTCAGAAATTACATAATGGTCCTTGTATTATTACCTAAGCCTTTTGAACCTTGAACCTTGGACCCTTGTCTAAACCAATTGGACCCTTTGCCTTTTGACCCCCCTGCCAAGTCTAATATCTGGTCATCCCATGGTCAAAAACAAAACACGCCAAATAAGTCTTATCCTTCACCTGCTTCCCCTGAAACCAGGCTTCCCATCCCCCCAGCTCACTCTTTCCACACCCTTGTCCCCTCTACCTCAACACATCCAAGATTCATTAATTGCATTCCCTTCCCAAACACTCAATTCCTCCACCTGTCAAAAACCAATTTCCCGCCAAAAACAGATTTAACGGCCAAGATGAATTCAAGGCATCCAATGGCCTCAAATGGAAGTGGGAAACAATCAGAAGATGTGAGAGAAGCCTTTGGCATATAAAAAGGAAGGAAAGAGAAGCTTGAAGAATAGCTAGTTTCTTATTTTTCTCTTAATGTCATTTTTTTTAAATAAATGTTGTAGCTTAATTTAAATGTTGTAATTTCAGTGTCTTAGTATCACATTTATGTTAAAGTGTCATTGTAAGGTGTTTGTGATCATCAATCCAAGTTTTATATGAATTCCAAGTTTACTGTAATCGTGGAGATTTTCAAGTTTCAAAATTTGTATCCAAGATTCTCATAAGCTTTTGTTAAAATCAAAGAAGCTTATTTAAGCTTATCTTAATCTTTGGTAAGGTTCTTAATCAGTTTTAAGCAATTTTGTAATTTGGTCAAGGAAAGTCAACTGTGTATGGCAATCTTGGTTCAAGCAGTTTGGACAGGTTATGGTTGATGCAGAGGTGATAATGGGTTGAATTAGCATAGGTTAGGTTAGTATTGGGTTTGTTTTATCCTGCAACTCTTGCTGGAAATCAGGAGTAACTGTCTCGTTTCAATTTTTATCCAATTTACTTGTTCTGCTCATATCTGTCCTTGTAGCTTAGACTAGTTTCCATCCACTTTTTAAGTTGTTATTAGATTAGTTTTAATCAGTTTTAGTGTCTGCTTTAGTCTAATCAACAGTTAGCTCTAGTTTAATTCACAAAACAATCATTAAAGAGTGTTTGGATGTACTGCTCTATCTGTCTCTTAGGCTTGTTCAACACTTAACTTCTTTTGTTTTATGCTTGATAAGTCCTATTCCACCCATATCTGTCTTATTATTGCCTGCAAAACCTCTCAAAGTCAAAATTACTTCACATTGGTCCTAACTGTTCACGTTGAAGATTTTGCAACTCAAAATCTTATTTTGTGTTTGAATCACATAGATATATATTGCAGAGTCTCATTTCATGTATTCATATTATTTCCAGTCCACAAATCATGATCAAAGTTGGAAAAAGTCAATTTTTCAGTTTTGTTTAGAAAGTCAAAATTGTGAAAACTAAGTTTTGGCCAACATAGGAGTATTTTTCATTTACTCATTTCTGGGTCAATGCAAGTGAAAATTGTATGTTTAAAAACCTCAGCTGGTCTTGTTTCTTATTAGTAATTTTTCAGAATTTTTAGCAAATTTTTAGAAGCTTCATAAGGGCTTGTTAAAATGGTACTTAATGCCCTGCAGAGGCATTATGCCTGCATTGGGTTTGCAGCTTTTGCAACTCTTGCATTGAGCTCATGTGAGCTCACCTAGGTCTAATCTTTGGTATACTAAGTCCCAACCAGGTCTAGTTCAAGCCCCAGCTTTTATTTTTCATTTCCAGCTTATCCTGAAGCTTGTGCTTAAGCTTAAAGCTTGTACCCCTTTAACTGTTTTTCTGCCATAAGCTCAAAACATCAATCTGTTGTAATCAGCTTATCAGAGTGTTTAGCTTGTTGTTTCTTGTTCCATTTCAGTTCTCTTATCTTATTATAGCTTGTTTATCAGTTTGGTAACCTTTGGATTCCATTTGCTTGTTTAAGTGCTTATTTCAATAAGCACTTGTGCTTCAGTTTCAATTCCTCCCACACAAGTGCCTGTTTTTCCAATTTTCCTAGCTTCCTAATATCATTTTAGAGTTTTCCTGAAATTTTCATATTTTTCCAAGTTGATTTGCTATTTTTCTTAATTTAAATTAGTTTTTAAGTATTTTTAAATAGCTTTTAATACAAAAAATTAAGAAAAGCTTCAAAAAAATAATTTTTCAATTTTATTAAGTTAAGATAAATATATAAGTCATAAAAAGTATTTTTCCATAATTTTCTTAGCTTAAAAAGTATTTTCTAGCATTTTAATTAGTTTTAAATAGTTTTAAATTAATAATAAATACATAAAAAGTCTAAAAAATATATTTTCAGTTTTAAAATTAGTTTTATGATATTTTAGATTTTTCTAAGTCTTAATTTTATTTTTCTAGCTTTATTTCATATTTTCTTGTATTTTAGGTAATTATTTAATAGTTAAAATTAGTTTTTTAATTAATAATAATTACATAAATAGTTATAAAAATAATTTTCTTTTTCTATAAATTTTCTTTTATCTTCAGGATTGTAAAAATGTATTTTTCATATTTTTAGGATTTATATTGTGTAAGTTTCACGTTTTTATTTGTACGTTTACGTAGTTTTTAATTTAAACGTAAGTTTTAGATTTTAAACGTTCATCACTTTAAATATAGTGATAGCGTTTATTTAATATCTTTTATCTTTTTAATTTTCTTAATTTGCATTTAAGTCGCTTTATTTTATAAGCCTTTTTCAGTAGTGTAATTATTCATCAAAACTTTTATCGATCACTATCCTTAGTGATTATTCTATCGTCTGATCTAGTGTTTGCACACCATTGAGTCTCCGTGGGACTTAACGACCCGGGAATTCACTATATTCTCCTGGACTTCATTGCATTTGTGTTTTAAGCAGTTTTAAGCTTCTTACGGTCGGCCATTCACAAGTGGTCGGTTTGTGTGAGGTAGCTTGACTGTTTTCAGCACAGATCAAATTTTGGCGCCGCTGCCGGGGAGGCTTTAGCGTGTGTTTAGCCTTTTGCAGACCCATTCTTGCACATATACCACCATTTGTAAAAAGTTTTTATCATTCTTTGTTTTATCATCATGTTTTTCAAAAATGCCAAAAATATTTCTCTTTACCCTCTTACCTTTTTGATTCTTCATTTCTAACCCTCTGTTAACCTTTGATTCTTTCTATGTCTTATCCTCACCCTCTTGGTTGTCAATGGTGTGGTGGTCCTTATAATGGTGGCAATTGCCCCAGTTGTAGCGTGGTAGAATCAGGAAACGGGTCTGTCTATAACCAAGATCCCTATTCCTACCATAACACGACTGATTTATTCCATCAGCTACCACATGTGAGACTCAGCTTTTACTATTGTGAGTACTGTGGTGGTTCACATTCCAGTTCTCGATTGTCAATCGGAAAACACGCTTGTCTATGAGCAGGTTCCTGATAACAATTATGACTACAACACATACCACTCACACCCACATCAGTTTTACTGTTGTGAGTATTGTGGAGGTCCTCACCCTAGCTCGGATTGTCAAACAGGGAACCCATTTCCTTGTAACAATTACGAATCTTCGTATCAAGACCAACCTCCACAGCACCAAATGATTCAAGCAACTCCTCATGAAACTACGAGACCTTCACCTCAAGACTCGGAGTTATTGAAAGAACTCAAGGAGGAGTCGGCTATGTCGTCCCAAAATAATCCAAAATCCATGGAAGCTTTGTTAGCCAAGAGCGGGTCGCTAAATTAGATTCTCATATTTCCATTGAAAACACTATTAAGGAATCAATTAGAATGCAAAAAGCATTCAAATCTAGCTCTCGATTCCGTTTCATTCCTGATGATGATGATGATGATGTTACCCTTGATATTAGTGAATTATGTACAGATTCATCAAGTTCATCAGTTGAAACTCCTTCCATGAAAAACCAGGGAGAAAAGACTATGATGGAATTACTAGCGGAAGAACAAATGGAAAGTATTAAACATATGTATGCTAGTCATTCTAAACTCCCTCAGTCTGTTGTTATCACACCCGATATTCCCACTCACTCTCTAAACATGGGGATGAGCTTCTTAGCACTATTCCAGAAATGGAATTGTCTAGTGTTGAGAGCCTTGTCTCAATCCCAGAGAGTCACAGGAATTCTCGAGCATCTGTGTGATATTCCTTTCCCTCTTGAGTGTTCTCAAGATCATTTTGAAACTTTCTCTGATCTTAGCGACGATTGTGCTTCCTATGGAGACATCGAGTACGTTGAGGCATCACTTCCGCAATCTGATGCTGATCCCCTTCTTGAGGAGTTCTCCGGTGAACTCACTCACATCAATCCACTCTTTGATTTCGAAGCAGATCTGGGAGAGACTGAAAGTCTCATTGATAATGATCGTTCACTCACTTCTTACTCCAACAGTCCAATAGAGAATGTTGATCATTTTGTTCCCGAAACATTCAAAGCTACTTTCACTAATCCTCTATTTGAATTGACTGAATTCACTTCAATTTTTGAGAATCCACTCTTTGATACTCAGATCGAGGATAGTGATGAGCCCACAATGGAACAAGAGTTCACAAATTCACATCATGTGAATGATTCTCTTCATGAGGAGTTCGCCGGTGAACTCTCTCATATCATATCTCCGCTGGAGTATGATTGTTTGGATGGCAAAAATCATGATCGGGGGGAGAGAATCTCAATTTGCATATTTATGACAAATCCTCCCACCCTCCCAACCGAGATGCCTTCCAACCCAAAGAGCTCAACCAATAAAATCCAAATAAGTGCAACTGCACTTAATCCTGAGGAAGAAGATCTAGTTATGATTGTTATCATGATCTTCCTTCTTTTCTTCACCTACTCGGTGACTTCCTCTCTTCTTCACTCCTTCGGGAGTGAAGACACTATCTTTGACCCCGGCATTTTCATTTATCAATTTTGAGCCGGTTCTATGTATATCTCATCGGTGTGGAACTTTCGCGTGCTTCAATGTTTATCCAAACATCTTGAATGAAAGTCCGATGGAGATTGTTTCTTCCACTTTGCTTCCCCATGAACAAATTAATACGGGGTCGAGTCAAGCTAGCGACTCCGAAACCAAAATAGTAGCACACATTATATGGGTTTTCACCCATATTTCTGTCTTCTCACCCCTTTCTACCACCTAAGTGTGGGGGTGATGCCCCACATATTATATATATATATATATAAGTTTTCTATAAAAAAAAAAAAAAATCTTTTCAAATAAATGGCCGTAGTATTTCCCTTTTACGTTCTTTGTTTCGGCATAACCGCCGGTACTTTGAATATTGAGGGCAATATTCATTTCTAAGTGTGGGGGGGAATTCTCACGAATTTTATTATATATTATCCACCCAATTCCCCCGTTTTTGGCCAAAATTTTTTTGGAGTAAGTGTTTTACACTTACTCATCTTGGTTATCAGTCCGCCATGTCTGTAAGACAAAAGGATTGGCTAATCCAGGAGCAAACGGCTCTTGGTAAAGATTTCTCAAATCCGTTTATATGGCTTGCAATTTGCCCAAAATTGTATGGTTCTCAACTCACCATATCCTAAAAAGTGAAGAGTTGGCTAGCCCGCAAGGTTATGGCTTGTGGTAAAGGCAGTGGAAAAACCATAATTGGTAATCAGCTCACCAAAGATAATTATGATAATTTATCTAAGAGTTGGCTAGTCCGAAGGGTACGGCTACGGTAAAGACAAAATCAAATCCGTTGACAAATTATGATTTGCTCAAAATCGTTTGGTTATCGATGTACCAAGGTTCTTACTTGAACTGAAACATTTGGCTACTCCAGAAGTAATGGCTTTTGGTAAAGAGTCTTTAAAATCCATTAAAGCTTCAAAACATTGCTAGGGACTAGCAATATCTTAGTGTGGGGGATTGATGAGTGTCTAAATACTCATCATTTTTGTACTATCTAGACTGCATAATCATCTGAAAACACTCAAAAATGCTTCAAAATGATGAAAATATCACAAATCAGTGTTTTATGTGTTTTAAATGCAAAAAGATCAAAATCAGATGAAAAACGTATCAAGTTTGTTAAATTGGCAGTTTTAGTCCCCCAAGTTTCAAAAGTTGTCAAAAACAGTCCCTGGTAAATCTAAATAAAGGAAAATGTCATTTAAGGTCCATGGGATTCAAAAGTTGTCAAAACAAACCCTTGAAATGTAAAATTTGCAAAATTACAACTTTGGTCCCTCAAGTTTGAAAATTGTCAAAAATGGCCCTTGGAATTTGGAAATTGTCAAGTTTGGTCCTTATACTTTTGAAGATTGTCACTTGTGGTCCCTTGGAGCAGCTTTGATAAAATGGCAGCCTTGGTCCTTAAAGTTTCAGAAATTACATAATGGTCCTTGTATTATTACCTAAGCCTTTTGAACCTTGAACCTTGGACCCTTGTCTAAACCAATTGGACCCTTTGCCTTTTGACCCCCCTGCCAAGTCTAATATCTGGTCATCCCATGGTCAAACAAAACACGCGCCAAATAAGTCTTCTCCTTCACCTGCTTCCCCTGAAACCAGGCTTCCCATCCCCCCAGCTCACTCTTTCCACACCCTTGTCCCCTCTACCTCAACACATCCAAGATTCATTAATTGCATTCCCTTCCCAAACACTCAATTCCTCCACCTGTCAAAAACCAATTTCCCGCCAAAAATAGATTTAACGGCCAAGATGAATTCAAGGCATCCAATGGCCTCAAATGGAAGTGGGAAACAATCAGAAGATGTGAGAGAAGCCTTTGGCATATAAAAAGGAAGGAAAGAGAAGCTTGAAGAGTAGCTAGTTTCTTATTTTTCTATTAATGTCGTTTTTTTTAAATAAATGTTGTAGCTTAATTTAAATGTTGTAATTTCAGTGTCTTAGTATCACATTTATGTTAAAGTGTCATTGTAAGGTGTTTGTGATCATCAATCCAAGTTTTATATGAATTCCAAGTTTACTGTGTACTGTGGAGATTTTCAAGTTTCAAAATTTGTATCCAAGATTCTCATAAGCTTTTGTTAAAATCAAAGAAGCTTATTTAAGCTTATCTTAATCTTTGGTAAGGTTCTTAATCAGTTTTAAGCAATTTTGTAATTTGGTCAAGGAAAGTCAACTGTGTATGGCAATCTTGGTTCAAGCAGTTTGGACAGGTTATGGTTGATGCAGAGGTGATAATGGGTTGAATTAGCATAGGTTAGGTTAGTCTTGGGTTTGTTTTATCCTGCAACTCTTGCTGGAAATCTGTGAGTAACTGTCTCAGTTTCAATTTTTATCCAATTTACTTGTTCTGCTCATATCTGTCCTTGTAGCTTAGACTAGTTTCCATCCACTTTTTAAGTTGTTATTAGATTAGTTTTAATCAGTTTTAGTGTCTGCTTTAGTCTAATCAACAGTTAGCTCTAGTTTAATTCACAAAACAATCATTAAAGAGTGTTTGGATGTACTGCTCTATCTGTCTCTTAGGCTTGTTCAACACTTAACTTCTTTTGTTTTATGCTTGATAAGTCCTATTCCACCCATATCTGTCTTATTATTGCCTGCAAAACCTCTCAAAGTCAAAATTACTTCACATTGGTCCTAATCTGTTCACTGTTGAAGATTTTGCTACTCAAAATCTTATTTTGTGTTTGAATCACATAGATATATATTGCAGTAGTCTCATTTCATGTATTCTTATTATTTCCAGTCCACAAATCATGATCAAAGTTGGAAAAAGTCAATTTTCTTTGTTTAGAAAGTCAAAATTGTGAAAACTAAGTTTTGGCCAACATAGGAGTATTTTTCATTTACTCATTCCTGGGTCAATGCAAGTGAAAATTGTATGTTTAAAAACCTCAGCTGGTCTTGTTTCTTATTAGTAATTTTTCAGATTTTTAGCAAATTTTTAGAAGCTTCATAAGGGCTTGTTAAAATGTGTATTTACTTAATGCCCTGTGCAGGGCATTATGCCTGCACAGGGGTTTTACAGCTTTTGCAACTCTTGCATTGAGCTCATGTGAGCTCACCTAGGTCTAATCTTTGGTATACTAAGTCCCAACCAGGTCTAGTTCAAGCCCCAGCTTTTATTTTTCATTTCCAGCTTATCCTGAAGCTTGTGCTTAAGCTTAAAGCTTGTACCCCTTTAACTGTTTTTCTGCCATAAGCTCAAAACATCAATCTGTTGTAATCAGCTTATCAGAGTGTTTAGCTTGTTGTTTCTTGTTCCATTTCAGTTCTCTTATCTTATTATAGCTTGTTTATCAGTTTGGTAACCTTTGGATTCCATTTGCTTGTTTAAGTGCTTATTTCAATAAGCACTTGTGCTTCAGTTTCAATTCCTCCCACACAAGTGCCTGTTTTTCCAATTTTCCTAGCTTCCTAATATCATTTTAGAGTTTTCCTGAAATTTTCATATTTTTCCAAGTTGATTTGCTATTTTTCTTAATTTAAATTAGTTTTTAAGTATTTTTAAATAGCTTTTAATACAAAAAATTAAGAAAAGCTTCAAAAAAATAATTTTTCAATTTTATTAAGTTAAGATAAATATATAAGTCATAAAAAGTATTTTTCCATAATTTTCTTAGCTTAAAAAGTATTTTCTAGCATTTTAATTAGTTTTAAATAGTTTTAAATTAATAATAAATACATAAAAAGTCTAAAAAATATATTTTCAGTTTTAAAATTAGTTTTATGATATTTTAGATTTTTCTAAGTCTTAATTTTATTTTTCTAGCTTTATTTCATATTTTCTTGTATTTTAGGTAATTATTTAATAGTTAAAATTAGTTTTTAATTAATAATAATTACATAAATAGTTATAAAAATAATTTTATTTTTCTATAAATTTTCTTTTATCTTCAGGATTGTAAAAATGTATTTTTCATATTTTTAGGATTTATATTGTGTAAGTTTCACGTTTTATTTTGTCCGTTAACGTAGTTTTTAATTTAAACGTAAGTTTTAGATTTTAAACGTTCATCACTTTAAATATAGTGATAGCATTTATTTAATATCTTTTATCTTTTTAATTTTCTTAATTTGCATTTAAGTCGCTTTATTTTATAAGCCTTTTTCAGTAGTGTAATTATTCATCAAAACTTTTATCGATCACTATCCTTAGTGATCATTCTATCGTCTGATCTAGTGTTTGCACACCATTGAGTCTCCGTGGGACTTAACGACCCGGGAATTCACTATATTCTCCTGGACTTCATTGCATTTGTGTTTTAAGCAGTTTTAAGCTTCTTACGGTCGGCCATTCACAAGTGGTCGGTTTGTGTGAGGTAGCTTGACTGTTTTCAGCACAGATCATGCACATCCACCTCTTTTCCGACGCTGCGATTGATGACCAACATTTTCCGTAACACGCGTTTGATCACCAATATGTACCGTGGCTGCTGGTAACAAAAGAAAAGAGCACAAAAATTAAAGGATCTCGTGTTTATAAAAGGAACAAAAAAAGGGAAAAAAGAAAAAAAATAGAACTCACTTTCATTTGTATTAGGAGTGGATGGATCACCAGCGGTGTGACCATCGCCTCCTCAAGTCGATTGATGCACAAATGTTGTGGAGGGCTGACATGGCCGCCTTTTTCTTCGGTTAGTGTTCCGCAAATAAGAAGCATCAAATGCGACATCAATGGTGGGATCACCATCAAGAGTGGTTCCAGCTGCTGGGAAACGAATGTATGAAATTCAAGTTGAATATTGCATGCAAAAACAAAAGAAGATAAGAATACTAACCCCCACGCACATGTAAAGGTAACCATCCAACACCTTCCTGCACAGCGTCACATGCATGATGATCCTGCACACGGGGTCTAACAGCATCACCGGACATTTCTTTCCTTGTTCTGGTTTGTTTTGAAGCAGCGGCAGTGCGTGCAGTAAATCCTATTGATAGCAAAGAACAGTTCGGAAGGGTGGCTCAGCATTGTATAACAAACAATAAAAGATGACAGCCTACATCAGAAGAGAGAACAGGCAGAACCACCTTCCATTACATTAGGAGTCGCACGGTAACACGAGTTGGTGGGCTTCTGTTTTTTACGCCTACCTCTTTTTACAGCCTGCGAAGGAGGCGTGCTATGATCCAAATGCAAGTCTGTTCCAATAAAAAAAATAACACCATCAAGCAATGACAAATCAGGCTATGAAAACAAAGAAAATCAATTTAACAAACCGGATCTAAAAAGAGAAGAGCAACATTCACCTCCCATGACAACAGGAACCGTCGGCTGATCAACGGTGTGCACATAACCATATCGGCCATAAGGGTTGCTGGCCACCTCCTTTCCCTCCCTACTTCTTTTTCTACACTGCGACGAAGCTGAGCCATGATCCAAATGCAACCCTGTTTCAATTAAAAAAACAACAACGTGAAGCTGAACTTTATGAATGAGAAACCGGCATACAAAAACAAAGCAACAAAATTTAACCAACCACAGTTGAAAATAGAATAGCACACCTCACCTCCAATCACATCAGGAGCCATTGGCTGACCTCCAGCCTGCTGCGAACACGCATCATTATACGCAAGCAAACCTGGTCCAACCAAAAAAAAACAAAAAACTATCAATATGCTCTTCAGCGTTCCCAATGTGCTCTGCAAAAACAAAAGGGATCAAACCACCTGTCAATGTGCAAACAGGAGACTGATGATGAAGGGCATCCACACAATTGTTTGGATCAAGTTGGTGCCCTGTACGCTGCGCAGTCTCCTTTCCAAGAACATCTATGCAAAAAAAAACAACATCAGCACAAACATGTGGAGGCATACAAAAAATGAGAAACTAAAAAAGGCAAACCAACCTGCAGCATTGTGAATCTCTGCTGCAGCAAGCAGCGATGACACATATGGTTGACAGACACAAACGGCTGGCATAATGGTATTACACATTTCGCACCCAGAACCACCGAGTATATTTGCAACATTGTTTTGTATGGGGTTTTGAGATGGGTGATTGTGAATACTTTGCGAGCCAGTTATTGGTTTTAAAGTCATAATTATAAACAATAATAGCCAATCCAATTATGAAAGCAACAAACGTACCGACAAAGTAAACCGACTAACATATTCGAAACCGTTAATGAGAGCAAGAAAAGCATTATCAATTGAGGGTTTGCAAAAAGAGAAGTTGGGAAAAAAAGGTAAACAAAAGAATTAAAAGAAGGCATCATCTAAAAAAACCAAAAGAAACGAAAAAAAAGAAGAAAATGGAAACCAAGGTAATCCAAAAAAAAACCAAACACTGCACAACATTTAATAAGGGGCACATTCAATTGCATTTGCTTCTAACAGTAAACCCCAACCCAAACTATAAAACACATTCACTCACCCCAATACCAAAGCATAAGTAACTTTTCAACAGGCATAAGCAACACCTAACAACTCTAACTGCAGATGCCTTTAACAGTTAACCCCAAACCAAAGTACATGAGCGGTTTACTCAACACAACACCTAACCATAAATACCATTTCAATCGGCATAAGCAAAGCACAACTACTATAACAGCTAAACATAAGAAAGGCACAACAAATAAACCTAAAATAACTCAGAAACGAACCCCAACGCAGCATGGCATAACCAGCATAAAGACATAAAAACATAGTAAAATAAGCCCTAAAGAAAATGGAAAAAATTCAAACCTTCAATTGTTTCCCCCAGATCAGAAAATAAATATGAAATTAGGGTTTTTGATAATCAAGATCTGAAATTCGTAACCTTACCTTCAGATTTACCAAACACCAAAAATATATGGACCAAAAGAAGGTTACCGGTGTAGCAAAGACCATGTGGCCAATGGAGATCCACAAAATGGATAAAAATATTGTTTCCATGGTACGAATCACTGTACCCATCTCACCAACCAGCATACGAACACGCTAAGTGTTTAGGTTGATCAAGGCACGTGGGATTTTTTCCCCAGAAAAATACCCAGGTGGATCTAAGATGAAACGGTGAAATGTGAGTAGAGATGAATAGAATGGGCGGGTTAGCTAAATGGAGACCCGCTAAAACACACGGGCAAAAAAACGGGCCGACCCGACACTGTCGTTATCCACTGTAGCAATGGGGTGTCCTGTAGCTAAGGATCCTGATAAATGTAATATAGTATAATTTGGCTAGACGAATGTTTGTGAACTTTTTTTATGGTCCTTGATTAAATTTGACATCTGCAAATTTAGCTCGTACTCAAAAACTATGTGACAACAATATAACTAATGATTAGGATAAATCATATATTATAACGAGTTTTACATGCAAACAACCCAAATAAATAAAAAAAAAACAAAAAAAAAAAAACAGTGAGATATTCATCGTTTAATCACCAATGCAGTCAGTTTACCAAGCTACCATTTGTAAGTTCCTACTGAAGACTCACATTGATGTCAGTTGGCTTATTCCTTGACTCAGGGGCATTATAGGAGGACCAATTATCTCCACGAAACGTAAGTGATTTTATTATAGATTTAGTGAATGGCTTATTCTAACTACTTATTCTAATTCGTTCTAACTGCTTATTCTAATTCAGTATAGTTCTGATTCAGCTAACCACTTAAAGGTCTGCTCAAAGATTATGGACATTCGCGTTATCAATGCTACAAAAACTATATCTATTGTGTATTATTTCCATCGAGATAAATAAATATGAGATGTATGTAATCTTTAAAACAGGATATAATGAACACATTTTTAAGACATAAATTAAATTGAAGTATACCCAAATGAATATGAGCCTAAATTTCAAAATACCTGATGCCTAGAAAATAACAACGGAAGATACTGTGCTGGTGTTTCAGAAAAGGAGAAGTGTGGCTATACAGGCAAGTGAATGATAAGTGAGAACATGTGTTGCCTATAAAGTGGAGGCTACCTGAAGGAAAAACGATGGATGTGCATATGTTCATAGGAGTGGTAGTCGGGTTAATCCCAAATGCCGCATCTCAGAACGATAATATAAATAAGTAAGCACATGCATTACCTGTTCGCATATTGATTTTTCTTTACATTAAAATAAAGATGGATTTGTATTATAAACAAATTATTTACATAGTTAGCAATAGAGATCCCAAGACATACCCAAAAACTAATTAATTTTCCATCCAATCTGCACTAATTTAAGTATCCATACGTCTAGGCTGTCCATCACTTCTATCCTTTTTTATTTCATCCATTTTTTTGCTTTCCTAAGACTTAAGCAATTACCTCAAGCATTCTTCTTAGTAGTTATAAAAAGGCAGTCGACTCTCCGCATTTAGTTACATGTTGCACAGCTATTGACTGGTTGACCTTAAAAGTTGTCAAAAAATCTCGATGACTAATTCATACAATGTCTCTACTTTTCTTTCCACATCATAAACAATCTGAAGTGAAATACAATGAGAGAGAGAGAGGGGCGATGGAGACTGATTTTTTGATAACAACTACAATAAAGTTTTTAATTAAACCCTTGAAAAGCTTAAATAACATTCGAAACATCAAGTGCATGACAGCTAAATAGTTAATAAGCACAACAATTAATAGCTTAATATGAGACTGAGACGGGGACTGCAGCGGTAGTTGGGATTGTAATTGCTATGTTATCAACTTTTGTTTTTTTGGCGGATTTCTGTTCTTGCTGAACACCCGTCAAGAAACTTCCTACGATAATATGGTTTATCACCAAAAACAGTCTCATAAATGACGCGTTTGATTGGTAAAAAGCTACAAATTTAATCATATGGAAACCAAAATATACCTGCACAGGACTGGCTGCCACCAGTTGACCCGCCACACTGCCACCAATGACATGCCCATCTGGACTTGACAAAGAAACACTCATCCCACCGGATCTGTTTCGTATTCCTCCACTCTCAGATGAAATAAACGATCATGCCAATGAGAGTATCTCAAAACGACCCTTGAGAAAGATGAAAAATGGGATGTCAGCCTAAAGAGAAGTCATCGAATAGAGGATCAAGGAATATAGACTAATTATGCTTGAATACCTCATAAGTGAATGTGCCACCGGAGGAGTCGGGTTGTCGAAGGGTAGCATTGGAAATGACACCATTTGCAGACAGAATGCATATTGCGTGGGGTCCTTATTGGGAGAACGATATAACCTTCATTGTCACGTCCTAATGAAACCCGAATGTTAATTCATACAAACTAACATTAACTTTGACTCAAAATTATTCTAGACAAATACTATACCTCTCCTGTGTCGATGTTGATGATATGAGGCGTAAAATTAGCGCCAACCGAGCTTGAAACCCAGTCACCTAACCAAAAAACAACGAACCACGTATGTCGTTATACACTCTTTAATCTAGCAGTTATATTACTTATAGAGAACTGAAAGCCTGAATTTTCACAAAATTCAGCAGAATATCAAAGACCAAAACACTAACTTGTAGAGTGTTGCAAACAACTAAAACACAAGATAAAAAAAACTGATGCTCTTAATCATAACATAGGCTTGAGTATGCATACACTCTAATTCGGATCAAACAGACAAATATTCCCCTAACACTTTGACAAACAGAATGTGCAAGCAAACCCCACCGCTAGACCAGATAAGAACTTTGAGCCAAACATAATATCCACACCTTTTACTTATATGGGGTATCAGGTAAGGTATTATTAACCAAAATAAAAGTCAACACATTTTACCTCTTACTTTGAAGCTTGACAACTTTGTTCATTAATTGTTTTAGCCCCTCCTCCATACACTTGTAATTCCCTTTCGTCAGCTTCTCCAGAGTCTCCAAAACATAAGTCGACATCCCATGATCGCCAGTTTTAAAAAAATTAACCGATTAGTATATGTGCTACGATAAACAAAAAGTAAACCTCAGAATAGTATAGATTCTGGTTCATAGTTGCGTACCTCAAAGAATCTTTAGTTTCCTTCTCTACTTACTTAATTCAAATGTCCAATCCACAAAGCAAACATGGAACTCAAAGAAAACATTGCATAACTATGTACAAAAGTTAGACTGGTATTTTGAAAGGAAGCTCAGATACGTTCTAACCGAGTGGGCGAATAAGGCATGGCTGCAATCACAGTTGCAAATGCTACCCTTTTGAATAGCAATTACCACCTTAATTGCCCCGCCAACACACATACCAGCTTTCCAAATCTCGGGTTTAACAAAAAAATTTATACCTCAGTGTAAGCATCAAGGAAATTTTAACCATTGTCGCATCTTTAACCATTGTCGCAAAGGACAAATCACAAATGTCGAAATAAGCAGAAACAGATAAGCTAACCAAAAGCTGGACAATTAACAAACCCCAAAAAATTAACAAACTCAAAAAAAATTTAAGTTAGGCACAGATCTATAACCGAGAATCAGGGCACATAAACATTTGAACACGGACATGGCTGCAAACACACCCGGTTGTATAGTTATGATTAATAACACACCGTCCGGTGATTGCCCCGCCATGTTACATCCAAATCTTTACTAACCCGATTCATTTAGCTCATACTATGAGAATCATCACAACCAAAAATCATACACATGCTTCCTGCTGTCAGAACATCAAGCCCAAAGACAACGCCATAGATATAAGTATACAATCCTTAGAAGAACAACCCGTCCAAGAATGGGCCAAGTACAAACGGGCTCCAAAGCTCGCCCAAGACGGCGTAATTATTTTAAGGCAGAATAAAATACAATGGAATTTCATACCGCACTCCCATTATATCCTAAACCGTCAAAGAATGACGGTCATATAGGTACTCACCCGAAAAACTGGACACGCCCGCCATGGTACGCAAAGATAGCCTTTTGCCCCGCCAAGATACGGGACGGTCTCAAGTTTTTCTGAGCCCGTCAACATTGATCGCGGCCTATCGGATAGAAAAACCACAACAGTTGCATTAGAGCTCACTTACAATGCCGTTGGAAACTGCAATTAAACAATCACAGATAAATAGAAATATGAATGTTTCATAAAAACATAAACTTTGAATCACGGAAACATTGATTTCAGAAAATGGCCTGCCCAAAAAATGTCCATTGACAAAAAGATGCACAACCCTTAAGACTCATACATAAAGAAGTTCTAACATTGCATTCTCAACATTGATTTCAGAAAATGCCCAGCCCACAAAATGTTCATCTTCAGAATTAGAGGTCACTTACAATTACGTTTGGTTTAATATTGCTAAACTCAACATCACAGCTCAGGAAAATTAAAGTACCTCCAACAATTTTTCTGAAAATAGACAACTTATCAAACACTTTATATGCATAACTTAAAATTAAACTGATTAACAAAAAAATTCATACCTCACTGTAAACATCAAGGAATTTTTAACTATTGTCGCATCTTCAACCATTCTCGCAAAGAATCATAACATAAATTCAATTAGCCACCGAAATCATCAACTCAGGAAAAAACCTCTATATCCAAACTCCACTTTAACCACAAAATTGTCAGCAATATATTACCAAATAAAGAACCAATAAATTAGGGTTTACAACTTAACAGAAGTGCTGTAGAAGAAGCGGCGAGAAACATGTAGAAGAACCCCAACCTAATTAAAACCCTAATTTTTCAAAAAAAACGAATTAACAAAAGCCCGATTACCTCAACAGAAACCCAAATCTTCCAATCTTTCAATCAGATACAACTGAAACCCAAACCTTTCAATGGAGGGGAATAAAATATAATGAAAGATTGAAGCGGTGGGAGTAACGATCTATTTTATGAAAGATTGAAGCCGTGGGAGTAACTCAGGTATAAGAGAAGGAACCGGAGAAAAGAATGGGCCAAGTACAAACGGCTCCAAACATGGCCCAAAAAGGCGTTATTGGGTTAGCACCGACATTGAATAAAATAGTATAGAATTTGATACCGCTCTCCCATTAGGTTATATATCAATGTATTTGATTTGACATTTTCAAATAATTAATGTGTGTATAAGTGTATTGCATGTAAATCATTATGATAACTTTTGAAATGAATATATATCTCTTTAATTTTAATAATAGGGTTATTAGCACAAAAAATTATCATATTTGTCATTTTTTGTCATTGTCTGTAGCGTATTTTTTTTCAATTTTGATATCAATCTTTGGAATTCGTGCTATTGTGTGTATTTTGTCATGTAAAATGTCCATTTTACCTTTTAAAATTTGAAAAAAATAAAGGTAAAATGGTCACAAATACAAACAATAGCACAAATTCAAAAGATTGGTGTTAAAATTGAAAAAACAAGACAATACACACAATGACAAAAAGTGACAAGTATACTGCTTTTTCTTACTAATGACCCTTAATAATATTATAAAAATTAAAAATGAAACGCATTATATATTATAAATTATTGCATGTTTATTTATCTCAAAAGTCATGTTAGATTGAGTAAGTGACGAGAGAAGTTTTTAACATTCTCATATATTCATTCACTTGTCAAAAAATAAACACGAAATTATTTATTATTATTATTAAACTCATATTAGTAGCATTACCAAAAAGCTTTTAATCAGTAAAATTTTCATAAAATAAAATGCTTAATTTGGTTTAAAGTAAATTAAAAGAAATGAGACTTGTCATATTTTGTTATTAATTTATAGTTAAAAGGTGACACTTATATTTTTTTGATGGTTTATGTGACTTAATTTTTTTTGCAAAGACTAGAGATATTGTAATATTAGACTCACTTTAATCAAATTATAAATACTCATTTAGTAGCAAACTTTTTAAAATGTAGGTACTTGACTTTTGGTTTTCCTATTTAGTAGGAGGCTTAGTGAAATGTTTTATAGCGGGGTTTGATGAAAGTTTATGAATTTTTGATAGATTAGAGTGTTTTATGATTTTTTTTTTAATAAATAATCAATCTTTTTGTTATTTTAAGTGGGGGGGTGATGTTACGAAGAATTTATTAAAATGTTTTTGAATTTGAGGGTTTTGTGAGAATGTTTTATAGCCCTATTGGTTTTTTTTTTTTTTTTTTTTTAATGAAAATACTTATACGTTAGGGAGTTTTATGAAAATATTTTGTAGTCCGGGGTGATGTTACGAAGAATTTATAAAAATGTTTTTAAATTTGAGGGTTTTGTGAGAATGTTTTATAGCCTTTTTTTTAATGAAAATACTTATACGTTAGGGAGTTTTATGAAAATATTTTGTAGTCTAGGGGGTTCTTAAGTGTTTAATATAATATGAAAATGTTTAAAACGGAACAAAGCTTTTATTACGGAATAAATAGCATTTTATAAAAGAGGGGAGGGAGGGAGGGGGGGGGGGGGGGTTATGAAGAATTTATTAAAATGTTTTTAAATATGAGGGTTTAGTGAGAATGTTTTATAGCCTAATGGGTTTTTTTTTTAATGAAAAACTTGTACGTTAAGGAGTTGTATGAAAATATTTGTAGTCTAGGGGGTTCTTAAGTGTTTAATATAATATGAAAATGTTTAAAACGGAACAAAGCTTTTATTACGAATAAATAACATTTTATAAAAGGGGGTTATGAAGAATTTATTAAAATGTTTTTAAATCTAAGGGTTTTGTGAGAATGTTTTATAGCCCAATGGGGTTTTTTAATTTATTTTATTATTATTATTATTTTTTTATGAAAATACTTATACGTTAGGGAGCTTTATGAAAATATTTTGTAGTCTAGGGGTTTTCTTAAGTGTTTAATATAATATGAAAATGTTTAAAACATAATAGAGATTTTATCACAGAATAAATAGCATTTTATAATGAATAGTAAACTTATTAATCATAAATTTTTGCAAAATATAAAGGAAGATTTTAAGAAAATGCGTATAGGCTAGATGTTTTATGACATGAGTTATAGCTGAAGTATTTTTAATGAAAAAAGTTTATGAAAATATTTAAGATTAGCGGGTGTTATTAAAATGTTTATACGTTTGGGGGTTTTATGAAAACGGCTTATTGTTTAAGAGGGTATTTTTACAAATGCTGAAAATGTTTATACTTTAGGGGTTTTTGTTAAAGTATTTTGCTAAATGTATAATTGTATAGGGAGATTGTTTTATAGCCCTATTGGTTTTTTTTTAATGAAAGTATTTTATGAAAATATTTTGTAGTCTAGGGGGTTCTTAAGTGTTTAATATAATATGAAAATGTTTAAAACGGAACAAAGCTTTTATTACGGAATAAATAGCATTTTATAAAAGGGGAGGGAGGGTGGGGTTATGAAGAATTTATTAAAATGTTTTTAAATATGAGGGTTTAGTGAGAATGTCTTAAGAAAAATATGTATAGGCTCCCTAAGCAAGTTTCGAACTACTTTTCAGGCTCGAAAAGTCCATATGATCTAATTGTAACCTTTTCCTAAAAATATGATCTGATCATATTTGTGACTATAAAAGAGTATTGCAGCAAGATATTGTCAACAAGTTACTAATAGTGTAACATACATTTCAACATAGATGACAAATTGACAACCACACACATAAAATGAACACGTACATATGGTCTGATTAACACAAGAAGATAGCCAACTACGATATCTATCGTTCCACGAGGAACAAGATAATCCAACTATCCTAACATATTTGCCTGCACAACTAGAACTTTTTTACAAGCTAATTGAACGATACTTGAACATACAAAGATGCGTCTGATAGTGGAAAATGACTTTTAACGATTCTTTCTAAGTGATACTTTGGTCAATTCGACTATTTTGTTCTTATCACCCCATTCTTGAAAGATACGTGAAAGCATGGCAAAGAAGTAAGCAAGTGAACACATGACTCGTGACAAAATATCAACGAACCAATCTTTATACGTCTTCTTTGGGGAATGAGTACGATCTGACTGTAATATAGCTCGATAAATTGCCTCAGTCAATGCAAAATACGTCACTGGATCAGCTTCTTCGGGTAGTATGCCTTGCTCTGTGAGGCATACTATGTCATATACACCTGTTGTTATCGGTATCCCAAGATAGCTACAAATTTTGATTCTGCAATTTAGCCTCTCCATGGGTTTTAGCTTATCGCCATGCGTTAAGATCAAGAGCGGGTCCGCATCTGATATGACAATAAAAGTCAACACAGGTAACCACAAAATCATATATTCATGTACGACTTTCAAGAAGGTTTGGCCACTAAAAGTTCAAACATGCCCACTTTGATCGCCAAAACTTTCCGAAAACATTTTAACCACTTAAAAGCTCAAAATTGCTTACATATTATTAACACTTCTTAAGAAAGTTTAACTTGTAAGTAGTGATAACAACAAGGGAGGTCTAGTGGCAAAAGGGCTTGTAACTATCGCACAATAATTTGCGAGGTCTCAAGTTCGATCAATTCCTGCTAGGTGCAAACACAACCCTGAAGTGGCCACGCCAACCTCCTGAAAAGAGAGGGCTTTACCAGGTTTGAGTATGTATGGCGGTGGGTTCAAACCCCGTGGATTAGTCGGCCAAAATGTCAGAAACCATGATTATCCGAGAGAGAGAGAGAGAGAGAAAAAAAAAAAAAAAAAAAAAAACTTGTAAGTAGTGTTGTCTTACGTGTTATGGATTCTGAACAAACTTAAATGGCATGTCTAACAGGTTCGATCAACTAAATTTTACACAATTGGCAAATCAGATCAGGTGTTGCACACATTTTTTTGAACGGCATCTACCTACATATTTGACACGACACAAGATGCATAATACTTTTTCATCTAACATACACACTCTAAACCACATCAAAGCCGCAATTATGCTTAGATTGTTAACTCTCTTTTTCGTTTGCCAGTAACACAACTTAATAGTAGCTGGTACTTACTTGAAGTCCTTATGGAAGGACAATGAAAGAGGGATTTGATAGCCAAAACTCGTTTAAAATCCCCTCCGCAAAAAAACGCCTTGTAAACATCTGTTAAATCAACCACCATAACAACATAGTTCACCTTCCGTCTCACAAATCCATCAGATGAGCAATTCAAACTCGTGTCCACAACATCTTCACCGAATAGACACGGTTCATTGTGACGAACCCCGTCTGTCATCCACCGTGTCACCTCATCTAAGCACTCTCCCATTCGAGTAAAATCTAGTCCCCGTGAATCGTATACACAAAAACCATTGCGTGTTGATCTTAAAACATTATGCTCTTCCAGTATCATTGTTGAGTATTTTGATGAATCATCTGCAAGCAAAGATTTAAAAATGAAGCTTAAACAATCTATGGAATCTAAAAAGTTAATTTGGCTGGTACAAATTTTTGAAAGAAAATTTCCAAAGAACTAACTATAAATCTTTCGGAGAATGAGTAGATGGTGTTTGGCATTGCCTTTTTTGTTTTCTTTCTATTCTTATGCTTATTTTGTCAAAACGCAAAAATACTCAACAAAAAAGATAATAAGCTGTTGAAATTCTGATTTTATAATACAAATTGCTACTGGTAAGCAATCTCAGACACCCCTTAAATCAGTATCAGTCACTTTTATCAAATGGCAAATAGTCCAAGTACGTACACTACTAAAGAAAAAAACTTCAAAATAAAAAACAATATAGACACGAAAGGGCTTGTGTCTAATGGTACCCCATGTTTTGTGAGACGTTCTCTAATTAAATGGTTATGGTTCAAATCCTGTTTAACACATGTGAGATAGATTTGTGGTGTAAATGTTGTGAGATAGTTAGAGAGGAGGGAGTGGAGTCGGGTAAGGGGTCGGTGCCGATCGGGTAGATCGGTAACACCGTCCCTTCCCCTTCGGTTAGGCCAAATCGGGTATGGGATTGGGTTGGGAAACCGAATGAAGCCAACGGCTACAAAGCCTTCCAACGGCTAGTTGGACCAAACCAAAAAAAAATAATAATAATAAAAAAAATTCTCTCACCTTTTTAAAAACCCCCACCTTCACATTTTAAAATCACTACCCATTTTTCACAAAATCATCACAACCCATCTTTCAATTTCTCATAAAATCCCAACCTTTTTATCATCAAAATGTCTTCCGATTCTTCCGAATTCGAATACGTTATTCCGTCTTCGTCCGACGATCTATCAACGGGTAGCTCGATGCAAGTTATGCTTCACGCTCAGGTTTCTTGAAGACACGGCAAGCTCTAGCTTTCAAAGCGTAGAATAGCATAGATCGTCATCGGGAAATAGGTCTTCAAACTCTAAAGAATGATTGGTTCGTTGAAGCACCAAAGTACAACGAAGTTTACTTTCAAAAAAAAATTTGAATGGAGAAAAGCATGTTTTTGAAAATAGTGGGCGACATTGAAGCGAGATACCCGTATTTTCAAGAAGGTTATGACGCGCGATTGAAAAAAGTTTCACGGCGAAACAAAAAATCACATCGGCCGTTAGGCAACTCGCAACCGGCAACCCCCCCGATGAGTATGATGAATATTTATGCATGTCTGCAAGAACGTCACGTGAAAGTCTTGATTATTTTTGTGATGCCATCATTCAGTTGTACGGTCGAGAGTACCTACGTAGGCCGACATCACACGACCTTGCACGCATTTTCGAGGCCCATGAAACAAGACATCACATCCCTGGGATGCTTGGTAGCATCGACTGTACACACGTCAAATGGAAAAATTGTCCTAGAAGTTTGAGAGGGCAATATACGAGAGGTGACTATGGTGTTCCCATTATTATGCTTGAAGTCACCGCGTCACAAGATATGTGGATTTGGCATGCTTTTTTTGGTCCCCGGGGTCAAACAACGATATCAACGTATTGAATCATTCTGACTTATATCTTACAGAGCGAAATGGAACGGCGATGAACAATTCATTCCACGTGAATGGACGCTTTTACAAACGCGGCTACTATTTGACAGATGGAATCTATCCTAAGTGGTCCACATTTGTTAAAGCATACCCGTATCCAACCGACCCAAAGTAAAAGAAATTTAAGAAGTTACAAGAGGTGGCGAGAAAGGATGTCGAGCGAGCTTTTGGTGCTCTCAAAGGAAAATGGAAAATTCTCGATCGACCTTTCCGAGCTATGACCAAAGCGAAGATTTCCAATATTGTTGATGCGTGTATTATTTTGCACAATATGGTTATAAAAGGCGACGGGAGGGCAATCTCACCGGTTCATATAATGGATGAGCCGGTCCAGCCAGTGTTCGACGACAGTGTGATAGCGGAGTTACTAGACGAAGTTCTCCATGACCGTCTTTGATATGATCTCACGGAGCACGTAGCACGTCAATACTTGCCGTATCTCGATGATTAGTGCGTTTTTTTTTTAATCTAGTTTTTCTTAAGTATTATGTAATGTTTCTTTTTTTTAAGTATTATGTAATTTTTTATTAAGTCATTGTTGAATATATTTTATATTTTTAATGAAATGTTATTTTTTTATTTTAATATTGTATGTGATTTTATGTATTAAAAATATATTTAAAAAAAAAGAAATTGGGTAGGATTGGGTACCACTCCCTCCACTTTGGGTAGCTCTTGGGTAAAATTGGGTAGTTTTGAGTTGAAGCGTTTTTATTGGATAGAGGTGATGTGGCAATTTGGGTAGTGTTAGGTATTAGGGTTCCACTCCCTCCCCCTTAAAATCCTTGTTCTAAAGACAAACAATATAGACAATTAACTACGAGTACAATAAACCATAAAAGAGAAATGATACATGGACCTAAACTTAGGCCTAATCTTAGGCCTAAAATCACTTGTCATCATCTTGATGGTTGCAAACAAGGACCCACTTATTTTACAACCCATCAGGATAATGACAAATGATTTTAGGTCTAAGTTTAGGCCTAAGTTTAGGTCCATGTATCATTTCCCAACTTGAAATACTAAGAAGTTAAGAAACATACTTGAAGTCTGAGAAAATGGAATGAGTCCAGATCTTCCAAGAACACTATACATAAGATTAACAAGCGAGCTTTTACCCGAACCCCATAAGCCGATCAACAAAACAGTAATTTCAGATGGAATATCCATATTCTCCTTCTTAAGCCCACCAATAGGAAGCCAAAAATCACCAGCTTTGTACACCATAAGCTTATGCTTAAGCTCATCTAACCCATGTTCACTTATGGAACACAAACGTTCCATTTCTCTTAAAACCTTAAATATCGACAAAGATGATGATGATGGTGTTTTAAGTGAAGTGAATTCTGGTATTGTTTTCCACCAACAGAAACTTGTGTTTGGTTCTTGATCATTTTGCTGATGAGTTTGTGTCATTGTTGTTTGTGTTTTACGTTTGAGTTTGGTTATTTTGGTTGAGAATGTTAAATTTTGGTATCAATATAGGAGTACTCCATACAATACTGTTGTGTGAATTTAATGAAAATGTACCGTTGAGTCTAGCGTGTCAAAACTATAGCGGTTGATTCTAATGCAAACAATATGGTACACTGTACACCATAGTACTAAACTGTTTTGTAGTATAAACTCACGGGTTTGTATATAGTGACTTTAGTTGTCTACATTCTACAAACTCACGTAGTATAGTGAAAAAAACGTGTGACTTTAAAATCTTTAGGCAAATGCCCAAGTCAATTTTACTACGTAATATTTTAGACAACAAACCACAGGTTGTATATCTACAGTTAAAATTGTTAGAGATCAAATGAACTAACTAAAATTATGAACAACACATCAAGTCACACTAGTAGCAGTGGTGACCTGGGTCGATCCAGGCACATCAGTTTTCTCTCTCCGACGACGACCTAGTTGTCACAATGATGACCTGAGGCTTTTTATTTTTTTATTTTTTTATTTTTTTTATTCAAATATTTTAAAAAATAAAATTAAACTTTATTAATAAAAATACTTAAACATCACAACAATAATTAAAAACTTAAACTATTAAAACGTAAACATTACAATACTTGTTTGAATTGTGTGTTTAGAAATGTATTTGAGATTGGTTTTTATAATGTTGTAAAAGTGATAAATTTTTTAATTTATTATTATTATTATTATTATTATTATTATTATTATTATTATTTAAAACCCAAACGGTACAATTTTTTGTCCACTTGTGATATACCAAATCGGTCGTTGGTGCAAACTAGTTCGTCCAAGTTTAAGTGACCGACCGACCACAACCTTAGTGCCACAATGGGGCAACCGAAGGCAACCTTGCCACAACCCAAAAAGTCGACCGACCCATTGCTACTAGCCTTATAATGATTATTATAATAATTTTTAAATTTTGGCACCTCAACATCTCAATAACTTTTATATTTCAATAAACTATTTTTATAAAACCACTTTAATACATGAAAGCTTTCCAAAAACTTTTTTATGAATAAGTGATTTGCTAATGGATACCATTGAGATTTTTTCAAGATGTAAATAAATAAAATGTTTAAGTGTATTAAATGAAAAAACATATTTATTTATAGTAATTTTAAAGTTTAATTAATGTCTATTAAATGCATTTTTTATTTAAAAAATAAAGTTTAAGTGTATTAACTGATGAATGATGTTAACTTCGTACTTCGTAGGTATCATGACTTTATTATACTATATACTTCCCGTTTGTTAACACCGTTATGTACTTTCCTTGGTTTGTCACTCTTTTATTGGTTCTCCTAAATGTGTTGTGATGTTCTCATTGGTTGAAAAAACAATGTCTCGCAAGTGCTACAGTGCAAAAACACTGTTTTCAACTATTCACTTCTGTTACTACCTTAACAGTCCCGTTTTTCCCCTTCATATTTCTCCCATCGCCAGTTCTAGAGCCTTCTTCCATAAACACCAGCTAAAAAAACGCACAAACAAATCTATCTAATACAAATCGGTTTCACAAATCTAAACTTTCTATAACAAAAACAAAAAAGGTAGTAGCAGTTGTTCGTTTACCATATCGGGTCGGTATTTGATACATTCGGCTAATTTATTGAAGATGGTGTGTGAGTATGCTTGAGGTATGTGTATATCTTTTACAAAATCTTTTATTTACAGCTTCAATTGTTTTTTTTTAAATTGAATTGATGAGATTACTATGATTTATTTAGATTGGTAATTACTATAATAAATTTAGTATTTTGGGTTTTAGGTGTCAAAAAACATGAATATAAGATAATCATAAATTCGGATAGAGGCTTGAAGTTCGGAAGATGTGAAGGGATTGTTGGTTTTCGGAAAGGTGAAGGTAATGCAATTCTTATGAATCTGCTTTAATTAGTATAATTATTTCTACAATAAGTCGTCATCAAAGATGTGCTTAAACACTACAGTATTTGGCTTATTCTTACATAATTAAATGAAGTTTGAGAAATCTTTATGTGTTTGTTTATTTGGGTAGAAAAGTATAACAATGATGTGTCTACTTTATTGATGTATCTTAAAATATAAGCTTTTTTCAAGAATGGTATAAAAAGGGCAGGAAAACAAAGGCAAAGATTAGTTATTGACATGCTTTATGTAACTGATACATGATTTTGTGCAAGGATATAGAAATTTGAGACTAGCTCGCCATCATGTTTTCATGTTGAAAAAGATGAAAGTTTGGCATAAGGGGAGAGAAAGAAAGATAAAACTGTATATGTTGGAAAATAGTAGAAGTGATTTATCTTAACTTGCATGATTGGTGTTTTTTTTTTTTTTTTATCTTTTGCCATTATTTGATGTCTTCTGTTAACACATATGGGATATTCTTCGGTGGAGGTCTCACAAGAAAACGTGATGCTTCTCAAGAAGCAAAAGCAAAGGGTATGAAGGTTATTTTTGATATGATCTTTGAACTACCTTGAGGTACGGTAAATACCAAATCGTATTTAACATATATTATAGAATAACTTGAATAAATTTTGGTGATTAATATAAGCTTTTTGTTTTGTGTTGGATTAGTATAAGGATTTGGATGATAAGTTTGTGGGACAAGTTACATGGAATATGCAAAGATATGTTGGAATATTTCCTGATGCGGGTTTGGAAGCTGGAACGGGTGGGTTTGGGGGCTGAAATCGGGTGGTTTAGGCGCTGAAGTTGGTGCGTTTGGGGGCTGAAGTAGGGGCTAAAAAAGGGTGGATTTGGGTGTTGAAATGAGGCTGAAGTGGGTGGGTTTGGATTCTGTAATGGGACTGACATGGGCCTGTTTAGGGGCTGAAATGGGTGGGTTTCGATGTTTAAACAGGGGCTGGAATCTGCGCGTTTGGGTCTTTGAAATGTGTGGGCATATGTTTATCGACTTGAACAGGCCAATTCTAGACCTTTGTAAAGTTGATAAGCCTTTTTTTGTGCTTACGAGGTTGGTTACTTGAGCTTCTGGCGGCATATGTTTATCGACTTGAACAGGCCAACATTGATTGCTTATACTTGAACAGGCCAGTAACTTGAGGTTAAAGCTAATAATTATTTATTTATTTATTTATTTATTTTTGGTAGATTTGGGAATTTTATGTATCGTCAAAAGTTTTGATTGCAATTTTGTTTTACACTTTTTGTTGTTGATAATAGATTCCTTTTGAAAGTTTCTATTTTGAAATTTTGTTCAGGAAATATGAAAAGCGATGAGTTCAAATGTGGTTGACGACGGAGAAACGATGGGAAAAACGGGTTGTCGTTGTGGTTAATGGTGTAGAAATGTGTTTGATGATAAGAGAGTTGGAAGTGTGGTAAGGTCCTTCAATTTCTTATTTTTCTTTAGTATTTGTTTTTTTAATAACAGGTTTTAGCCACTAAATGACTGCTAAAGTAGGCTATTAAAACAGCCCTTATTAAAACATTTAGGGTGATATAAATCCTAGGTAATGGGACTAAGTGCAAGTACTTATCTTATATAAACATCAAAGTTGGGCAGCTTATACTACTGATCTATGGCTCCAGTTGTTGTGGTTACGACCTTTTTATCTCATTGGTGTGTAATAGTAGCATAAATTTGACAAAAATGTAACTACTATGCAAGTTATTCACTCATTGAACACAAATTTCGTGCAGACAACGTAGTGGTAATGACATAGGGATGGGGTGAACATGGTCAGCTTGGTTTAGGGGACAAATTTGATCAGAAAAACCGTCTCCCAAGACACGAAAGGTGGGGGATTAAGGGCAACACTTAATCTGGAACATACGTTTGGCTACGTAAGTATCAATTTTTTTTATTAGTTATGTGGTCACACAAATAACTTATTTTTCATCCTTTTTCGCTACAAAAATATTTTTTGTTGTCAACATCTGTTTGTAGGCCATACAAACAAGCTACGGCTACAGACATTAGTTTCATGGAAAAGCAGTTGCAGGTGGCACGGTATTGAATCCTTGCTTTTACCAAGAAAGTGGCTGCTATCAGTGTGCTTAGCTACCCTTCCAAGTAATATAGATATCAACTAAATTTGCATCTTTGTTTAACTAAATCAGATAGTTGTACACCACCCTACTGTATATAGAAACACAACTAATAACACTGCAAATACGATTTTTCAATCTTAAGAGCTTCGACTTCTTTAATTAGTTAAGGCACATCACTAGAGGAGAGAAGATAGTGTTCATTCAAATAAACCGTAAAAACGTTTATTCATATTTAGCGATCTCTTTGTGTTTTGTTGATAACAAATATAAAGTTATCATAAGTAAAATTATAAGGATACATGTTATTTTTGTAAAGTATATACATTTGGTCATTTACATAAAATATTGTAATAATTCATTTGTTGTAATAGTTTAATAGGATGGATATTATGCAAGACCCATGACCCATACCCATGGAGCAAATACATAACCCATAACCCAAGACCCATGACCCAATGTCTAGATACATTGTATCTATTTGGGTACCCATGACCCAAAGTCCATGACCCATGACCCATGATCCATGACCCATAACCCAAATAGTGAGGAGCGTCCACGGATCCCTGGGATTACACTGGACGGATCCCTCAAGTGAGGAATCCGTAGGAACCGGGCTACAGTAGAGATTTTTGCCTATAAATAGTGAGCCATTTCTTCATTGTTACTCATCCCTCTTCTTACAAACTCTCTCATATATTACTTATCTCTTCTAATCTCAGATCTCTTGATCCATCTAGTAGTTCTTCTTTCTTTTGTTGTGATTCTCATATAGGTCCTTCTCAAAGGCGAGATCACAAGATACTACAAGTCATCCAAGCAAGAGGTCCTTGATTGATTTGTTCCTCCGCAAGATTTCTGTAGCAAGATCTTGTATTTCATATTTCACATAGTTGTTGTGTTATAGTTGTGTTGGTTTGGTCCGCCGTGTTAAGGACTCGGTATTTAGCTTTGTACCGGAAAAGATGTAAGCGACGTTGTGAGGCTTCTCCGCCGTGTTGAAGGAGCTTGTTGACATAGTGCTTGAACTCTCGAGTAGGAGACTCGGGGAGTGGAGTAGGGCAAGGAAGGTGTCCTTGTAGCCGAGCCACTATAAATCGCTTGTGTCACTACTTTTTATCCTTTACTTTACTTGCTTTCATTACTTACATTAGTTATTGCTTCATACTTTCTATCCATCCATACGAATTCACATAAGATCGAATCTAAAGTTTTTGAAACTATTCTTAAAATCGTCAAAACTATTCAGCCCCCCCCCCTTCTAGTTTTCCACAATTGGCATCAAGAGCAAGGTTTACAAAAGTTTTAAATTAAACTGTATTTTAAAAACTTTTCGATCACAATGAGTTTTGAAAATTATATAGAAGGTCAATCTATGCAACGACCTCCACTACTTGAAACAAATGGTTTTATTTATTGGAAAAATAGATTTGAAACTTATGTGAAGTCAAAAGATATTGATCTTTGGTACATCATTGTTGAAGGTGACTTTCAAGCCACTACAAAAGATGATAAAACCGGCAACCAAATAAACATCCCTCATGATCGCCTCTCCGATGATCAAAAGAAAAAGCTTTCCAAAAATAGTGAAGCTAAAATGGTTTTATATAATGCTTAACCCAAAAAGGAATTTGAAAGAATTTCTATGCTTAAAACCTCTAAAGAAATTTGGAATTCTTTAGTTGTAACTCACCAAGAAAACTAACAAGTTAAAAACAATAAAATAGATTTATTTGTTCAACAATATGAACAATTTTCAATATCGGATGAGGATAGTATAGATAACTCTTTTGCTAACTTTAATACTATTATTACCTCATTACAAGCACTTGATGAGTCTTTTTCTAGTCGTAATCATGTCAGGAGATATCTAAGGGCGCTTCCATCCAAGTGGAGATCAAAGGTGACGGCCATCGAAGAATCCAAAGACTTGTCAATCCTCACTCTCGACGAACTCATAGGCAATCTAAAGGTCTATGAGCTTGTCCTCGCTAAAGACTCCAAAGCCTCAAAAGAAAAGAAAGAGAAGCACAAATCTCTTACCTTAAAAGCTAAGAAGGTCTCAAGCGATGAAGAAACCTCTTCGGAAAGTGATGACGAAGAGTATGCCATGGCGGTACGGGATATCAAGAAGTTCTTTAGAAGAAAAGGAAGATATGTCAAGCAACCATATGACGACAAGAAGGGATTCCAGAAAGGCAAAGACGACAAGAAAACAAGGGATGAATGCACATGTTTTAAATGTGGGGACCCTAATTACTTCATTAGTGAGTATCCCAAACGTGAAGAACAAAAAGCGTTCGTAAGTGGTTCATGGGGAATGAGTGAGGAGGAGAATGAAAAAATTTGTCTTATGGCAAATGATTCAAACGAGGTATGTCCCAAATCTCTCTATTATAGTAGCTCCTCATTAGATGATGAATCATTGCATCGTGAATATGATAAACTTTGCAAAATTAGTCTAAAAGTAATTAACAAAAATAAGATTTTGAAAAACAAAAATGAACATTTAGAAAAGGAAGTAATTGAGTTAAAAGATAAATTAAAACGTCTAGAAAAGGGGAAGAAAGTAGATGGTGAATGTTAGCTTTGTGTTCAACTACAAACGTTAGTTGATAATCTTGATTCCAAGATTGCTAGAATGAGTACTAATACTCTTGATATAATACTTGATAGTGTTAAAATGGGAAATAATCAAAAGGGTTTAGGTATTCAGGAACTTAAAGCATCAACTAGCGAGATTAAAGAAACACAATTCGTTAAAGCAATTGAAAAAAAAGCTACTGTAGTCACGGATCCCATGGATCCCTTGAAAAAGGAACCGTCTAGTACAAATCCAGGGATCTGTGGGTCTGTACCAGCAAACAGTAGAAATAATGTAGCTACACCATCTAGAACCGACTTTGTTATTGTTAACAAGAAGAAACCAACCCACGTTACTGTTAGAAATGTCAAACAACCACCTCCACTAAAACAAAATCAAAGTTTTATGAGAAACAAAGGTCCATCATTTTCTAAACCAAACACATTTATAAGAAGACCATATAATGTTTATCCGAGAAGTAACCACCATCAAATGGGATGGAACCCTAATGTACAAAACGGTTTTCCATTTCAAAACCTTACACCATGGAATGCTTTCTCACCTTTTCCATATATGCCTAACATGAATGAAATGTATAACACTAATGGACCCATGAACAAATGGGGACCAAACTTGTAAGTTAATTGTATTCTTAGGTGTGCTTAAAGGTTGACCTAGATCCGGATGAATGGATCGAGGATAGCGGGTGCACGAGGCACATGACCGGTAACAAAGATTTGTTTTCCACATACGAATCTTTCAATGGTGGAAATGTGGTATTTGGTAATAGCAAGAGCAAAATCATCGGTAAAGGTACAATTTCTCACAAATCTTTAACCATTAACGATGTGTGTCACATAGAAAACCTAAAATTCAACCTTCTAAGTATAGGACAAATATGTGATAAAAAGTGCAACATACTTTTTAGTGAAACCGGTAGTAAAATATTGAAAAACAGTATTACTATAGGAAGAGGCATTAGAAAACATGGAGTCTATGTCATTAAAATCAGTAATGAACCAAAAGACAAACTTTGTCTTACTTCTATGGATTATACTTCGACCTTATGGCATCGAAGATTGGGTCACGCCAATATGCGTCTTCTTCAATCGCTATCATCTAAAGAACTAGTAAGAGATCTACCCAAATTAAAATACGAACATCATTTTTGTGATGCTTGTAACGTAGGAAAGCAAGTCCATGCTATTCACAAAGCTAAAAATATGGTCTCTGCTACTAAGTGTCTAGAACTACTTCATATGGATCTATTTGGTCCATCCGCTATTCAAAGTTATCGAGGTAACTTCTATACTTTTGTTATAGTAGATGATTACTCTAGGTACACATAGACTAAATTTTTAAAGAATAAAACTGAAACGTTCGATAATTTTGAAATATTAAGTTAGAAAATCCAAAGACAACTAGGAAGTATATAGTGTCTATTAGAACGGATCATAGTAGGGAATTTGTTAATGAAGTGCAATTTGGAGCTTTTTGTGATGCTAATGGTATTACTCACAATTTCTTGGCTCCTCGCACTCCACAATCAAATGGGGTAGTTGAAAGGAAAAATAGAACCCTACAAGAAATGAGTCGCACCATGATTAATGAGCAATCCATTCCTCAAAAAATTTGGTGCAATGCCGTCGACACATCAACCTACATACTTAACCGTGTCCTAATTAGACCATTCTTAGGTAAAACTCCATACGAGGTACTTCGAGGCAAAAAGCCTACATTAGAACACTTTAGAGTATTTTGTAGTAAATATTTCTTACTTAACACTAAAGATTACCTGACTAAATTTGATCTTAAATCAACCGAAGGTGTCTTCTTAGGTTACTCTCTTAATAGTAAAGCTTATGTTATACTTAATAAATAAACAATGAAGGTTGAAGAATCCTTAAACGTAAGATTTGATGAAAGTTCACCTAAACCTACCCAACCTCTTGTCGATGACGAGATAATCGAAAGTGAAGCCATAGAAATCAAGGAAAATATAAATAAAGAAGATGAACCATTAAACAATGAAATCATCAATATTAAAGAGTCTAAAGATCATCCCGTAGAAAAGGTTATAGGAAAGTTAAATGAAAGAACCTTAAGATCTCAAGTCCAAAACCAAAGTAGTTTATTTTATTTTGTCTCAACCATAGAACCTAAAAATATGCAAGAAGCCATAAAAGATGAAAGTTGGGTAATGGCTATGCAAGAAGAGTTAAATCAATTTATTTATAACGATGTTTGGACACTCGTCCCTCCACCTAATAACCAAACCATAATCGGAACTAAATGGGTATATAAAAACAAGTTAGATGTAAAAGGTGTAGTGTCTTGAAACAAAGCTACAATTATTGCCCAAAGGTATAGTCAACAAAAAGGCATAGACTTTGATGAGACCTATGCTCCCGTGGCTAGATTAAAGTCTATAAGAATACTTCTTGCTTATGCTTGTGCTAATGATCTTAAGCTTTTTCAAATGGATGTTAAAAGTGATTTTCTAAATGGCTTTATTAATGAAGAAGTCTATGTAGCTCAACCTCCGGGCTTTATGGGTTTCGAAAAACCTAAACACGTGTACAAACTAAAGAAAGCTCTTTACGATCTTAAACAAGCCCCAAAGGCTTGGTATGATAGACTCAAATCATTTTTAATTAAAAACAACTATACCATGGGGTTAGTTGATAATACACTTTTCACAAAGAAAAAGGAATCACATATAATTATTGTTCAAATATACGTGGACGATATTATATTCTGATCGACTTGTGAAGACATGTGTTATGATTTCTAAAAAATCATGCATGATGAGTTTGAAATGAGTATGATGGGAGAACTAAGTTTCTTTCTTGGTCTACAAATCAAACAACTAGAAGATGGTATCTTCTTTAATCAATCCAAATACATAAAAGAAATGTTAAAAAAATTTGGTTTAGAAGAGTCAAAACCCATAAGAACACCAATGTCATCCAATACTAAAATTACAAAAGATGAAGATGGTGAATCCGTTGATAACACAAAATACCGTGGCATGATTGGTAGTCTTCTCTATCTTACGGCTAGTCGGTCGGATATCATGTTTGGTGTTTGTCTATGTGCTAGGTTTCAAGAAGACCCTAAAACTTTACATCTTGAAGCCTTCAAAAGAATATTTAAATACATTAAGGGGGTGTTTGGTTCAGGGAAATCTAAATTATGAGATTTAAAATATAGGTAAATCAAATTATGGAAATTGAATTCCCCTTTTCTGTTTGGTTGGTGAAATTTTATTCAAGTAATCAATATAACCAATATCATTATTATCCCTTTTATCATAGAACACATGACTCTTGAATAACCATGTGCAGATTTTTACACCACTGTCTTCTACTAGATCTAGTGATTAAATTGATTACGTCAAAATCAAATCCTACACACAAAATTGTTTTTTGCACAAAATTGGTAAATAAATTTGTTAAATAACTACTAAATCGTTTTTTTTCACAAAATGAAGAGAGAATGGGGATATGAAGAGTAAAGGGAGAAAAAGAATATGAATTTCATGGATTGAAACTAAAGATGGATGATGAGTAGATCGAAAGCAAAAGATATGAAGAAAGAATATAGGATACGAAAAATGGGTAATAACAAACTTTTATTATAGATGAAATTAAAAAAATAAAATAATAAAAATAATAATAATAAAATAAAAATAAAAAATAAAATAAAATCTGCAAGTGAAGTTACACAAGAAGAAGAAATTAGGAGTAGCAGAAAAGATAAAGTTTTGTCATGAATAAAGGGGTAGATAAAATGATAAATATGGGAATTTGAAATCTCTCACTCCTTCAAAGAATTTAAAATTGCCCACTTTTAGCTACTGTATGATATTTTAATATGTGGTGGTGGGTCAACCAAACACGAATGACAAGAGATTTTAATTTCAAATGACCCCAAATTCCTTTAAATTGCTTCAACCAAACAGCACCTAAGGGTACGACTCAATTAGGATTATGGTATCCTAAGGGAACGGGGGTAGAAACTATTGTATATGCGGATTCTGACCATGCAGGTGATTATGTTGAACGGAAAAGTACAAGTGGTGTATGTAATTTTATGGGATGTTGTTTAACATCTTGGTTCTCGAAGAAGCAAATGGCATTGGCCATATCAACAACCGAAGCCTAATATGTCTCCGCCGACAAAGCATGCCAACAAGCACTATGGATGAAACAAGAGTTTGTTGACTACGACATTCATCTAAGTGACATAGCCATTTTATGCGACAACAAAGGTGCTATTGACTTAAGCAAGAATCCGATGTTGCACTCTCGCACCAAGCATATAGAGATTCGTCATCACTTCTTAAGAGACAATGTTCAAAAGGGGAACATTTCTATTGAGAAGGTATCATCTGAAGACAATATAGCCGACGTCCTCACCAAACCGTTGAAGCGGGAACAATTCAACTTGCTTCGTCTTGATCTTGGTCTCATGGAACAATCGTCGTAATTTGTTTCTCAATTCAACAAGGTATGTAAACATTAGCCTTACCTTCTTTTCTGAGTCTAGGATCTCTATTTCACACACAACTCACAAACAATATGGGGATTTTCAAAACGAAAGATAAACTTTCTTTTTTATACAAGAAACTTTTCGGAATGCTTTCTAAAAGGATACTTATCCCCGTATCACTTTCCTAAAAACATTCTCACATTTAGGACAAACCATTTCATTATTAATACAAAGTAAAAACCCATTTTCATTGCATCTCATGTCTTTTGAATGTTAAAGGGAACACATAAATAATATGTGTTTTCGGGTACATTCATTTAAGCGAAAATGAATTAAGGAGCACTCGGGTTATCTCACATAATAATATGCTTTTTCACTTCTTCTTTTATTTTTCTCTTTTTAGGAGTCGAGATAACCGCAACTCCAAATGGTTTGCATATAGGCACACACTAGGCACCAATGTTTCCAAAAGGAAAATTTTGAGCTGCCTGAGATCACCAGTACCACGGATCCCAGCATTTACGCTGGACGGTTCCCTAATGGAACGGATCCATGGGAACCGTGGGACAGAATCATAAATTTTTCTTCTATTTTTCTCACTTTGGCTAAAAACCTTCATATTTTCATCATTTTAGCTCTTTCACTAATAAGTATGTTACTTAATGCTTGTGTTCTCATGATCACATGCCTTAAATTCATATCTAATCATATGCCTTAAATTCATATCTAATCATTAGATTTTAGTCCATATTTTGGTTTTAGCATTCACTCCAATGCATTATTTTCTCTATAAATAAGGTTCTAAAATGCTTGCATATCAATCACTCTCAACCTCACAAACAATCATCATCAGGTCATCCAGAAGATCTTCCAACATTGATGAACCACCTAGTGAAAACAATCCTCTTCAAGAAATCCAAAACTTTATCCAACCACCTTCCGTAGTGCCACCATCCAAATCTAGAAGAACCGCACGGATTAGCATCCGGCCTTGTTGTTTAGCTAAACCATTGTCTAAAAGTCCATCACCAACTACTCATTTACCACCAAATGATTCCATTATAGCACCTCCATCATCTCCAACAAGCTCATCACCACCATCACCTACCGAGTCTCCACCTAAAATCACCTTATCGGAACTCCTTAAGACTCTGAAAACAATCCCACTACCCATGTCTAGTCCACCACCCACACCATTTCAACAAACAAGATATACCCAACAAACTTCCAACTTAAACCTAAAAGAACTAGTCTTTTTAACACCACCAACATCTCCAAGCACACTTTACAAAGATCTTGCAACTTCACCACCTTTAGCTCCCATTATCTTACAAGAACATCTAGGTTCTTATATTCCACCACTCACCAACATCATGGACTTTGATCCATATTTTCCAACTTTTCCACCACATATTCCGCCTTCCATAAATCAAACTTACCCGAAAACCATCCACCCACACTACCCTCATCATTTACATTATGAACATTGTCAATCCATTAGGGAACTTGCAATGGAAATAAGGGACGAGATGCGATTCATACTTAACCACATCCTTGATCGCATCAACATCATCACTCACCAAAACTTCCATATCTAACCATATGCAAGCATGGAAGGAATGATATTACTAGCTTATCTTTTTTTTTCTTTGAGTCATTTTCAAGAACAAACCTTGTTCTTAGTTTTACATTTTGTATGTGGCCTTTATACCACTACACTTTGGTATTTTATTACAAGGCTTTATTTACATACCTTGGCTCTCCATATTGTTTCTCGTCCGATACAAGATTATATTACATGTTTCTACTAACATTCTTTTTGTAGAAGTTATATTTTCTCACTTGACGCCCAATTCTAGGGGGAGCTAGTGCTTCGTGGATTATATTTTTTTCCACACTTTATTTCTTCGTTAGGTTCGCTTTTTGTTTCGACAAAAAGAGGGATAAAAGTAAAACCTACATATGCTTTCAAAATATACATCTAATATTAAGTTTTACTCATCATAACATTATGTTTTGTCATCAACAAAAAGGGGGAGATTGTTAATTCAAATAAACCGTAAAAACGTTTATTCATATTTAGTGATCTCTTTGTGTTTTGTTGATAACAAATATAAAGTTATCATAAGTAAAATTATAAGGATACATGTTATTTTTGTAAAGTATATACATTTGGTCATTTACATAAAATGTTGTACTAATTCATTTGTTGTAATAGTTTAATAGGATGGATATTATGCAAGACCCATGACCCATACCCATGGAGCAAATCCATAACCCATAACCGAAGGCCCATGACCCAATGTCTAGATACATTGTATCTATTTGGATACCCATGACCCAAAGTCCATGATCCATGACACATAATCCATGACCCATAACCCAAATAGTGAGGAGCGTCCACGGATCCCTGGGATTACACTGGACGGATCCCTCAAGTGAGGGATCCGCGGGAACCGGGCATCAGTAGAGATTTTTGCCTATAAATAGTGAGCCATTTCTTTATTGTTACTCACCCCTCTTCTAACAAACTCTCTCATATATTAGTTCTCTCTTCTAATCTCAGATCTCTTGATTTATCTAGTAGTTCTTCTTTCTTTTGTTGTGATTCTCATATAGGTCTTTCTCAAAGGCGAGATCACAAGATACTACAAGTCATCCAAGCAAGCGGCACTTGATTGATTTGTTCCTCCGCAAGATTTCTGTAGCAAGATCTTATATTTCATATTTCATATTTCACATAGTTGTTGTGTTATAGTTGTGTTGGTTTGGTCCGCCGTGTTAAGGACTCGGTATTTAGCTTTGTACCGAAAAAGGTGTAAGCGACGTTGTGAGGCTTCTCCGCCATGTTGAAGGAGCTTGTTGACATAGTGCTTGAACTCTCGAGTAGGAGACTCGGGGATTGGAGTAGGGCAAGGAAGGTGTCCTTGTAGCCGAACCACTATAAATCACTTGTGTCACTACTTTCTATCATTTACTTTACTTGCTTTCATTACTTACATTAATTATTGCTTCATACTTTCTATCCATCCATACGAATTCATATAAGATCGAATATAAAGTTTTTGAAACTATTCTTAAAATTGGCAAAACTATTCAATCCCCCTTCTAGTTTTTCACAGATAGTTTTAAGAAAATGGGTCAATCCAACCCAATAACTACTTACGGTTTATGATGTGTCTTAACTATTTTTTATGTGGCGGATGGGCCTACAGAAGATACCAATATGAACATGTCAGTAACTTTGGTTTATTATTCTTGGAATATTTAAATCAACTTAGTATACTCCTGCGATCGATAGTTGGAGCATAGGGTGTAGCTAACAGGAAAGCGGGTGATAAAGAAATCTTTTATCGGAACTATCAAAGCTGAATTTTGCTTATTATAACCATAATTATGGATAGTTTCATATATATAGATATCCTTAAGTCTTACTAGAGTCTTGCAAGCTATTTGAGCAGTCAAGAAGAAAAGGACCAACAATCAAGGTTCAAAAGCACTTTAGGTGATTTGTTGCTAGCAAATCCTACAGGGTTTCTACAATTATTGCTTCATACTTTCTATCCATCCATACGAATTCATATAAGATCGAATATAAAGTTTTTGAAACTATTCTTAAAATTGGCAAAACTATTCAATCCCCCTTCTAGTTTTTCACAGATAGTTTTAAGAAAATGGGTCAATCCAACCCAATAACTACTTACGGTTTATGATGTGTCTTAACTATTTTTTATGTGGCGGATGGGCCTACAGAAGATACCAATATGAACATGTCAGTAACTTTGGTTTATTATTCTTGGAATATTTAAATCAACTTAGTATACTCCTGCGATCGATAGTTGGAGCATAGGGTGTAGCTAACAGGAAAGCGGGTGATAAAGAAATCTTTTATCGGAACTGTCAAAGTTGACTTTTGCTTATTATAACCATAATTATGGATAGTTTCATATATATAGATATCCTTAAGTCTTACTAGAGTCTTGCAAGCTATTTGAGCAGTCAAGAAGAAAAGGACCAACAATTAAGGTTCAAAAGCACTTCAGGTGATTTGTTGCTAGCAAATCCTACAGGGTTTCTACTATTGCACTGTAAACGGGTTTGCAAACAATGACTGCTCGCGATGAATTCAGACTTCGTAAGAAAACTAAGTCTGCAACAATTTCTATAGAGGTTCAGTAACCTATAAAATGATTACTATTGGGTGATAAGGATTTAAAAGGTACACTTTTGAGGGGTCATTTAAGCCCTTAATTGATCACTGTTGTATCCGTTACTATACGAAGAAAAAGGTACACTTTTCACTTTTTAGGTCTCTTGAAGGCAAATTGCTGGAATGACACTTATTCGGACGAAAAGGCGCGAATATACGAAGAAAATGGCCAAAGTCAAGAATCGAGACACTCAAGGTGCTGGAACTGAAGGGGATGGCGTCACAGCTTAATAGCGATGCCGTCGCGACACACCTTAAGGCGACTCAGAGAGCAAATTACTATTTTACAAGTGACGGCATCAGGTTTAAAAGAGTATGGCGTCACAACTCAGACGGCCTAGATTTGGATCCCGACTGCGTCAGAGGTTGAAGCTGACGACGTCACAAGCATAAGGTAACGCCGTCACAGAGTTGACGTGGCCAAGACGAAAACCTAATGGCGGCGACCCGACGACGTTACAATTAAAGAGTAACGCCGTCGCATATTGTAACTCTATATATAGAATTAGAATTTTCAGTATTTTAGAGAGGTAGTTTTGTGGAGTAAAACCTAAACCGAACCTAGGCTGTCTTGGGTAGTATCTTAGGGTTCCATACCCTATTTTACAACAAGATAAGTGATTTACTTCATTAATTCAATTATGTCTTCAATTGTTTGTGTGTATGCTTGCATGTTTTCCATGTCCGGCTAATTTACTTGTGTGTTTGCTAAGATCTATGAAACCTAGGTATTGAATATTGATTGGTTGTCTCTTATCTTAATTGTGATTGACCTAGTATTGCGATAGGTCATTCGTTGTCTTTTTAATGCTTGAGTAATCTTTGTGAACATTAGATTATAATCACCTAGAGTTATTGTAGTCTAAACATCCAAAGATAACCTTAGAGTTAGTTTATGAATCATAGAGATTTCGTAGGCAATAACCTTAAGGTAGTCTCAAAGAGTTAGGGAAAAATGCATACACTACGACCTTAGAAGACACAACGTGTTAAGAATAAAGACGTGACAATTCAACCATCAATAGGAGATAACTAAGGAGTAATAGCATCTAAGTAAACACATCTTTAGATCATCATAAGAGCATACAACAATAGACATAGACTACACTCACCTTAGTTTAGATAATTAGATAAGTAGAGTAATCGATAGAAATACCACCCCCCAAATCCAATACCCCGAGATTCGTACCTTTCCATTTTCTAAAAAAAACATAAAAAAAGATAAAAAATAATCTTCCTCAACGCCAACCTTAGCGTAGTAATTTCTTACTAGCATTCCTATTCCCCAAGAAAACGATATCAATTCCCGAGGCTTACCCTAATACTACACTACAACGATTAGGTTCACTGCCTAGGGTGTTGAAAAACTTGCTCAACGAAAAGGAAGTTCTTTTGACCCCGAACGTGCGTTGTACGCGTATCATTGGGCTGAAATGGGTAACCTATAAAATCTTTAAATATTCTGGTAATACTAACTAATTCTAAAAGGGCTTAAATGGATACCTCTAAAGTCCTTGAAGCGGATCAACTGGGTATAATAGCTAAAAATGAAATAGGTAAAAAAACTTTCAAGTTTTTTTTGAACAACAAGATTTTATTAAACTAGCAAGATGCTAGAAAGAAATTACAAGGAATAAACCACTAAAGGGTTTTGAATCCAGTTGTTCCAAGATATGGAAGACATTTTACTTCTAGTGGAATACCATCTAAAAGAAAAATCTACAATATTATCAAAAAACTTTCAAGTTATCTATGATACAGGCCATATGTAGCACGCTATACCGTAACATAGCTTTTTTTTTTTTTTTTTTAATGAATGGTACATTTTTGTCATATTTCACTACAAGGAAAGCAACTTCTCAAGTTCTTGCTTTGAACTGTAACTTGATCAAATCAATCGACAGATCGAGCAGAAGAGGCTTCGAGTTCAGTCGAGTGATGTAATGCTGATGATGCTTGAAAAGTGGCTTAAGAATTCAGAAAAGGAAAAAATAGAAATGGCTACATTGCTGGAGTGCGCGAGTAGCAATTATCCGGTCGATGTCCAGCTTCATTCTTAGTAAAAGGTCACTAAATTTATTTATTGCTGATATTATAATTCTTATACATATTTGAGCATAAATTCAAATCATGGCCTATGATTATATAGTTTCTTTATTATAAGGTGAAAGTTAATTTGTAACGTGAAGGTAGGTATGAACCAAGTAGAATATATGGACGTCATCATAACATGCAACAAACCAGAGGACGATGCCTATGAGAAGAAAAAACATCATCACAATATGAACATTATGCTCCTATGTATTATGAGATGGAAGAGTGAACCCTTTAATATATTAGTTTTTATTTATGTTGAAGGGGATCTTTGGAGTTCATTATTTTTAGTTAAAGATAACAGGCAAATTTATTAATTTTTTTGTCATATACATTAGCCTATAAATCTTAGTTTAGTCATTTACTTGCTAATATTCCTTCTTAAATTGTTGCATTTTTGGTTACTTTGGTGGATGTTTTACCTACCTGTATTGCCATTTGACAGATGTAGTTATTCAGATTAATTAAAATATAAGGAGTGTTTGCATTTGCTCATTTTAAGTTGTTTAAATGCTTTACAAAGTAAGGTCTAATCCAAGTGCTTTATTACCGAGTGTCTACGAGGTGGTTTACTTTAAGTGTATAAATAAGTTGACAATTGATGTCCATATGTAAACTTAGACTTGAATAGCTACTGTAAATGGATAAAAGATTGGTGTTCATAAAAATAAGCATTATGTGTACGTGTAATTTTGTCTTGGTTTTCTTATTATCAAAATTTAGGATTATGTTTTGCATACTTTGATAGGTCACATGTTATGTCTTTGTTTACTTACAGGCGACGATCAACGAACTTTATGGTGAAATTGATTGCGAGAACTGCGATAGCCATTGATGAAGTGCAACTTGCTTTCGGGAACCCTTAGTGTCATCTTAGTTGGTTTTGACTTTTTTTTATAAATGGTAGACTTTGTTTTATTTACATTGTTTTGTGTTAGGATTGGCATGCTACATAACTATTGAGACCATTACCAGATTTAATAAAACTTTATTAGAGCAGGCCGCATGACATATCTTCTTAGTTGCAGTTCTATCACATTAACAAAAAAGTCCCGTCACAACACGCGGGTACATAAAACAGATGAGAGGAAAGGGCGTGTAGAAGACCAATTATGTATTTCATTGCTATAGGAAACCAATACCTGTCATTTGAATTACCCGCCCATCATTAGCATTTAGAAATCACCACTATATATATATATATATATATATATATATATATATATATATATATATATATATATATATATATATATATATATATATATATATGCACGCCATACCCATGAAACACCTTAAAATAAAAAGTTTCCCGCAGCAATGCGCGGGTTAACCTGCTCGTTGAAAATTATTTATAATGATACAATACATGAAAATCTATTCATAAACCCTAATTGACTCGAAGACCACGAACGAGGCTTGGGCCTATTTATCTTTTAATACTCCCCCACAGTCTGAGCGGCGAAATCGCGAAAGCTTGAGACTGAAATAGAAAACATATAAAAGAAAAATAACTAATTCTAATTTATTGTTGAAGATCTTCGATAACATGGAAAGCGATATCTTTAGAGCACTCCCATCCATAACACCATAACACCAATAACACCGTCCACGTCAGCGCCACATCAGCTTTAACATTTAACATTAACATCCCCAAAAAACACTCACAACCATAACATCCCAATAACACCATAACACCAATAATATTTCATATTTTCAATTTCAACCCCTAAACTAAAACAAACACTTCATTTATTAAACTAAAACAAACATTTCATTAAAACTAAAAACATATTACAATACGAGATTAAAAAAAATTACAACGAAAAAAAAACACACTTCAAATAAAACGTTACAACAAATTAAAGGAAATACGATCTACTGACGAGGTTTCAAGTTATATTTTGCGATGATTCGATCTTTTTCGTCATTGATCTACTGCACGACCATTGGATCTTGCCCCTCAGTAGACGTCATCAAAAACTTTATCTCTTCCAACCTTGTTAATGTGAGATCTCTTTCCTGCTGGGCTCGATACGCCGCTTCAGAGACTTCTCGTTTCATACGAAACTCGTTTGCCATAGTTTCTGTGAAATAAGCTGACGAGCTCGTTCCTCCAGTGCTTGTTCCCCCAGTACTTGTTGTAGTCTCGGATCTTGCTTTCTTGGTAGCACGTTTCTTTCCCATGCGCCGGTTAAATCAACCGGTTCCGGTGTCTCCCATTTCTTATAATGACGCAAAACATCCCAAGCGTCATCGAGACCAAACAGTGCTCCTCTGTTTTCCTCACGATACCATTGCTTTGCCCGTTTCATCACATCCACCTCACTTTCACCGCTTCGTTGATCCCGTTGCGCACATACGTAACAAGAGTTGAACTTTGTGCATATCCTGTTCAATGTTGTCCATTTGCTTGACATCATGTCCTTGGTGCGCCGTTGAAAGTTGAGTCTGTTGAACTCATTTTTGACCCGATACCAAAACGTATCTCTAGGTTGGCACTTTCCAACTTTTGGATCCTCCGAAACAGCTATGTAACACCTTGCAAGTAATGCTTCCTCTGCTGAATTCCAACGCTAGTAATCGACAACCTCCTCATCATAATCAATTGGTTCGGGCTCGGGGTCTTTGGATTTTTTTGATTTTCGCTTAATACGACCTTTTCCTTTTTTTGGAGGAGATGTGGGTGTCTCAGCAACATCTTGTGTTTCAGTTTGTGATTGTTGTGAATGTGACTGTTGTGTGAATTGTAGGTTTTGAAAGTTGGAGTTTAAGGTGCTTTATTGGTTTTGTTGTTGCCAAAACAGTAATGTTTGTTGTTATTGCCACATTTCTTGGCTTCATAAGCCTAGTGGGTTGGGGTTTGAAGATGAACCAGCGTTCGGGTTAGATGATGATCCCGGGTTTGAGGGATTCCACCTATCATTGAGAAGATCGAAGAAAGTATCGTCGTTGCCTCCCGACATTGTTTTTTTTTTGCAGTTAATTGAAGTTGAAAGATTGAGAGTATTGGGAGGATTTAGAAGTGGAAGTGTGAATAAAAATGGTGTTTTGATTGTGTATTTATAGTGGTAAAAAAAGGTTTTTGATTTATTTATTTATTTTTTTTTTATTATTATTTTTTTTAATTCTAGCCGTTAGGGGTGTTTTTTGAATTTTTTTTTAAAAGTTAACGGCTAGTAGCCGTTAGAGGGACTTGTTTTGAAAAAATTTTGATTTTTTTTTTCAGCGCATAACGCGCATTAAGGGACCAACGGTTCACTTCCAACGGCGTTAAACAATTCCTCTTCCAACTGTGTAACGCCGATAACGGCGTTAAAATGCCCATAACGGGCGTTACCCCGTTAAGGATGGGAGTGCTCTTAGGATGCACCAGCAACACATGCACTTGTAACGCGAGTAGACTGATTTATTTCCCTTTAAGTGAAAGAAATATAAAATATGTTGAACGGAAAACTGGTGCCATATTTGATGGTCAACAGTGGCGGCTCAGTAAAAACAAATATGCTTGAGAGGAGAATTAAATTTGAGAAAGGATACATATCCCAATGCAACAACAATAATGTTCAGAAAACATTAGGGTTTAGGAGAGGATTGATCGACATTGGTAGTTTTTGGGAGATATGTAGGTGTAACGGGGAGGTATAGAAGTGGCGGCTTGATGACCGACTAAGTATCAAGAGCATACATGCTCATGATACCATGTTGAATGATGTTAACCTCGTAGGTATCATGTCTTTATTAATAACTATTTATAATGATACAATACATGAAAATCTATTCATAAACCCTAATGGTTACGAAGCCCATATACCGGGTTTAAGCCTATTTATCTTCTAATATTAACTACACTTTAAATGCATTTTTTACTTTTTATAAAATGTTCGTTTGGAACCGATTAGCAAATCCTATAAGATATATATAAATGTATTCTTGAAAAGAAAAAGTGAAAAAATAACAACTAAAACTTAATTGCGATGTATCTTTAAACACTTGTAAAACTACAAATCATTTTCTTACAAGTCATTCAAATAGCTTTTCATAAAAGTGTAAGTGTTTGCTAAGTTACCACTGCGTATGCTCTGAAAAGTGTTACAGTCTACCAGTGTCATATGTGAGATGATTATCTACTAAATGACGATGGATTCAAATGAAGGTATTAGCAATGGGAGGTGATTTGCACATTAACACACTCTAAAATATGTGTATTGACATTTATATCTTTAAATATCCAAATACCATCACTTACTTTTTAAAATTAGCATAAGGGTATAAATATCAAGACACATATCTTAAAATGTGTCAATCAATATATAAAGTATGTAATATGATCCTTGTTCAACAAAGTTAGATATTACTCATATTAAGCTAAAGGTATTCAATGATGTTCAAAAATAAAAAAGTAGAAAAGAAGCTAAAGGCATTTAATGAATATAGTTGCAACAGTGTTACCATTGTTTTAAATTTAACAATGGCACATTAATACAATGTTGTTTAGAGGATATTTAATGGGATAAAGAAAAAGTAGATTTACATCGATATCTTTGCAAAACGTTTTAACTGCATCAATATTTTTGCAAACTTTGTAATTACTTTAATGTCATTGTAGAATCAAAATACACATAAATATCAAAACCACATTTTTATTATTTCTAAATGAATTTAACATTCATAGCTTTCATATAAGAATTATTTAACATGTTCTATTACTTATTTACTCGTCCTTCAACTAGGGATGGCAAAAAAATCGGTATCCGATGGGGACCTGATCCCCAAACCCGATTTTGACCGGGGAATCCCCGAGTTGACCGCGGATGGGGACGGGGATGGGGAATCCCCAAAATATGAAACCGGGAATGGGGCGGGGATGGGGATAACATAAATCCCCGAACCCGACCCCGACTCCAATCTTTCTAATGTATAAGTATTTAGAATTTATATGTTATATCCATACTCGATTAACTTGTATATGTATATGTATATATGTTTATGAGTATCGACATGTATATTTATATGCATATATGATATTTATAGAATCAAGTACCTTTAGAATTAGAAGCATAAGCACCACCTACATATTATTTATTATTTTGTCCGAATAGACACATGATACATATTGTTTTTATATTATATGGGATGTTATAACGTTGAGGATGAATCCAACTATATGTGATGTACGCACGTTTCTTGAAACACTTTATGATTTAAAATTCTTTATATTTTTGTTGAGTTGGTGAAAAATTTATGTTAGTTCATATGGATTGAAAATCCCCGAATCCTCACGGGGATCCCCGATACCCATTGGGGGGGGGAGATGGGTAAAGCAATTCCCCGATTGGGATGGGGACGGGGACGGGGATGAGGATCGAGAGTGAAAACGAGGATGGAAATGGTAAATATAATCCCCGACATTCCCCGCCCCGTTGCCATCCCTACCTTCAACAAATTGCAAAACAAAATCTAGCAAGCAAATGACCAATCAACTACTTATGTATAGTCGACTTGAAACTCTTAACTGCAAGTTGATTTACTTTAATTAAATTATTATTTACTTACACTTACTTTTTATAATAATTCTTAACAAGTGTATTTATCATTCGCTTAACATCACATGTACTTATGCACTTCACACATGGTTCACTCTATGCATATTGTCCGAACAAATTCATTTACTTAGTGTCACATCCCCAACATATCGTAACAGAAAGGTAATCGAGGAGATGACGTTTGTAGCACAAAGACACAAGATATAAAGAATGATATCTACATGAGTCATTTAAAAAAGAACACGTTCGATTAATTGAAATAATGTTTTACTATACATAGCCCAAGAGTTTCAAAAAATATAATGATTTTTTTTTGTTGCAATTGAGCGATAAGTAATGCAACAAACATTCGTCATAATGGAATCCCAAAATGCGACTCTATGCTATGCTCCATGCAGTACAACTAGTGAAATCAAAAACCTAAGAAATATATGCTAAAACATCAGCATAAAGTTGGTGATTTAATAGGTTTAAGTAAAAGTAGTGTGGACCACAAGATTTCATGTTAATGTTGTAACAAATACTACATCCGGCAATATTTTAGTGACTATTGTAACAAATACAGTATCATGAAAGGTTTTACTATCACACTAAGCTCATGAAACCTAAGCCTTAGCGTATTTTATATGTGTGTTTCCCCGGTAGGTGTTTCATACCAAAAACACCCCAAAATCCTCAAATGAATACGTCCGTTTAACCCCCAGTAATTCGAGTCAGGAAGCCCAGTAATTCGAGTCAATTAAGCGTGACTTACCCGGACGGAGATGTCAGCCCTAACAGACCTATTCACAACATTTGTGCTTACTACGTAATTAATGGTTCATGATAGTGGGGACCTCATAGTAAACATGTTAATTTAGAAAATCCAAAACATTGAAGTACTTGTGTCCATAAGTAAAACGAGTAATGTGTTTAAGTAAACGAGCATGTATTCTCACCCAAAAGTGCTTCAAAATGAGTATTAAATAAGTAAGAGTAGGACTTAAACTCACCTCAGTCAAGTGGTGAATACAGGAAATATAACGTAAGTTCAACGAGCTATTAATCCTAACTGCGACTTAATTAAATAAGTCGTCTTATGAATGATACGACATGTACTATATGTATATGAGTTTATAAAGTTTTTTATCACCCCCTATAGACTTGTAGTGAAGTTTTATAAAGTTTCGTAAGTCAGATCGTTTAGGAAAAACAAGTAAAACGTGTTTTTGATCTCAAAACCCTTGAGTAAAGTTCTCTGAGTTTCAATAAAATAACGACTTCAAATGGGCGTAACTTCTTCGTTTCTTGTCCGATTTTTGTCATTTAAATCCCTAAAAGTAGGAAAAAAATGGCTACTTTCAAGAAATCAAGGTCTCAGATTGTGAATTTATGTTTTAGGTATCTATTTATACTCAAATAAGGGCTAACATACTGTAACAGTTTCACTCAGATTTTTCACCCGACTTTGCAGGACTATAACTCACTCGTTTTTCATCCACTTTTCAAAATTTAAGTTCCTAGAGTTAGGTCTATGTTTTAGCTTCCAAAATTTCCAATTAGAACTTTAGTCTGGATTTTAGGTCCTCCTTTTAAGTGATTTGTGCCGGGTACTCAAAATCATGACTGTTTTGACAATCGGTTTGACATAAAATGTTAAAAACACTAAAACAACTCCAAAAATAATAAAAAAAAGCATAAGACTCTTTCTAAGACCTTATATTACAATGTGGTGCCAAGAAATTTGCCAAAAGGTTATTCTAAAGTGGTTAAATTGTGCACACAAGTTGACTAAATATTTGGGCAGATTTAGGGTTTTACTAAACTAAGTTTAAACCATTTTCAACACTACAAATCTAATAAGGTGATACAATATAATGAATAATAAGTTAAATATGAATGAAATAGAGTATAAAATGAGTTGTATGAAATGCTTACAAAGATTGGTGGTGAATGGATGATCAAAAGTGCACAAGATTACCCAAAACTACAAGAAAACCCTAATTTCTTAAACCAAAACCCTAATTTGCGTATAACCTTCAAATCAAACTTTAACCAACACTTGATACTCCTTGTTAATGTGTATTTGCTGTTGTGAGAGTGTAGAGGGAAAAGGGAGTGAGTGTGTGAGTTTGAATGTGGTGGAAATTGTTTACAAAGGATCTTGTTTATATAGCAATACTTAAGGTACTTTGAATGGTCTAAGCATGGGTCACAAGTCTTTGCAATAACTAAATGAGAAAAAGGTTAATGGGTGTCATGTGACTTGGTTTGAGAAGTTGGTTTTATAAGGACTAAGGGGGGGGGGGGGGTTGATGCTTTCAAGACCTTGCAACTTTTGATACTAGTATATTCAAGGTAATGTGGGGTTTAGGAAATTAAAAGGCATGGGATCTAATATGGTGGTCAGTTTTTGTACATCTAGGGGGAATAATTTCAAATTTGATAATATAAGTGTGTTTATGTGTATATATTGTAAAGGTGGTGAATTGGTTAAGTATTGCATGCATGCATAAGACTTAACACAAGTCTTAGACGATTTACGTAAAGCTTATGAAACCAAGTGCAAGTGACTTACAAAATATGCTTATGAGAGCATAGAGTACTTGTTAGACGTAGACTAAACTTATTCTAATTCCCGTATACGTTCAAAGTTGTTTTTGTTGTACGCGGGGTTAACCTAACAATTATACGTTAAAGCAAGTTTTCAAGTGTTCAAAGTAAAATGTTTTAAGTTTATGGTGAAATATTATCCTAAAAATGTAAGTTGTCACAATTAGTCTACATAACGACTTTATGAAGGTTATCCCTTTTCAATACTGGGTGTTTTTCGATTGCCATTTTCATCCCGACAAAACCCTCTAGAACCGTGTATTTAATTAAGAAAAAAATAGTAAAAGGGTAATAACATGTTAGATAATATTTATATAGAAGTTTTTCATATTAAGTTTATAAATAAATGATGAAAATTTGTTTTTGAATATACATGTGTATTTTAAGTTTTGAAAAGATATTAAAGTGATTAGAATATTTGTAAGGATATTGACGTAATTTTAGAGTTTTGCATTGATATAAATATAAATGTTAGATAAAGCTTTTAGCACCTTAGCAATAGGTTGAATATAAATTGAAAATCAAAACTTTAGCATTGCTCGACCTATTAAAAATGTGTTTTGTGTAAGAATGGATGAAGAATAATGTGTCGAAAATAGATTGATGCATTAGAGTAGAAAGGTTGATGATCGGTCAAAGATATTTGTAGATTTGAGAAAAGTTGATAATTTGTTAGATTATGTGTAATGGGGTGGGCTCTCTCAATTTTTGTGAGAAGTCGGTATATCGACTGACCGACTTGTGAAGCTGGTTGTTGTGTGCGAGTGAGTTGTGATTTTAGTTTTTGTGAGGTATATTTGTGTATTTGTGGCGGCAATGTTTGGGATCTTATTACACCTTATTGGTGGCGTTATGAAAAAGTGATGTGAAAAGTTAACGGTGTTGATGTTGATTACCACTACACCAAGTTTTATGCATTAGAGATGCTCTTAGTTTAATACACCGTTGTAAAAGTCACTGTTTGTAACAATAGACATTTTATTCATTTTACGGGTTTTTTTTGTAAACTTATGAAAAATCCTTTTATGCATTTAATAGTTAGAGGATAATATCAATACATGTCAAGTGGATGAAGATCTTCACAAAACATGAAACACGCCAAACTGAATTATTGAGAATGCAACATGTTATATTATGATGTATGTGTCTAGTTGTGGACTTGTAGTCTTGTACTCTTGTAGGATAACGCCTTCTAAAACATAACAAACGATGCGTTCTTATTATCTAAGTGATTTTTTTAGTAATTATTGTTTTTGAATTTTTGGTCGACTAATTTACGAGGTTTGAACTTATCATCATATAAATTGAAATCGGGTATAGTCTTTTTTTTGAGAAAGTTGGCGTGACCACTTTAAAGTTGTTTGCACCTATTAAGAATTGAACTTGAGACCTCAAATATTTTAGAGTGATAGTCACAAGCCCTTTTGCCGCTAGGCCACCCCTGAGTGATTTCGTTCATGTGACTTTACATGTTTATTGTCGGGATATTATACGAGGGAGCTACCCAATTTTTAAGTTTTTGTTAATATAGATCGCGCGTCTATTAAAACTAACTTATAAGCCACCTAACAATTGCTTTTAGTTACATCAATTTCGGTCCAATTTTATCTAAACACTTATCAAACGACAACGATAAACATAATACTAACGTATTATGATGAGTTGACTACATTTTTGGTCTTTGTGGTTTGCCGGGTATAACACTTTTAGTCCCTTAGTTTGAAAGTCTCAGATCCTGTCCTGAATTGAATCACTCGTAACGGGTTTGGTCCATTTTTCGTTGACCAGTTAAAAAAATTGAAATGTCTAAAATACTCTCGTCTTAATAATGTAAATAGACAAAAAAATGTTACACCCGACAAACCACAAAGAACAAAAATATAGTTAACTCTTTATTTTATTATTACAAATATATTATTATTACTATTACTATTACCCATCTTGATGGTAAAACAAAATGAGACAAGGTTATGATAACCATACTATTTGTGTCTTGTCGAAATTACAAAAATAAAGACAAAAAGCACTAACAAAATATGTTCCTTTTCTGCTAAGCAGCCATTTAAAATTTGTGTGTTTTTTTTTTGTCCTCAACTTCAGCACTCGGCATGTATTGCTTGTAAAATGTGTCAAAATGACAATCTGTAGAACGTGATACTAAATTCCACAAACCATTAGTACACATTGGTCAAGCAGTAGCTAACGCTCCCTCTACTGGCCAGAATTCATTTTCTTTCCAGTTTTGGAACAGAAGTAGTTACTGCTGGTGCAAGGCTTGAATTTACAACACTTGATTGGCCAAGATTGTGAACGGATATTCCACTTGAAATTTGAGCTACATCTTGAGCATTGGTATCTGATGACTAAAAAAGTTAAATTACATACACAATAATAAAAATTAAGCGAAAGGGTGGTGTGTTTTAAAATAGCAAAGAGTGTGATAATAAAAAACCTATCTTTTTGCAGAAGTGATCAACGCTGACCTGGGTTATTTTTCTTTTCTTTTTTGTAACGGGTAGAAAACTGAGAAAACGGGTCAAAAATTTTTTGAGCGAACAAAAAAATGTATAAGACGTCATAAACCTTTTCACTAACATAAATTAAATCTTATGCCATATACCCCAGCGTCAAGTAGGTTGTATGATTTGACAGCAAGATGGTGCAATTATTTTTTCAGAAAGTACCCGACCTCAGTAACGAAAAAGGTGGCTGTTACACAACTTCATGTTGAGGTTAAGATACATGATATATGATAAGATCGTTTATAAGCTCAGCTAGGGATTAATAACAAAGACTAATAACATGCACAGCGGAATAAACTAATCAATTATTTGTTATTGAACAAGGTTTTCATTCACTAACACTAACTAATCTTAGACGTTTATAGGAACACGTCTAGATAACTAAACTAATAACCTAGACGTTTACAATAAACTACACGCCCTAGGTTACACACACATACCTTTAGTCGACTACATTATGAAAGACTTGTATAAAACCTACACCCCATGTCCTCTTTATATACTAGAGGATTAGGGTTTACAAATCTCTACTAAAGACTAAATAATAAATCTTCTTTTGCAAGCAAGTCCTTCCATCTTTTTGTAGATTTCTTTCTTGTCACTTTAAGCCCCTCTTGTTTCATTCTTTTTGTCTTATCAACTCAAACTTATAATTCCCAACAATCTTCCCCTAGTTGATAATGACAAAACCATTCTTGAACGAACTTCCCTAGACGAAGTAGAGAAATTGAGATTAGGGATCTCACCATGAATGAAACAAATATGTCTTCCTTTGTCTTCCCCTTAATCCATGCCATGTCACTCCAACATCTCTTCCCCTTTTTGTTATTATCCAAATAGGGAACGTATGCAAATAATGATCTTGACCACCACGAACCAATATCATACTTCCAATCGAATCCGTCCAATGTTTCGAATTGCCCTCCATGAAGAACACCAAAATGCTTACTAAAAATGAATCCAAAACACTAGAAAACTCCAACTAGCAGTAGTAATAATGATCAACAGTAGTAAAAATCAAACACTTCCCCTTGAGTGGTGCATGAACATCAAATGATTCTTCAAATCTGTAAGCTCCATGTAATGATTACTAATGAAGAAAACTAAGTATAACCAACTTGATGCTGAAGTAGAACATCCCAAACTCGCGTCTTATGTCTTGTACTAACCACGTGACTATGAACTCATACCTGATGATATATGAGTAGACCTTGATCTCTTGATAAAATCCTCATCTTCAATGAGACACTAAGCACAACAACGTAACTCCTTTAAGTGATAGCAAACCCTACTTGCTAGATTTACCAAGTCTTAGCCACAACATAAACGTACGAACAAGTTACCTCCTGCTAAAAGGTTTAATAAAACACGCATCCAAGTAATTCCACTTCATCGTCAAATAAGTGATAAATAATCCTCTTCGTAATCAATTCTTCAATAAAATCAACTTCGAGCTTTTTTAAAATCTTTAAGAACAAATAACCAAACTCCTTGTGTGTGTGAACTAAATCTTGTGTGTATCATTCGATATACTTCAAACCATCTGAACGTCCCCTCAAATTCAGAACCATACTAGAACGAAAAGCAATTCGTTCTATCCGATATCGATCAAAACTAGCAGCACTTTAAAACAACGAGCAGTACTTTTAACTTATACGGGTAGAGCAGTACTTTCAAGAATAAACAGCAGTACTTTGAGAAATTTAGGGTTTCGACAGCAGTACTTTGAGTATAAACAGCAGTACTTTGAGTAAACAACAGTACTTTGTCAGCAGCCATATTCGACAGCCTGTTACTTTTGCATAAAAGCTCAGATCGACGGTCCCTCTGGTGGAAAGTTAGATGGCTATATAGAGAACGTCCACCTAAACTTTCGTCACGATCCAATGGTTAACGAAAAAGTTATGATCGTTTCTAAACAGTGCTGCAGAAACCATACAAAAATTTTCAAACTCGAATTTTTTCAATCTTTCTCTTCGAAAAACCTTGTAGATCCCTATATCAAGAGCTCTCCGCTCTGATACCAATTGATAAGATCGTTTATAACCTCAGCTAGGGATTAATAACAAAGACTAATAACATGCACAGCGGAATAAATAATCAATTCTTTGTTATTGAACAAAGTTTTCATTCACTAACACTAACTAATCTTAGACGTTTATAGGAACACGTCTAGATAACTAAACTAATAACCTAGGCGTTTACAATAAACTACACACCCTAGGTTACACACACACACCTTTAGTCGACTACATTATGAAAGACTTGTATAAAACCTATACCCCATGTCCTCTTTATATACTAGAGGATTAGGGTTTACAAATCTCTACTAAAGACTAAATAATAAATCTTCTTTTGCAAGCAAGTCCTTCCATCTTTTTGTAGATTTCTTTCTTGTCACTTTAAGCCCCTCTTGTTTCATTCTTTTTGTCTTATCAACTCAAACTTATAATTCCCAACAATTTTCCCCTAGTTGATAATGACAAAACCATTCTTAAACGAACTTCCCTAGACGAAGTAGAGAAATTGAGATCAGGGATCTCACCATGAATGAAACAAGTATGTCTTCCTTTGTCTTCCCCTTAATCCATGCCATGTCACTCCAACATCTCTTCCCCTTTTTGTTATTATCCAAATAGGAAACGTATGCAAATAATGATCTTGACCACCACGAACCAATATCATAGTTCCAATCTAAGCCGTCCAATGTTTCGAATTGCCCTCCATGAAGAACACCAAAATGCTTACTAAAAATGAATCCAAAACATTAGAAAACTCCAACTAGCAGTAGTAATAATGATCAACAGTAGTAAAAATCAAACACTTCCCCTTGAGTGGTGCATGAACATCAAATGATTCTTCAAATCTGTAAACTCCATGTAATGATTACTAATGAAGAAAACTAAGTATAACCAACTTGATTCTGAAGTAGAACATCCCAAACTCGCGTCTTATGTCTTGTACTAACCACGTGACTATGAACTCATACCTCATGATATATGAGTAGACCTCGATCTCTTGATAAAATCTTCATCTTCAATGAGAGACTAAGCACGACAACGTAACTCCTTTAAGTGATAGCAAACCCTACTTGCTAGATTTCCCAATTCTTAGCCACAACATAAACGTACGAACAAGTTACCTCCTGCTAAAAGGTATAATAAAACACGCATCCAAGTAATTCCACTTCATCGTCAAATAAGTGATAAATAATCCTCTTCGTAATCAATTCTTCAATAAAATCAACTTCGAGCTTTTTTAAAATCTTTAAGAACAAATAACCAAACTCCTTGTGTGTGTGAACTAAATCTTGTGTGTGTCATTCGATATCCTTCAAACCATCTGAACGTCCCCTCAAATTCAGAACCATACTAGAACTAAAAACAATTCGTTCTATCCGATATCGATCAAAACTAGCAGCACTTTAAAACAACGAGCAGTACTTTCAACTTATACGGGTAGAGCAGTACTTTCAAGAATAAACAGCAGTACTTTGAGCAATTTAGGGTTTCGACAGCAGTACTTTGAGTATAAACAGCAGTACTTTGAGTGAACAACAGTACTTTGTCAGCAGCCATATTCGACAGCCTGTCACTTTTGCATAAAAGCTCAGATCGACGATCCCTCTGGTGGAAAGTTAGGTGGCTATATAGAGAACGTCCACCTAAAATTTCGTCACGATCCAATGGTTAACGAAAAAGTTATGATCGATTCAAAACAGTGCTGCAGAAACCATTCGAAAATTTTCAAACTCGAATTTTTTCAATCTTTCTCTTCGAAAAACCTTGTAGATCTCTATATCAAGAGCTCTCCGCTCTGATACCAATAGATAAGATCGTTTATAAGCTCAGCTAGGGATTAATAACAAAGACTAATAACATGCACAGTGGAATAAACTAATCAATTCTTTGTTATTGAACAAGGTGTTCATTCACTAACACTAACTAATCTTAGACGTTTATAGGAACACGTTTAGATAACTAAACTAATAACCTAGGCGTTTACAATAAACTACACGCCCTAGGTTACACACACACACCTTTAGTCGACTACATTATGGAAGACTTGTATAAAACCTACACCCCATGTCCTCTTTATATACTAGAGGATTAGGGTTTACAAATCTCTACTAAGGACTGAATAATAAATCTTCTTTTGCAAGCAAGTCCTTCCATCTTTTTGTCTTATCAACTCAAACTTATAATTCCCAACAATATACAAATAATAACATGTAGACATCACAAAGTACACAGCGGAAGACTTAGAATATAACATCAATTAATTAACTGAAATAAATGCGTAACGTACCTTTTGCAATTTGGTTAGATCTCTTGAACAAAGAAGATGAAGTGGTTTACAGAGTTGTCCCTTACCGTTTTACAACTCAAACCAATTGGTGTAAGATTAATGTCTTACCACCACAGTTTTGTACACACGAATTAACCACGAATCAAAGAGATTGCTAGATCTAACACAAACCCTTGTTTTATAAGAAAAACAAAACCAAAACACCCTTGTTGGAGGGTTTCGGCCGTACAATGCAAAAGAGATGAGAGGGAAAGATCTAGGGTAAATTCAATGCACAAAAGTTAACCTTAAACCTTTAACCTAGACCTTGTATATATAGTGGTAGAATAACTTGTAGGAAAAGTTAGGGTTTGGGCTTGATGAAGCCCCTTATGGCCGGCCACAATGAGAAGGAAAAAGGGGAACCCGAATCTTTTCCATTTTTAAGTTATTCTCCATATATTCTCTCCTTTTTACATTTAACGGTCGTTAGTCATTTCCGTTAAATACTTAACGATCGTTAGACGGGTTTTGTGTAATGATTAATCGTAATAATTAACATTAATTATAACTTTAATTCTCATTCGCTAATGTGTGCAATCCGTGATCACGAGTTCAAATCCGGACATGCGCGTTTTATAAATATATTCATATTCCAACACTTCATACAGATGTGTCGGTTGCTTATACTCACAAACTTTGTGAATTTTGAGTTCTCCATTTCTCAAAATACAAAAAGGCATCAGAGATAAACCCTCTCGCATCCCCTATGTTCATGGTCAGCAATTTTGTTTGTAAGGTCAAAGGGTCAAAATGATGGTTGAAATTGAAAGAAATCAAGGAAAATGGGTCAAACGGTTCAATAGTCACACAAAGTGTGGTTCCATTGGATAAAACCTCCTAACAAAATTTCATAAATTATATCATCACTGAATAGATTCAAATTTTGTAATCATCTTTAACACACTTATTTATTCATGAAAACTTGAAAAGAATTTGGACACAATATACTTAGGGTCAACCCAACTATAGCTATGAACCTGACCACCCTTTCTAAATAGTACAATACTACAACAAATTTGTTTCCATAAAGTAAATAAGATGTAAAATATATATTTCAGTAAAAGCAAACCTGTATCAAATCTTTGAAGGCTATTCCTTGACCATTGTAGTTCTTTGCAAGGAATACAACCAACAATCTTGTACTTCTCAAAAGCTCATCCCTACAACACCAACCAAAATGCATGTTTTCAAGCAACTCTTTCCTGTCACCTTTAGTAGCTGCCGCTCAACTACTAAAACTAACCATGGGACCCGTTTCTTCTTCCAGCATCATCCTAATCCTCTCCAAATTAGCAAGCATCTGCATAACCGTTAAACTACATAAGAATACAAATTAAAGTAACGTATTAGCTAATATATATTCAAACAAATAGGGGAAGAGGTGAAAGTAGAGGTGGAAAAATGATCTGGTTGGGTAATGGGTCAAGAAAATTTAACATTTTGCGCAGGTCAAATGGGTAGGGGTGACCACAATATTATATTTATATTATTCTTACTTTCTATTTGGATAAATACCCTTGTTGTGTTATAATTGATGTCATCGAATTGAATTGGTAGGTTGCAGATGGAGTAAGTACCAATTAGTAGAAAACTGAGTGTTGATAAGGAAACGCTAGTATAGGATGCAGAGATAAAACATACTAAATCAACTCGGTAGTAATTCACCACTATGAACATTACATAAAGGTCATGTGCATCAGCAAAATTGACGAGAACAGTTGCAAACTTTTTACCTATAGTCGCCAAAATAATTATGCGATTGTCGGTGTACTAGTACCTCAATTTTGTACTTCAGTTCAGTAATTCACGATTTCAAACTTTATGCTAATGGTTCTTTGTTAGCTAATAGATACGAATATTGTCATCATTTCCAACAAATCATCATATAGAAAGCTTAAATTTTCAGAGAGGACTGATCTATATTGAGTATTGTTAAATGAGATAGCCAATAACTGTTTTTGCAACTTATATAGATATTGTAATTTAATAGAGTAATAAACATCAGAATCCAAACTATTTAAACTCAATTTTGCATCATTAGTACCAAAAAAAATAATACAACTTCAGACTATCATAAATATGCATATTGTATTTCAAATGTGGTCTTAAATGAAAAACACAATCATGTATAAAAATGTAAATTGAATGTGAGGTAACAATTATCTAAATATCTATGGCGAATCTCAACTTTCAGAGAAAGCTTATTTTAAAATTGAAAATGTCACTTATTAATATTGTAGTTTGTGCACATGCACTCCTAAAACTTTTCTAGATTCGCTACTGGATCTGATTGAAGGAATCTATCTAAGAAATACTTACTCGTCTCAAGGAAACCTTCAAGGTGAGAGGTGAGGCGTATCTAGAAGACTTTTTGGTTTCCATTATAGAGCATGTTAATTTTGTTGAGGTTGTTGTGATCAATGACACAAAGACAGGGAAGTTTGATACTGATTTGATAATTACTGAAAGTTTCAAATGGAAACCGGGTTGGAAATTTTGGTTAATTAAAAATTGGCGGACAATCTTAAATGATTCAAACACAGATGGTGTTGGTGGCATGACAAAGAGTGACATTGGGATAGAATTGTTTCGAGTTGGAAATTTATGCTTTTATGTTGATACCAGAGTGTCAAAGCCATGGCACATCGAGGTATGTTTTATTCCGTTTAAGATCAGTTGGCGATTGTTTTCAAGAGAATGTGAAGGTTTTGTTTGGATTTAATAATGAATTATAGAAAGTAGAGAAAGGTTGGGAAACTTATGGTAATGATATTCCATTTACTAATGTTCAAGTTAATAATGAGAAGTTGAATGTGTGTTTCTTGTTGAACTGTGATGAAGATTTAAAGGAGATAGAAAAAATCGACTTCGAATGCTCATGTTCTATAATATTCAAAGAATCCAATCGTTTTGTATTAATTCCCATTAGAAGAAGTGGCATTAAGTTTCACCTTCTGGAGTTTTTTGCTTTGTCTAATGTCGAAGTATTTTTTTGTGGGTTGTTGCAGTTATCTTTCGGTCTTAGAGACAAGCCTTCCAGATACCTGCTAAGATGAGCAACGCGTTAGTCTCGCCCCGGGTGTTATCCCAGGACCCGACTCCGGCGTGAGAATGAGTATGTGTTTAACTGAAGGGTATAGCATAAAATGTGTGTGTGTAAAATGATACCTTATTCCCAATTACTGTATGCGTATTTATACCACCTGATGTCACTATCTGGTCCCTGTGACTGTCGTACTTCATGGGACTGTTGGTGTTGTCAGGGCTGACACTGTCTCTGGCGCCGTGTCTGACACCCAGGAGAATGAGACGAACTGTATCCAGGCTAGACGCCAAAGGTACTGTCAGGTCAGCGCGTCCTTCGGACGGATGGCTCGTCGATGTACCATTCGATATAGTATTGAACCATTCCGGTAGAGCATTGAGCCCTTCGGATAGAGTGTTGGGCCTTTCGGTCATTGGACCGAAGGGGCATATACGTCGTCATGTCCCCCCCAGTATCATGTTATTTGTTTTTGACAAGTGACGTGATACTTGATTGTAGTCGTCCGTTGAGTTCGTTCGGAATGATTAGGCGTGCCCTGGTTTCATGGGCCTTACAAACAATGGGCCCAAGCCCATTAGGTAAAAGTAGGTTAAAATAGTATTTACCGAGATTTGTAGGATCATGCCACGTGTCAGATGGGGTACCCGTAGACGGTTCAGATTCGTCCTTCCCTGACACGACGCGACGTTTCGTGTCCCCACTTCCTTTGCCTATATAATTTCTTTTTCATCTCATTTGCCATTTTTACATTTTATAGTTATCTTCTTCACTATTTGTTTTCTGGCTCTTCGGCGAATTTCAGGTGCGTACCTTCTTTCTAATTTCTCTCCCGTTTGCTTCGCCTCCTTGTCAATATCCTATCGCTTCCGGTTCGAAACGTCCGGCTGTTGATCTTGCCCCTAAGGCGGATATGCATATTTTTTCATCTGTCCTTTCCGAAGGAGAGTTGGAGGGACTCATTAGCGAGTATGGTATTCCGATGGATTTGCACCCCCGTCTACCCCCTCCGGAATTCACCATGAACAATTTACCGGGGGATGCGATTGGCTTATATGAGCAATAATTTGCTTTCTCCGGTGTTCGCGTTCCTTTTTCCACCTTCCTCTTGCAGGTGATAAAGTACTTTAAGGTCAATATCTCGCAGTTTGTGCCCATTGGGTTAAATAGGCTGGTTATGTTCGAGGTGTATTGCCGGAGTTTGGAGATTGAGCCCTCTGTGAATTTGTTCCGAGTGTTTTATAAGTTGAATAAGCAAGGACATTGGTTTTCGTTTGCGAGTCGGGCCGGAGGGAATTCCCTGGCTCGCATATTCAAGGAGACCTGCTCAAGTCTTAAGAATTGGAAGGACAACTTTTTCCTAATTGATCGGAGGGCTATTCCAGAGGCCATGCCATGGAGACATCCGGACTCGAGCGTTTCGGACGACGCCCCCTCAGGTGGTTATTCGGAAGCCGATGTTAAGAAGTTGTGTGAGGGGGTGGTGGATCTCCGTCCTATTCACTCAGGTCTTTTGAATGAGGTCGGACTAACAAAGGTCTGGAAGCATTCCGGGTTTCATCCAGATTTCAAGGACATTGACAAGAATGGTAACGCAAACGCTTTAGGTTTATCTCACTTCATAATATCTGTTCTTCCGTTTGATTCGGCTAATGATGATTCCCTCTTCTTGTTTTTGTGCAGCCGTCACGATGTCTCGCTATCTCCGTCTGCGATCTGAAGAGGGGTCTAGGTTGGGCAAGGGCCGCGCGTTGACTGAGGGAGAGGAGATACCTCAACACGTGACGGAGCCATTGTCGGTTGGCGAGAAAATCCCCGAGCCGAGTAAGGTGCAGAGGATCGTGGAGAAGGCGAATCCGGGGGTGTTGAAGGCCAAAGAGAAGAAGAGGAAACAGATGGAGAGCCGTGCAGCTACCGGGCCGTCATCACTTTTAAGGAGGAGAAGGGCTTCATCTCCTATCGTTGATTTATCCTCTAGTCATGGAGATTCTCAAGAAATTCATTCGGCTACTTCGGTGAATGTGGCAAACCCGGAGGAGACTGCCGAAAAAACGGGGCCGGTGTTAGCGGGAGAGGGTGGTGCTGGTGGCCAAGAGGGGGGTTCGAAGGACTTGACTGAGAAGGATCCGAGAGAGCATGTTGATGGGACTTCTCAGCATTTGACCGGGAATGTGTTAGAGACCGGGGGGCCCGTCCCAGGTATGATTTATCCAGTCTTCCCTTCTTCCATATCATTATGTCTTTGTTGACAACCTTTGTTCTTTTGTAGGACCCGATGTGGGCAAGTCCAGAATAGGTGGTCTTGAGGCTGCTTTTCGTCATGTTAGCCCGTTTGCAGGAGGTACCCCTTGGTTCCAACTTTCGTTCTTTTCCCTTTTTGTTATATATATATATATATATATATATATATATATATATATATATATATATATATATATATATATATATATATATATATATATATATATATATATATATATATATATACGCTGCTGATTTCCTTCTTGTTTTAGGTGGTTTCGGCCGAACGGGTTCCGGCGAGCCTTTCATTCCTGGTTGGGGCTTGTCGGTTGGCACTAGCTTGAATGACGTCGTCCAGTGCCGGGACATGATGATCAACCTTGCTCCTCCCTTCATTTTATCAGAGCAAGAGGACCTGCCGGACGATCGAGCCCTGTTTCGAGGATGGTTTGAATTATGTCACGGGACGTGTTCAAGAGGTTCGAGCGCTTGAATCACCACTATGCGGAGCTCTACAAGACTCAGTCTACCTGCTGCAGCGTCGACTCTCAGCTTTCCGAGACTTAGAACAGCCTCCGGGATCAAATGGAAATCAATCAGAAGCTTATCCAGGATAACCAAGTCCTTCAGGCATCCCATCAAGGTTGTGGCAGGAAGGAAGAGGAACTGAATGCTCGCCTGGCCTCCTTGGAGAGAGAGATGGATGAGTTAAGGACCAAGTACGGGGAGAGAGAGAAAAAGTTGGAGTTGTTAGAAGAGACTTTGAAGAAAAAGACTGCTGAGCTAGATGAGTCCGAGAGGGAGGCTTCGGTTTTAAGGGCTGATGTTGAGAGGTTTGCCGTGAGTGTTTGTCACGAGGAGATTTTGAGATTTAATTACGTGAAGGAGTTGGTTCCGGCGGTCATTCGGCGTTTGCATGGGAGTGATGAGTACCAGCAGGCTTGGGGAACTGTCTTTAATGCCGCCATAGACTCCGGGTACTTGGATGGCCTTAAGGTAGGTCGTAGCGAGGAGGAGGTTGAGGGGATCCTTGCCAAACAAAAGGATTTCGATATGGAAGCGGTTAAGGGATTTACCGCTGCATATGACGAGATGTTTGTGAGGTCCTTTCCTTATGTTGAGAAGATCAAACGCTCTTATCACCTTCCCCTTGCAGACTTGATAAATGTGCTCCCCGAAGGTTCCGGATCTACTCCTGGTGCAGGCACTTCCGGTGGATCTTAGCTTTTTATCTTATTTTGTAAACTCTTGAATGTTAGAACAATGTTGTGTTTACATTATGGTAGGCCTGCGTGCCTTGGGTTATGTAATCAAACAATTTGCACTCATAGTAACTTTGACAATGTTTATTTAAACCGTTCGTTCATCCGGACGGACATTTTGACTTGGCACTCTCGGAGGTAAATTATGCCTGTAAGTAGGTATACTCTGGCCTTCCCTAGTGACTTAGCACCTTTGGGGTAATGTTTCGTCTGTTGGTAAATATACCTGGGGGCTCATCCATGGCGTCGTCACGCCTCCGGGGTATCTGCGTGCCGTTCGGGCATATATGCCTCGGCTCATCCCTTAATGACTTAGCATTATTTGGGGGTATGCAGTTGCCTTACCGAATGGTATGTGGGCCTTCCCTAGTGTCGTGGCACTTACGGGGGTATTCGAGTGCCGTTCGGGCATATATGCCTCGGCTTATCCCTTAATGACTTAGCATTATTTGGGGGTATGCGGTCGTGATGATCGAGTTTTCGGGTGTGCGGTCGGAGGTAGCTAGTCTCCGCCGGCTGTGCCCTGTCCCTTAGCATGAGATGTAATCATGGAAAATTTTCCTCCTCCGTCATAGGTAGGGGAATATATCATTGATGAAGGTGAAAACATAATAGTTTGTGCCCGTAGGCTTACATTTCATTTGTGACTTAAAGGAAACATTTTTTCAAATTCATGGCGTGCCATTTTTGGGGCACCTCCTCTTCGTCCATGGTTTCTAGCTTGTACGAGCCGTTGAGATTTGCTTCCTTTATCCGATAGGGACCTTCCCATTTCGGTCCCAAATTGCCCTGGTCTTCGGCTCTGCTGGCCTCATTTTTCCAGTATACGAAATCTCCCGGATTGAAAGACACTAGACGTGCCCTGCGGTTGTAGTATTTCTCCAGTTTGGTCTTATACCTGGCTTCCATCACAGCTGCCTCTTCCCTCCGTTCCTGTAGTAGGTCGAGGTTGAGACGAATTTCCTCCTCATTCTGCTCTTCTATTCGGCGAGGATCTTCCTCTTCCAGGCCTTCTCTTATCCTCCTTACCCTGTATGTCGGCATGCCTATCTCTGCCGGTATGACTGCTTCGCTTCCGTAGGTGAGGCTAAAAGGTGTTTCTCCATTTCTCGTTTTGATGGATGTTCAGTGTGCCCAGAGGACATTCGGTAGCTCATCTACCCAACCTGCCTTAGCGCGTCCCAACCTTGTTTTGATTCCCTCCATCAAGCTTTTGTTCGCCCTTTCCACCAGTCCGTTGGCCTGCGGGTGGGCTACAGCTGTGTTGATCTGCTTAATGTTGAGTTTTTCGCAACATTTTTTGAAGGGGTTGTCCACGAATTGTTTTGCGTTATCCGTGACAATGACGGCCGGGAGACCGAATCGGCACACTATGTTGTCCCATACAAACCTTTTAACGTCCTTGCCGGTGATCCTTGCCAATGGCTTGGCTTCCGTCCATTTAGTGAAATAGTCGATGGCAACCAAAAAAAACTTGACTTTTCCTGCCGCCGGGGGTAGGGGCCCTACTATGTCCATTCCCCACTGGTAGAAGGGCCACGGAGCCATGATTGGTGTCAGCTTGGTTTTTGGGAGCTGCGGTATCGGAGAGTGGATCTGGCATGAGTCGCATTTGAGTATCTCGTTCCTGGCGTCCCAGTGCATGGAGGGCCAATAATATCCTTGCCGCATGGCTTTTGCTACGATGGAGCGTGGACCCGAATGCATCCCGCAAGCCCCCATATGTATCTCCCTTATAACGTAGTTCGCTTGCAAAGGACCTACGCACCTCATCATGGGAACCAGATAGGCCTTCTTATATAACACTCCCTCTTCCATGACATACTGGCTGATCTTCATCCTCAGAGTACGAGCCTCATTAGGATCATCCGGCCAGATTTCCTCTTCGAGACATCGAATGATAGGGGTCATCCAATTGTCCCCTTCTTCTTCCACAACATTGTTGACTTCTTTTCCTTCCGTCGATCTTTCCCTTAACACCTCTACCAATACCTCCTTCGTCAGGTGATCAAAAGCGACAGTGGCCAGCTTGCTAAGAACGTCCGCCTTTTGATTTTGACCCCGGGGAATGTTCCGGATGGTGAACCTTTCGAAGCCTGCTATGTACTCCCTTGCCTTTGCCAAGTATTTGATCATGCTTTCGTTGTTTGCTACGTAATCCCCGCTTATCTGGTTAGCCACCAGCTTGGAATCCACCCGGACTTCCAGATCACGAACCTGCATGCTTCTGGCCATTTGTAACCCTGCTAGTAATGCTTCGTACTTGGCTTCGTTATTGGTGCTTTCAAAATCTAGTCTGATAGCGTAGGTGAACTCCATTCTTTCGGGGCTAATCAGTACAAGACCCGCTCCGGAACCTTTGTTGTTGGATGCTCCGTCCGTATACAAAAGCCATTTTTCCCCTTCTTCCTTCTTTACCGCTGGCTGCTCAAAGTACTTGCCATTATCCTCTCCAATGGGGGTTTCTGATAGAAAATCTGCCAAGACCTGGCCCTTAATTGTATTCCGAGGCTCATAGGTGATATTGTAAGCGCCCAGCTCCACCGAGTATTTGGCCAGCTTACCGGATGCTTCTGCCTTGTTGAGGATTTGTTTTATAGGTTGGTCCGTGATTACCTTTATGGGGTGTGCTTCAAAATATCTCCGGAGCCTTCTTGACATGTGCAATAAACAGAGTGCCAATTTTTCGATCGGGGCGTAGTTTCTTTCTGCTTCGTTGAGCGTTCGACTCACATAACGGATTGGCAACTGCTTTCCCTTCCTTTCGGTTAACAACATCAGATCGACCGCTTCCTCCGAGGCCGCAAGGTACACATACAGCGTTTCTTTCGCTATCGGCGTTGTTAATGATGGAAGATCCGTTATTAGCTTCTTCATCTCCTGAAATGCTTTTTTCAGGCCCTATGTCCATCGGTATTCATCCTTGTTCTCCTTGGTGATGTTCTTGAGTGTTTCGAAGAAGGGCGAGATCTTTCTACCGAACCGACAAGAAACGATTGCGTTGCCAACTTACCGCTGAGGCTCTGCATCTCTTTCAAGGTTCTGGGTGACTGCATGTCTACGATCGCCTTTGTCTTCTTCGGATTCGCCCGGATCCCTTCTGAAGTTACCATGTACCCTTGGAACTTCCCTTCTTCATCCCAAAGGATAATTTTTTGGGATTCAGCTTCATGTTTATCTTCCAGAGGTTGTCGAATGTTTCGGCTATGTCTGCCAACATTCCTTACTCTTCTTTGCTCTTGATGACCATGTCATCCACGTATGCTTCTATGTTCCTCCCTATCTGCGACTGAAAGGCGGAATCTATCATCCGCTGGTAGGTAGCTCCTGCATTTTTTAGTCCGATTGGCAACTTGGTGTAACAGTAAGTCCCTTGCTCCGTGTAGAATGTCGTTTTCTCCTCATCCTCTTTTGCCATCTACACTTGATGATACCCTTTGTAAGCATCCAAGAAACATTTGTATTTGTATCCCATGACCGACTCGATTTTCCAATCAATTTCTGGTAGGGGGTAATAGTCCTTGGGGCAAGCAGAGTTGATGTTTTTGAAGTCGATGCACATCCTCCAGCTCCCATCACACTTTTTTACTAACACAGGGTTGAATATCCAGGTAGGATACTTTACTGGCCTGACGATGCCGGCGTTGACCCATTCTTCCACCTCCCTTGAGACCGCTTGACTTCGATCTGCCGCTAGCATTCGACGCTTTTGGCACACCGGGTCCACCGAGGGATTGGCATTCAGGGTGTGCTCGATTATCTTTCGGGGGACTCCGGTCATATCCGCTGGTTCCCATGCGAATACATCGAGGTTCCTTTGCAACAGCTCTTTGAGGCGCCTCTTGCATTCGGAGGACAAGGAACCTCCTATTATCATGGCCTGTTCAGGAAAAGCCGGATTGATCGTCACTTCCTCCGTTAAGCCCACTTCACCGGCTTTTGCCTCTTCCTTACCTTGCTCGGGGGGACTGGCTTGCAATCTTTCCAGCCGTCTGCATTCCGAAATGATGACGGAGCGTGTGACAAGAGTGGCAATTCCCTGTGGGGTTGGAAACTTCATCATAGAGTGGACCGTGGAGGGTATGGCTCGCAGGATCTTCAAACTGGTCCTTCCCAAGATTACGTTGTATGGTGACGGTGCTCGAATTACGGTGAATTTCATTCTGACCTTCCTGTACAGCCCTTCATCTCCAAACGAAACGTCCAACTCAATTTTCCCTAGAGGCCTGGTAACCTGTCCGGTGAATCCGAGCAAGTCTGTCTGTGTTTGCTTCAGCCGAGCTCTTATCTCTAGGGGTAGGTTGTTGAAGCAGTGTTCGAACATCACTTCTACCAAAGCTCCTTCATCCACAAAGACCCTTCGTACCAGATACCCTTCCATTGTGGCTTCGACTATGAGGGGATCATCTGACACGTCTCCCTAGGGGAGTGGGGGAAAAGTTATGGGTACGTTCATCCACCCCTCTTCTTGCTCCAACGAATTTCTCTTCCTTCGTTCGGGCCACGTCCGGATCATGTTGATAACTGTCTTTTGCTCTTGCTTCATTCTTAGGGTTTTCCCTCCTACCCTTCTGCCTGAGGTCCCTAACTAGGTGGTTCAACTTCCCCGACTCCAGGGCTAGCTCCAACTGTCTTTTGAGCTGATAGCAGTCATTCGTGTAATGTCCCTTCTCTCCATGGTAGTCACAATACTTGTCCGGGTTTTCCTTTCGGGGTGGATCACGCATCGGCTTCGGAGGAGGCAGGCGTAGTTGGTGTTCTGTGGCCAAGATTTATTTGGGTGGTTTGATGAGTGATTCCAACGTCAAATGGGGGTGGTTTCGGTTTAGGTGGTCACCTCGATGGGATACGTAAGGTGCCGACCTGTCCCCGTGACGATGGGAGCTTCCGCGGTCTTTTCCCGAATACCCATATCGCCCTTCGTTCTTCCTATCTCCTCCGTAGTGACTTCTAGCGGGCCTTTCATCCTTCCGGAAAGGTCCTATTGAGGCTCTCCTAGTCGTGTCGTAATGCTCGCCCCGAGGTAACTCGGTACTTGCGAAAGCTTCCTCCGACCTTAAAAAGTCGTCTACCCTGACCATCATCTCCTCCACGGTCTTCGGGACTATATCTGCGAACCGCTTGGCCAACTCTGGACACTTACACCCGTTCATGAACGAGGAGATCCTCATGATCTCCGGGGCGCCTTGTATAAATCCCGTCTCGGTCGTCCATCTTTCTTTGAACTCGGGCAGTGTTTCATTAGCCTTCCTCACAATCTTAGCTATTTTGGTGGGGTCCTTAACACAAGCCTTATGTAGGGAGAAACGGGTCTCGAACTGGTCTCTGAGAGCTGCCCATTCGTCTATGCTCCCAGGGGAGAGTCCGTCAAACCATCCTCTGGCCTTTCCATCCAGCGTCTGCTGGAACATGCGGCACCAGACTGGCATTGGCCATTCCCCATGCCCTGCGGCCCCGGTGAACCTATTTAGGTGGTCCTGGGGGTCCGTCGACCCGTCGTACAGCTTGATATGAGTGGGCATCTTGTGCTCCGGTCCAGAGAATTCGATGATGCGTCTGGTGAAGGGAGATTTGGAGACTTCCTTGAAGGGATTTCCTAGGTCATCGTCTTTTATCTTACTCCCGGTCACTATCTCCTTCTTCTTGTTCGCCTGTTCACCTTTGTCAGGAGCTATCCCATCTTCGAAATCCAACCGTATCGGCTCAACGGTGTCCCTTCGGCTATTGTGTTCTTTTATCATCGACTTGAGTGCAGTTACATACCCTTCCAACTGCTCTCTTGTCATTGGGGTGGAACTTCCTCATCCTCCTTCAGAAGTTGCCGGAGGTGTCGAACCTGTCATCCTACAGCTCTGGTAGATTGAATGAACGGTCCCACGGATGGCGCCAATGTCGAAGTATTTTTTTGTGGGTTGTTGCAGTTATCTTTCGGTCTTAGAGACAAGCCTTCCAGATACCTGCTAAGATGAGCAACGCGTTAGTCTCGCCCCGGGTGTTATCCCAGGACCCGACTCCGGCATGAGAATGAGTATGTGTTTAACCGAAGGGTATAGCATAAAATGTGTGTGTGTAAAATGATACCTTATTCCCAATTACTGTATGCGTATTTATACCACCTGATGTCACTATCTGGTCCCTGTGACTGTCGTACTTCATGGGACCGTTGGTGTTGTCAGGGTTGACACTGTCCCTGACACTGTCTCTGGCGCCGTGTCTGACACCCAAAAGAATGAGACGAACTGTATCCAGGCTAGAGGCCAAAGGTACTGTCAGGTCAGCGCGTCCTTCGGACGGATGGCTCGTCGATGTACCATTCGGTATAGTATTGAACCATTCCGGTAGAGCATTGAGCCCTTCGGATAGAGTGTTGGGCCCTTCGGTCATTGGACCGGAGGGGCATATACGTCGTCATGGCACATCGAGGTATGTTTTATTACCGTTTAAGATCAGTTGGCGATTGTTTTCAAGAGAATGTGAAGGTTTTGTTTGGATTGAATAATGAATTATAGAAAGTAGAGAAAGGTTGGGAAACTTATGGTAATGATATTCCATTTACTAATGTTCAAGTTAATAATGAGAAGTTGAATGTGTGTTTCTTGTTGAACTGTGATGAAGATTTAAAGGAGATAGAAAAAATCGACTTCGAATGCTCATGTTCTATAATATTCAAAGAATCCAATCGTTTTGTATTAATTCCCATTAGAAGAAGTGGCATTAAGTTTCACCTTCTGGAGTTTTTTGCTTTGTCTAACATCTCATCTGATATAAAGGTTTTTTATTTGTTATCATTTTCCAACTCGAAGAATCCTTTAAAGCCATCTGTTGTAATACACTTGGCATCCGTGTTCACTTTGTCTAAGTTGAAAATTCAGGGGTGGATCATCTCGAGATTAAAAGGTGTACTCTTTTTGGATCAAGTGAAATTGTGTTTTATAAGCTGAAAAACATAAAGAGAAATGATACATGGATCTAAACTTATGCCTAAACTTAGACCTAAAATCAAGTGTCAGCATTTTGATGGTTGCAGACAGGGACCCACTTATTTTACAATCCATCAGGATGAAGACAAGTGGTTTTAGATCTAAGTTTAGGCCGATATTCAAAGATAGGGCCTTTGGTGCGTTGGAATAAGGCTGAGTTAGAGAATCTATTTTTGGCATAAGAGAATATTGGTAACAAAGAGTTGATGGGAAAAGTAAAGATTTATGACGTATATAAAACACACGTTTTATATGTGTTTGAACCTAGCAAGGCAAGGAAAGACAAGTGTTGCTGATAAGAGTTTGACATTCATTATTTCTGAAACTTCATTGCTTAGTTTGTGGGTTTCTTCAGTCCAATTCACCGCTAGAATTGTTTATATATAATGCAACTGGAGGGAAGTACCTAATTCCAAAAGAAGTGAATCAGGTTAGTGAAGTGGTAAAGTAGCTAGTTAAGTAGAAATGGAAGAAGCTGTATGACAGAATGATGAAATTTTGGAAGAAAGATACCCCGATTTCTTTAAATATATTATATCTATAACCCATTTTAAAGTTAAATGGCCATTAACGGGCACATAATTTCTCTCAATTAGAGAACATTACAATTGTTTTTAAAGAAAAACTTATAAATATAATATTTTTAACACTGTTAATGAGGTGTTACGTTTGAGGAATTTATTTCGCTGTTTTGAGCCTGTTTAAGTTCGTGCCCGAGCTCGTTTGGACCGTCGCTCGTGCCCGCCCAGCTCTCCTGTTTTGCATCCTCTGGGAGTGTGTTAGCTTATATATAGACAATAGTTCTTGTATCATGATCATGAATGAATTAATATTATCTTCTTCTTTGTCTTGTTGTTCTTCTCTTCTCTTCTCTAATATCTTTAATCAAAGTACAAGTTACTTCCTGTTCATCCTTGGAGTTGATTCTTAAACCCTCAATTCCCAAGTTTATCAGAAGAGATTAACAACTGAGCTTGTTCTCGGTCTTGATCTATTTTGGATCGTATCATAATACATGGAATGGATTTGACCAAATCCTTAAGATTAGTATCAAGATGAAGGTTTTTAGTTAATTTGTAATGGTGGAAACGGGCAGGAAATGAGGTTAGAGGAGAGAGAAAAAACTCGTGGATTTCAAATGTTCATCAGGTGCACATTATGTGATTGCATACTACATACATGATTCTGGTTAAGTGGCAGTGGAAGTAAATAGGGGCACATGTGATTCATGAAACAGAGAGGAGGAACATGAGTAAACCACGGTAGGGTCGAAAGAGAAGGCTAAACCTGTATAATGGTACTAGAAGGGTGTCCGTGCAATACAGCGATGGGTACCCGGTGAATATTTTTGTGGTGAGCAATTTTTTTTTTTTAAACTTTCCTTATTTAGCATGTCTCAAATACTTTATAACGTAATAGATGTATATTTTTCAAAAGTAAAACGTCTAAGTTATCAATAGTGTAAATAGTTCGCACTTTTATTTTTCAAATTTTTGCATTAAATTAGTAGTTATAAGTTTAGTCAGTTTTTCTTATAAACAACTTTATTAAAATATTCATTATTGGAGGGGTTACTATATGGTTTAAATGAGATTTACCGACGGATCCGCGATTTAACCGAAACCCGACTTACCCGACTAACGACTCGACTCTGATTTGATATACTATATGGTTTAAATGAGATTTATTTTTTAATTTTATTAATTTATAATTTTCCTTTTAACTAGTATTGTTTTTGTCTTTTTAAAATTTTAGTCCAGATAGTTCATTTATAACGGTTAAGTTGTCAAATGCTTAACGTAATACCAATGTCTTTACAACATTTGCAACGTTAACCTTTCAGTTAGAGTAAAAAAATTCTAAAAAAATTGAGAAAAAATCCAAAATACATATATAAAAAAGAAAAACTTTCTGCTTTTTTAAAAAATAACTTTTTTTTCAATGTATGAATATACATTTTAAAAAAATGTTTTTTCAATGAATAAACGTGAAAGTTTTTTTTAAAAAAAATCATATCATTTGCCATTTAAAATATATTCGATTTTTTTCCGAATATATAACTTGAAAAACATTTTTAAAAATGTAAACTGTACATCTGTGATAAAAAGAAACATTATTATAATCCAAGAATATATCTAAAAAACTTTTATAAAAATACACAAAATATAAAAAAAAATTAGAAATATTTGAAAATTTTTTCAAAATTTTTTTTAAAATAAAAATTTTGAAAAAAAAGATAGAAAGTTTTTTTAGATGAAAAAAAGTACTCGAAATTTTTTCGATATTTAGAATTTTTTTTTAAATTTTTTTTTTTAGAATTTTTTTAAAGGACACAAACTTAACCGAAAGGACTAACGCTGAGAAGATCTTTGAAAAGGACTAACGCATAAACCGTTGCATGCCGCATACCAAAAGTGAAACCTATTTTGACTAAAATCGAACTTTTGAACAATATATGCCTACCAGTATTGGATAAGAGTCCTACTCACATACACAATCGTGGTATGTGAATTGCACAAAAGCAAAATAAAATAAAAGATAGAAAGTGTATATAAGACACAAACTTGAGAAGATGAATAGCATAAACCGATGCCGCATACCATACCCTAGCAGAATATATGCACCACCTTCACATAACAATCGATGAATTGCAAACTCACATGAGACACTAGTCCAACCAACTCACGACCACACTCAGCACTACATTCACCATCGCTCTCAAGCCCTTGAACAAATGTAAGAGGGTGTGGGTGTGTATCAATGTTATGTTGGCCACCAAACTTTATATTCAGATACTTATGAAGAAAAAGGGCATTCCCGTAATGTGTACAGAACAAAGGAATGGGGTTTTTGTGCCGAAATATAGGCATAGAGCAGGCAGGATGCATAGAGTGGACACACTTTTGACAATGATAGAAACATCCATCCTGCTCCGGCCAAAATTCCTCCTCACAAATGTATCACCCTTATGGTTCTCAACTGCAAAGTAACTCAGCTTTAAAGGGTGTTTGTCGTAGTTGTGTCTAGTTGTCTCGCTCACTAACAAAGCACAACCAGGATGTAGATGAAAACCACAATCTTGACAAGTGAATGAAAACCGATCCCGATGGATATACTGTAAACACAAACGACAATCACCATCGCCGAGTAGTCTTTTGGTAACTCTTGAAAGGAGGTGATTTGGGTGGGCCTTATGAGTGATCTTGTCAGGTATGAATGCACAACAGACATCAACATTGTATTCACATGTGACACAACAATATACAAATCCATTGCAATGCAAGCTACAGATATCACAATCGAACACGCCAAAAGGCTTATAAAGAACATTTGGCATGAAAACAAGGGTATGTTGTGGGTGACCTGGGTGGTTTTTAATTTCAGAAGGCAGTTGGATGCACCATTCATGGAGTACAAAGTTGCAACGATCATCCTCATCAGCACATGTGTAAAATGGCAAGTTCATAACTGGTCTCACACATCCATTGCATATAAGTTCAACCTTTTTCATTGGGTTATGACACGAAAGTGTTGAGGATGTTGGTTTCTTAGTATCCACGAGAATTAGTGGATGCTGATGACTAATGTTTGTTTGCTTCACTTCATTAGTTTCTGACGTACTAGACTCAATTTCTTTAGAAAATAAGTGTTTTATTAGGTTCATCGTTTGATCCGGAAATGGAAGATGAACAAGATCAGGATAGTCATCATCTTTGAAGTTTTGAAGGAGACTTCCCGTACCTGATCAACCATTATTATAAAACTCAATCACTAAATTATATAAACACCTCTAAAATGAAAGCAACTCATACATGAACAAAAGTGTCATATGGTAGAAACACCCAAAAGTGTCACAACAATTCAACACTCATTTACTAAAGGAGCGCAGGTGTTTATACCTAGTCATTAATATTTGCAGGATACAAAGAGTGCGAGATTTAATTTTTACTTTTTTTATGACACAATATTCATTAAAAAGATGAAACGTCAAGCTAGTAACCAATTTTCAACTCTCATACACTCCTATTTACCGCACCAAGATTTATTTCTACAACTATTCAAACTGAGTTAGTTAAATGAAACACTTATTAAACTTCGTGGTTATTTAGTAAACATTTTTACTATAAATGTTACCTGTAGTAACTCGTCTTTAGTAATATGAAACTTGAATGACTTAAATGAAAAAAATTGTTCAAATATAGTGTCGTTGAGTGGATTCGTCCAAAATCCAAGCTTATTCTTGTTTCTTGCATTTTCTAAGAAGTTGAAGTAGAAAAAAGACATTTTACTACTCTTTAGCTATTGAGTGGATTCGGCCGAAATCCAAACTTAATTATTCGTCTTTCTTACAATTTCTAAGAAGTTGAAGTAGAAAAAAGACATTTTATTATTTAGCATGTGTGTCACTATGCGTTTATGCAGTGATAAAGTATAAATTTGATATGTACAGTAGACCAGTAGTAGTCTTACCGGGAGACATGAGGATGGACATGAATGGCTCGTGTCTAGCTGTCGCACAATCTAGATGTGCATAGTATCTGCACCTATTGCATTTATAAATCCATAGAAACTTCTTATAAAAGGAATCATTGCATACCCTACACTGAGTATACATTGAAGTTAAAAAATCATGAGGAGAAAATGAATAAGCAAGGGTGAGTGGGTGAGTATGGGAGTGCATATCATTTGTAGTTTGTTGGATTGACAAGTTTTTGGGTAAGAATGCACAATCATTGTGGAGTAACGGGAAGGAACAAGTAGCACACTGATAAAATGTCCCTTCATGTTTCTTCCCACACGCATCACACTCACATAAAATTTCTTTAGCAACGCAAACCAGTGGGTGTAAGTGGCTAGGGTGATGAATGATGATGGTTTTTAGATATCTCGTAGCACAATGCAAATCAATGTAAAAATAACATTCAGGGCAACGATATGAAAGCTTATGTTGCTTATGACTGGTTCTGCATACATCACAGTTCCAGCTGTATCCTAGTCGGTGAAGAATAAGATGATGATGACGATAAGGACAAATGTGGGAAGGGTGTTGCAACGTTTCTGGAAGCTCTGCGCAGAATTTGTGGATCGAGTATTGACACTGATCACACTTGGAGTAATACCTATGAAACCAGTTGATTTCTTTGTCACACCGATCACATTGACATCGGAAGTATTGCTTTGTGTAATCCACGTCGTCATCATCATCGTCATTAACATCATCTTCATCAGTTTCTTCTTCATTGTGTTTATTTTTCGACCACAAATCTATGAGACTCAATGGGTGTTCATGCTCAAACATTATGTATTGTTTTTAAGATTTAAATAAAGGAAGAAGAAAGACACAAAGAACAAATGATTTGGGAAATGAAAAGACGAGTAGAAAGTATGTGAAGGTGAAAATTATATATATCAAACTTTATTATAGAATAATTCCTATCTTCATGTTATAGTTTATGATATTCTTTAACTTTAAAAAAGACTGATTATATATTATAAGGAAAGAATCAATTCTTTGCATTTTAAAACAACCAATGTTATTATTTTATATAATTCTTTAACTTTAAAAAAAATAGATTAACAAATTATAATTAACATGATCACAAATGTAAAGGAATTTTCATTTGCTTACCTTTATTTTGGTGTTTACCAAGGGATAAATCTCCATCATCCATCTAGATTAATCTAATGGTGGGGATTAACCTAAAATTTAATAGATAAACTTAAATCCATGTTTTTTTTCTTGTCTTTTTGTCTTTTTTTTTATTCATTTTTTTTGTCTTTATCTTTTAATTCACGTTATTCACGTTTTTTTTTTTTTCTTTTTTTTGTTTTGTTTTTTAAATTCACGCTATTTTTTTTTAATTCGCTTTTTTTTTCGCTTTTTTCATACGCTGCTGCTTTCATACTTGTTTTTACGCTTTTTCGTTTGCCAATTTTCATACACATTCGTCCATTTTCTTACGTTTTCGTCCGTTTCATACGCTACCGCTTTTCTTACGTTTTTGTTCATTATTCATACGTTTTCGTCCATTTTCGTCCGTTTTCATATGTTTTCGTCTGTTTTCGCCCGTTTTCATACGTTTTCGCCCGTTTTCATACTTGTTTTTACGCTTTCATACGTTTTCGTCAATTTTCATACACATTCTTCCATTTTCTTAAGTTTTCGTCCGTTTCATACGTTTTCGCCCATTTTCTTACGTTTTTGTTCATTATTCATACGTTTTCGTCCGTTTTCATATGTTTTCGTCTGTTTTCATACTCGTTTTTACGCTTTCATACGTTTTCATCCGTTTTCATACATATTCGTCCATTTTCTTACATTTTCGTCCGTTTTTAAATGTTTTCAGACATTTTCATACGTTTATGAATATCACAAGTGATATTCTGTGATATTATGTGATATTCTGTGATATTCAGATGATCATAAGTGATATTCTGTGATATTCAGAATATAACTTGTGATATTCTAAATATCACGTGATTTTTAACTAATGTTTTGTAACATCAAAATCACAATTGATATTCAGAATATCACAAAGTGATATCCAGAAAATCACAAATGATATTCAGAATATCACAAATATATAATTTGAATAGCAACTACATAGGTTAGGGGTAATTGTTTAATCTTATTTTATTTGCTTATGAGCTTATGTGATTTCGGTTTATGTTTCACAAGCTTAATTTGCTTATTTTGGAACTTATAAAAATATGTAAGTTTATATTTACCACATATAAAGAGAAAATGGTCAAATTTTGGTTTAGAGTTCATACATATTCATCCGTTTTCATACGTTTCGCCGGTTTTTAAATGTTTTTTGGCCATTTTCATATGTCTCTGAATATCACAAGTGACATTCTGTGATATCACAAGTGATATTCTGAGTATCACAAATAATATTCTTAATATCACAAGTGATATTCTGTGATATCCAGATGATCAACAAGTGATATTCTGTGATTTTCTGAATATTACAAGTGATTTTCAACTAATGTTTTGTAACATGAAAATCACAAGTGATATTCAGAATACCACAAAGTGATATCCAGAAAATCACAAGTGATATTCATAATATCACAAAGTGATATTCTGAATATCACAAAGTGATATTCTAAACATAAGTGATATTCTGAATATCAGATATTCTGAATATCACTTGTGATAGTTAGAAACGTAAGAAAACGGACGAAAACGTAGGAAAATGGACGAATACGTATGAAAACGGACGAAAACGTATGAAAGTGTAAAAACACGTATGAAAATGGATGAACGTATGAAAAATTGACGAAAACGAAATAAAACTGATGAAAACGGACGAAAACGTATGAAAACGGACGAAAACGAAGAAAAAAACGCGAATGAATAAAAACGTGAATTAATAAAAAACGCGAATTTAAAAAAAAAAAAAAAAAAAAAAAAAAAAAAAAAAAAAAAAAAAAAAAAAAAAAAACGTTAATTTTTTTTTAAAAAGACAAAAAAAATATGTGAATAAAAAAAGAAAGACAAAAAGACAAGAAAAAAAAAACATGGACTTAGGTTTACCTTTTAAATCTTAGGTTAATCCTCACTATTAGATCAAACTAGATGAATGGTGAGGATTTGTCCCTTGGTAAGGATTAATTTTTTGGTAAGCAAAATAAAGTGCCTAAATGTAATTACCTTAGACTCATTAATCAAAATAGATATCTTTTTTGTTTTCTTTATTTTAACAATCAAAGTAGATATTTTTTTAATCAAAAAACATAAACTATAAGCTTTAGCTTAGTGGTAAGCATTTATGACATTATAAGCGCTAGGTTTGGTTCGAAACAACCCATAACCAAGTATTTCACTTCATTTTTTGGGCAAGCCACCACTTCTTTTCTCCCCCTTTAATGCCTCGCTGGTGTTTATTTTCATGAGGGCAGGAGCCAGGAGGTATGGATAACTTGTCTTTTATACTTGATAGATTAAAGTTTTTTAAATTAAACTCAATTCCTAGATTCTTAAATGTTGCAATATAAAACTACTTATAATAAGCTACATTTTGAATCGAGTTTATTAGTTAAATTATGAAACTTAGTTCTATTAAATACAATTCAATGGCGTAAAATATGAGGTATGGTGTGCTTGTTACCAATACCTACAATCTAGTTAAAAGACATGCTATTTTAAAATGCAAATCGATATAAAATGATTAAAGACTTAATAACTACGTTAAATGTCCATTTTGCCCATCTCTATATGTTAAAAGTCCATTTGTCTAATAGAATAAGGAGTAAAATACACCGTTCGTTTTTAAACTTGTACCAAAACATAATGATGAGTCTAAATAACATTTTTTTATCACCAGAGGTCCCTATGTTATTTTTTTTATCACCAAAGGTCCATTAACTGTAATGTTTCAGTCAACTCCCGTTGTACTTTTTGATGTGAGGGCATAATAAACAACCCAAATCAAACACACCAAACCGTCCTAATTGATCATCATTATCAACTTTTTTTTTTTTTTTTAGTAAACTGCAAAAAAATCCTTATGGTTTATCACGTTTCGCACTATACATCACATTCTCAAACATTTTGACAGATTAATCCTTCCGTTAGTCAAAGTTAACCAATATACATCCCTCAGTTAAAATGAGGACTAACGGTGCAAATTATTTCTCCGTTATCTCTTGATGAGATAAAAAATGTTTACATCGTTAGTCCTCCAGACTAACGATATCTGCACTGTTAGTCCTCCATTGTAAATAAACTAAAAAGGGGGCAAATTGAGATCGAACCCAGGTCCGGGTCTGGGTCTGGGGACTGAAATCCTTTTTTGTCCGTTTTTAATCCGGTTTTGTACGCTTCATCTGTTTATTACGTTTTATTCGTTTTTGTACGTTTATGTACGTATTTATCCCTTTTTGTCTTTTTTATCCATTTTTATCTCGTTTTCGTACGTTTTTATCTATTTTTTTATCCGTTTTCTTACTTTTTCGACTATTTTTTGTAAGTTTTTATTCGTTTTTGTAATGTTTTTATCCTTTTTTACGTTTTAACCGTTTTTAACGTTTTTATCCCTCTTTTTCCGTTTTTATCCCTCTTTTTACATTTTCATCTGTTTTTTGTACGCTTTTATCCCTCTTTTTATGTTTTCATCCATTTTTTATCCGTTTTTGTACGTTTTTATCTTATTTTACATTTTATCCATTTTTATATGTTTTTTCCTTTTTTTGTACGTTTTATCCGTTTTTGTGCGTTTTTATCCATTTTTGTACGTTTTATCCGTTTTTTGAACGTTTCATCCATTTTTATCCGTTTTCGTATTTTCGTATGTTTTATTCGTTTTTATACGCTTTTATCCCTTTTTGTACGTTTAAGCCCTTTTTTGAACCAAAAATACAAAAAAAATTAGATAAAACATACAAAAAACGTACAAAAATTAATAAAAAAAAATTAAAAAGGAGATAAAAACGTACAAAAATAGATAAAACATACAAAAATGAATAAAAACTTACAAAAACGGATGAACCATACAAAACGGATAAAACTCATAAAAACGAATAAAACGTACGAACACGGATAAACGAATAAAAGTGGATGAATACGTGAAAAAACAGATAAAAACGCACAAAAATGGATAAAAACATACAAAAACGGATGAAAACATAAAAAACTGATAAAACGTATATAAACGGACAAAATCAAAAAGGGATAAAAACGTACAAAAACGGATAAAACGCAAAAACATAAGGGATAAAACGTAAAGAAAACGGATAAAAACGTATAAATTCGAAAAAAATGGTTAAAAGAAATACGTATACCTTAGTCTTCTTTCACCGTTGGACGTGTAGTCCATTGGTTGGTCGTTGGTATTTCGCTCCCCAGACTCAGGTTCGATCCCTGCTTGCCCCCTCTTTAGTTTATTTACAATAAAGGACCAACGGTGCAAATATCGTTAGTCCCGAAGACTAACAGTGTACATATTTTCTATCCCGTTAAGAGATAACGGAGAAATAATTTGCACCGTTAATCTCCATTTTGGATGTATATTGGTTATCTTTGACTAACTGAGGGATGTATCTGTCGAAAATTTTGGGAATGTGATGTATTGTGCGAAACGAGGTCAACCACAAAGATGTTTATCGGAGTTTACTCTTTTTTAAAACACACACACACAATGACAACACTCACTCTTAAGACCACCCATCAAACTATTCATAATCTTCCAGTCTTCCACCACCTACTCTTATAGAACCAAGATATGATCACAGCAGCCAAAACCATTAAAATTTGCAAGCTCCGCTAAAATTCAAACAGCACTCATTCTATGGGAATGAAAAATGAGATGGCGGTGAAAGAAAGAGAAAGCTAATGTAGCGCTGAGGTGGAAGGTGAAATGTTGTAAAGGTCGGGAGTAGCCTAATACACAATCAAATATCATGGTGGTTTCACAAGAATTTTAGGTTTATACTTCGCTGTATGTAAATTAGTAAATATGAGTTAAAGACTCAACCAAATATCATCCGTTTACTTTCATGTTTAATTATCTAGCATGTGAGGTTTAAATCTAAATTTAAATTAGTACCGATGTACAGTCTGCACATAGTATTACACATTTAAGTCAACTATCCAAAATCACTTGTAACCATTTATCAAGGAGAATATACCAATACCAACATCAACCAAACAATCACATGTACAACAACAACCACAACCAACAGTAAAAACCCACGATCTCACAAATAATAAGAAACAATCACTTGTACACATGGAGTTAGGTGTATAGGTGAAAACGGACCGACCGCGACCGACCGACCGAACCGAAGTTCGCCAGTTTGTCGGTCGGTTGAAAACGCCCAATTGGGTTTTAGTTGTCATGGACCGGACCGACCGACCGAGGACCGATTTGCCAAAGCTAAAGACCGGGGACCCGTAACCCTTACCCTTACATGGAGTCTTTGTTTTTGAAAAATAAATACGCCAAACATCCTTGACGTATCTATTTTATAACGGTGACGATCATTGACAACATAGACATTATTAATATGACGAATTTAACCTTGCATTTTATAACGAAACACCCCCTTACTTCAAATATACAACTACAACCCTATTACACCAAAATCCAAACACTTCTCTTCTTCAACCTCTTTTCCCTCTCACTTCATACTCATTCAAATCTCCATCATTTTAGAGGCCGTTTGGTATGTGGGTTTTTGAAGGTTTGGGTTGAAAGAGTGCACAATCCTTTGTTTGGTAGGTGTAACTGAACTTGTAAATCCCACATGCAAGGGATTTGAGAAAAGTCACCCTAGTTGATGGGGATAGAAAGGATGAAACATAATAGTGGTGGGACCCTATGTGAGTATTTTTTTTGGCTATCTGATTCTCGTCAAAATTTATTTTACTTGTTTCTCACCACACATCATAAGTGGCCTTTAATTCATTCATTTTTTAAATTTAAAATAATAATACTTTTATCATAATTCTTCCTCTTAACTTTTGAAACAAACACTTTTCTTTATACCTTTTTACAAAATCCTAAACTAAATCTTAAACCAAATCCAAATCCAAATCCTAAACCAAATCCAAATCCAAACCCACAAACGAACCAAACTGACCCTTATTCTTTAAAACTCGCGAACAATCTTTATATCCCTAAATACTAGCCCATATTCATTCTCAAAAACCCACTACCAACCACACTCCATATTCCAACCGTTGTTTCACTGCCGCTAGACACCGCCGCCACCCCACCCAACCACCACCATCATCTCCAACATCTTTTTACACCATCATCATCTCCAACATCTTTTTATTTCACACCATACATACATAAAAATCTCTATCTTCATCCTAACTATGTCTCAAAATCACAAAACCATCTTCATCTTGCTTATACACGCACACATACATAAAGAAAACACATACAACATAAGTTGAAGGTGTTAATTTTTGATGAAGAGAATATTAATATGTGTTCGTGGTTTATTAGTGTGTTGAAGTGGGAGAGAATAAAGGTTAAAAAAGAGAGATGTTTGGATTTTGGTGGAGTAGAGATGTAGTTGATATGTGAAACGAGGAGGTGTTTGGATATAAAACTAAGGGGTAAATTCGTCACACTAATAAAGTCGTCCATGATGCTTGCCGTTTTTATTTAAGAAAACGAACACATGTAATTTTGGTACACGATTGGTGTAACATCTAGAACATGTCATCTGAGCATAAGACAACGGAGCTAGGGATAGTAAGCGGATGAATAATGGATACGGATATAAACATGGATGTTTGGTGAACGGATAGAGATGACAATTTGTCATCCATCGATTATCCATTTACCACCCCCAAATACTTTTATATACATGTGCTAAAATCAATGTTATAACTTGGTATTATTGAATTAACTATGATTATGTTTTTTAAACAATCTATAATATAAGAAGTGAATAAGAATTGTTATTGCTAATAGATATATTAGTAAGTAAAAGTAAATAATAGTAAATTGTTTGCACGCATAGCGATACAGATTATATTTGTTAGATATTACTTCTTCAAAATAATACTATTGAGATATGAACGCGCTCCGCTTTTGATAAATTTTTAAGTTTACAATTACACAATATGTACTAATTGTATTTCTTGAGACCATCTTGTTATGTATTGCAATTTTATCTTAAACATGTCATGTATTTATGGAAACAATGATTACATAACATGTATTTAGAAATGCGATTGTCTTGAACGTTTTTTTCTTTTTTTTTATATCCAATTGAAATCCAATAACCCAATTCATCCTGTGGATATGATGAAACGAAGTTTAAAGGATATGGATGACGAAAACATAAATATGAACGCAGATATACCTCCACCCAATCCATATCCGATCCATTTACATCCCTACGTTGCTTTGTCAAGCTAGCCCGACCACCAAACACGCCTTATAAATCAGCTCGAGCTCAGACTTGGTCATTTACACCAGCACTACAATCAAATGTTGCTATAAAGTATGTGTTACCAAATGCCAATCTATATGCAAAATCCAATAAACAACCGTTGCAACTTTATCCCCATGGCAAATGGGAAAAACACAACATTACCATTACAAGATGGCAAATACACTCAATCATATAATTATACACTCATTCCTTAAAAGCAAAACAGATGCCCTGACTCCGTAAATAAAGATCAACCAAAGAAAAAGACATCATTCATCCACATACACCTCGAACATTGTTCCAAAACATTCAACGACACGAGGTAAAGAACCAAACAATTGACCAACCCACCAGACCCGACACACCTTTCTGTAAACTACTAAACAAAACCCATCTCCGAGAACCCCTTCGATTATTGTATCTGGATCACCCTTATATGACCCAAGTGGACTTGACCTGACTGGACCTGACTATACCTGACCTGACCTGTGACCAGACTTGAGTATTTGACCATTGACCCGACCCGACATACACCTGTAATAATCTCCTGCACCGAACCAAAACCATCTCAGACCTTCATAGTGAAATACTGAATAGACCTTAAAAATGTGAAATTTGTAAATACCTTCAGCCATTAAAGTTGAATCCACCAGATGGAAGTTGAACATTGTTCCCACCAAAGTTGAAACCTTCTTGTTGTGCATTCCCAACCACAGCCTCTTCCTCCTCTTCCAACCAATAAGTCTCGAGAATCTTAACAGCTTTCTCATATATTTCATTGTTGTCATGACTCTGTAAATTCTCAATCTTTTCCAACCCTTCAGCATCGTCTATCAACTGAGCATAATAATTAACGTCTCCACTGTTACCCGAGCTTTTCTCAACTTCTCCTACCTTCAAGATGTTCTCGAGCCCTTCTAAGCTCACAGTAACAATCCTTGGATCGGGGCATATGAGGAGGTCACATAATGGTTTGATACACCCTTGACTCACCAAGTACCTAAGAATTTTAGTCAAATTTTAGATGTTAGTATTTTCATTACATGGGAACTTGATTTTATGTGGAACTCAGAATTATAACATACTTGATTTGTTCATTACTACCACCAGAAGTGGCGTTTGAGATCGCCCATGCAGCCTCTTTCTTTATATCAAATTCAGAGTTTTGAAGGAGATTGACAAGGGGAGCAATTAACCCAGCCTCGATAACAGACTGATATTGGACACAGAACATTGTATTAGTACAGATAGACATAATGTATAATACTACCCATGAGAAATGTTGATGTAAACCTCAAATGTCACAATAGCCTGAACCCATTTAGAGTTACAGGGCGGATTGGTTACAGGGCGGGTTACAACGATCATTACCAGTAATTGTTGAAACAATCTTCGTACGCAACTTTTTACTTTTTTAATAAACAATTAGTGTGTCAAATATGATTTAAAAAATAAACAAAACTTTATTATTTCAAGTACCCTTTTTAAATGATTCCAAAAGTAACATACGATAAAATTACACTTTGAAGGACTTTTGACCCGTTTAAGCATGCTAAACTGGAAAGGGTAATTAAATGATCTATAATGAAATACATTGAATTTCATTGATAGCAACACACAAAAGCTAAAGAAAATGAAGCTGTAAGATATGTACTGTTACCTGTATTTGTTCTTTGTTTCCTGCAGTGATGTTTGAGATTGTCCAGCATGCTTCTTTCTTGATGCTCTTTTTGTGATTGTGGGTCAACAAGCTTAGAAGGCATGGGAGTGCACCATGCTCAATAATACACTGCACAAATGAAGTCGTTATTACAAAAATGCATCACCTAATTGGTCTTAAGAATAAAGGCAACACAACGATAGCACTAAATGAAGATAAAAATTGAGTGAGATATAACAATATTGCTGCAATCTGTGTTTAAAAAAGCGCGCATCAGGCGCCCCTGATGGGTGATGCGTTGCGATGCGAGGCTTTGTTGCATCAGACACCCTGATGCGTTGCGTTTACGGGATGCGAGGTGATGCGCGCGCATCAGGCACGCATCAGCTGATGCTCGCATCAGCGCTTTTTTGCGCATCATGTACTTTTGGCCTTTTTTATTTATTTTTTATTTTTTTTATTATTAATTAGACTTAATAATGTGTATTGGGCTTCTTCTCATGGGCTTTACTTTTAAAATATGTGTCCAATTTGACCAATTCCTTATAAACGATTAGACTTTTGATCTTAGTTTTCGACTATTTATGGATTTTAGTGATATAGAATCGTGAACTATGAACATGCATGGTATCTTTTGACATTAAATGTGTTATTAATGTGTTTTGTGCACTATATATAATTTAAATATTTTTTTATAAATTGTCGCCTCGGGTACGTGATGCGCGCATTCGCCTCGGCGCCTCGCGCCTCGGCTTTTTGACCCTTATCGCATCGACGCGCATCGCGCTTTTTAAAACCCAGGCTGCAATAATATTTAGTTAGCAAAAATGTATGGTGCGGATGCTCTCCTCAGAAACAGGAAGTATATTAATGATATTTTAAGACCCACACAGAATCAGAACACCCTTTTACTGAATACTATTGCATAGCAAATCTTCAGAACTGTGACTAAGTGCATTAGCAAGTACACTAACAATTACTGAACCTGATAGGAAAATTTTGAGTCAAAGTGAAAACAATTATTTATGTCTGTCTATTGTACATTCATGGTTGATTTAATATCATATTATCATATCTGGCTAACCACTAACTGGTTGTTCAAACAACATGTGCCATGAAACCTACTATACGATTATTTAATTTGGTTCAACAATTTGCTGGACAACTTAAAGCACTTGTAACAGAATGTCTCCAGCAGTAACCAAAGCACCAAACTGTTTCATTATACAATCATCTCAAAAATAAGAGTAAATTGCAAAAATCGTCCGTGTGGTTTGGTCAAATTGCACGTTTCTTCCTTGTGGTTCATTAAGTGCAAAGATCGTCCGGATTTGGCACTGTTACGTGCACTTTTGGTCCTCCATCATTGCAAAAACCGTCCTTGTGGTTTGCTAAATTTCACTGTTGAAGGACCAAAAGTGCACGTAACAGTGCCAAATCCGGACGATTTTTGCAATTTACTCCAAAAATATAAAACTTGATCGAGGCAACCAGTCAGCCAAATCTAAGACTATTTGCTAATCTGAACTCCTAAAAAGAGTTGAAAGTAAATTATTGAAAACTTTTTAATTCATTTACTGAATAAAAATAGCAATTGATTATCATGGATAGCCGACAAATTCTTCAACATATATAACTAGTGTCGCCTGCACCTTTTTCCGTTTAACAATTGAAACTTACTATTCCTATCAAAATTGTAAGGAAAAAAAAATATATTATGCATGCAAGTTCGCAAATGAACTTCCCACAACTTATTATATTTATAACCAAATGTCTAAAAACCAGAACCCCAAAAACAAAGATAAGTCTGATATGCAAGCCATTGAGTGTATACAATGTTTGAATTTATATATTGTGAGCAACTATCCGTACCCTTAGCATTATACAAGTTTAATAGCCATTTCTCCCATAAGCTCACAACTATACAATTTGTTAATCCAGTATGTGTTTTGTTTTTTATCTCATATCATGGGGTTAGACATGAAGTCAGACACAAAACCAAACGTTTATCAAACAGTGATGCAAAGTCTAGCAAGCTTATACCTGAGTCTGGAGATCATCACCGGTCACAATGTTCCCAACTGTTCGAAGTGCAGGAATAAGTACTGAGGGAGACGGGTGACTGGAATATCATATATAGTATCAAATCTGAATCAGTTATCGAGAAGGCAGCATCACACAATAATAGTAATCACAATAAAGCACAACTTACAGAAGGAGCTCAACAAGACGTCGGCAGACACCAGCCTCAATCACAGCTTGAATTTTGTCATTTGTACCATCAGACAAATAAGAGAGAGCCCAGCATGCATCAGTCAACACTTCTTCATCATTTGAATGAACAAGACGCTCTAGGGCAGGAAGTGCTGGTCTTGTCTGCAAATCAAAGACTTCAGTTTGTTAGATCCTATAAATACCCCCTTCCCCAAAAAGAAGGTTATAAATTAAATGCATAGTTTATAAAAAGAAGACGTAAACTACCTCCTCAAAAGGAGGCTGTGGTTTTCCACGACAGAAGTTTGATAATGTCCATGTGGCATTTCTCAGCATGGAAAGCTTAGCATGCTCATTTAACTGAGCTAGCAAAGGAAGCAAAGCACCTTGACCAAGAACGAGATCACGACACCTGGGAGAATCACCAGCAACATTTCCTAGCGCCCAAACAGCCTACAACAAAAGAAATGGTTACACTCAACATACTGACTCCAGTTTATCTTTCATGAACGAGAATCTACATCTTTGTATGTAATAGAATTTACCTGCTCGCGCACATCATCACTTGGAGAGGCAAGAAGCTTGACAAAAATTGGGACCGCCCCATGATCAATTACGACCTTTGTGTTCTCAGAAGTTCCAGAAGCAATGTTCGTGAGTGCCCAAGCAGCTTCAAACTGTCAATGTTATGAGCTCAAAGATAAGCTTAAAAACGAACAAAAGATACACATGCATCATGAAGCATTAAAGCTAATGCTTTGATATATATTACCTGGAGTTGAGGGAAATCCTCTCTCATCAAGAACTCGACGAATCGAGGTACCACACCAGATTGAATGACTTCCTCAATTGGTGGACTCCGTTCTGTGAAACAAAGTTCAGTCGGATTCACATGTAATGCTCAACAAATATTACTATTTGCAACTGAAAACAGCTAGAATAACAAAATTTGTACCAATTGAAAGCAATTTACGAAACTGAGTAGTTGCCTCCAGCTGCGTGGCATGCTTGTCATTTGAATATACTCCAGCAACCATAGAAGGAAGGCTTTCTAACTGCAATTGCATCAACTCAACAGTTCAGATGACAGCACCATGAAAAACAAAATGTATCTATAGAACTAGAGGTGGCAAATTGTGCCCAAAATTTAAAAAAAAAAAAAAAAAAAAAGGCTAATTTGGGCAAATTTGTAAAAGATTTGGGCAAATTTAGCCCCCTCCTTTTTTGAAATGGGCATATATTGCCCATTTAAAAGTTAAATGGGCACAAACGGGCACATATTTTCTCTTAATTGGAGAACATTACAATTGTTTTTAAAGAAAACTTATAGATATAATATATTTAATTTTTTAAATATAAATGAGGTGTTAAGTTTGAGGAATTTATTTCTTCGTTTTGGGTCTTTTCTAAAGGGATTCATATAACATCTGCCCGCTTGGCCCGCGGCCTGCTTGGTCCCTAGCCCGTTTGAACCGGGCCCGTGCTTGCCCTCGCCCGCTTTGCCCTTCTATATAGGACCATCAACTGATTCATGACAAATTGATATTCATAGCACAAAGTAGGCATTGGTCCAAGTATGCGGAAAAGCAATTAGGCAAGGTCGGAGGAAAAATGAACAATATAATTCATAGTACATAGTATGATATATAACATTCACCATCCAACCAACAAATTAAGTGAAACTGTTTTCAAATTTATGTGCATTTAACTCATTGTCAGCGTTTATCTTTACCGAAGGAAAAAAAAAAAGTCAGATTATTGTAGAAAGACTAAAAATACTGATGACTTCATTTTCTAGATTTAGCACCAAAGTTAAACATGAGTGTGGACGCTACAAGTAAAAAATGTGAATATAGGCCTTCAAATCAAATAAGGGTCTGATTCATAATATCTATTCAGCTTGTTAAAAAAACAAATCAAAAAAGAGCTCAAGCCGCTTTGCAACAAAAATATACAACTTGGAAGTTAGCTGGTTTAAGTTTTTTTATACAACATCACACAATACAAGCGCAATTCAGGAGTAACTACTGAAATTCAAATCCTCAAGTCATCATAAATCAAGCCAAAAAAAATGAGGAAACTGGTGTGTGAACATAAGGTCAAACATTCCAAACTATGAGAATGGAAGTATCCACATTACACTATCAAGTGAATAAAAAAAACTGAAACAACACTCCTTAAACTTCATTCACCTTCTCAACCATAAGAAATAACCTAAAAAGCTACACACATGCATCCCCTACACTCTGTGCCTTACCTATATAAACTGAAGTAACCTAGACCTAACTACCAGTTTTCAATTGCAAAAGTGACTATTATATCAAAACCCATGAGAAACTGAATACAACTGAGTAGACAATATATGCATATCAAACCTTAAACCATATAACATATTATACAGCCTGTCTACGTATTTATGGTCTAATTATAGTTGCATGATTCGCATTAGAGATGTACAGATCCTAATTCCTAAATTTTACCTTCCTTTCGAAATATACTATTCTTCATGTACATAGCTACCAGCCTACTACATTAGAGTATATAGATGTCAGAACAAACAAATGATCCCACACAATGACACATTCAAATCTTAGCTAAAAAAGTCAAGTTAGAAAAATAACACTTACTAAACCTTTACATGTAAAAGGATAACATAAGCATGTATTTTCAGCCTTCTAATTAAATATTAGGATGAAATCATGTGCATCTTATGCCACGACAAACAAAACAACAATGTAAAAGCTTTGATCTTATCTGACAAGCTCACAGATGTACAAGAACTGTCTACAGCTACAAACCTTGTTTCTTACCCGGTTACTCCAACTCGATCACCTCAAAATAAATATGAATTCCAATCATACTTTTATTGTTCTATGCCTCTATTATCAGTGCAAAATATAATGCTTGCTTGTAGAGAGAAGACCAAAAAAGGAACAACAATTAATGCACCTTCGTAGTATAAACACAAAAGTTAACATCTACATAATGAAACCTAATTATAAATGAAAAAAATACAAATCATACACACACACACGGACTACATAATGAAACCTGATCCTTCAACTAGTTGCACAGAATCATGCACACTAATAGCATAGCAGAATTTTTACATTAGTTAAATTTTTTACATTAGAATTTTGACACACACATTGACATCAAAAACTCGCAACCAGGTTAATAAGCACCAACACCATCACATCTAACTAGCTATATCCCAATCACCTAATCCAAGACCTACAGAAAAACCTGGAATACGTAAACCTTCTACGTAACAGAAGCAAGCTACATATAATATAACAGTAACATCTTTTCTCATACTCACATTTTCATTTTTCCCATATTATAGAAATATCATCAATCAATCACCTGATCCTACCGCTACAAAAACCTCGAATAAAACCTAACTCTAAGCCGAGTACACAATCATTCTTCTTCGCTAGGCAATAAAACCTAAATCTAATAATTCAAACTAATTCACAATCACGCCATCGCAATCACCTACAAAAACCTCAAATAAAAACTAACTCTAATCACAATTCGCAAACATTCTTCTTCACAGCCGAAGCATCAACTATATATAAACTTTAATAGTAACTGACCAGCTGATCCTACCGCAATAAAACCTTATTCGCAACCGAAGCATCAGCTATATACAGTTTAATAGTAACAGTAATATCTTCCATCATGCTTATAAAAATATCAATCAATTAATCACACATAAGTATCATCAATAAAAGTATAAGAGTAAACCTTCTTTTCAACAGATGACGTCATAGCCGGAACACCACCAGTAGACGACGGAACTGAAGCCGGTAACACTTGACGCTTCTTAAGTAAATTCTCTTCTCGTTTATTCTTACGGATCTCAACCATATTATCTTCTCTACGGCGCCGTCCATCTTCTGCATCGACGGCGACTTTGTAACGATTACGACGGACTTCGGTTCGAGCGTTAGGTCGGAGAGACATGGTGATCGGTTGGTTGGTTGGCTAATTGATGGTTGGAGATGAAGATGAAACCCTAGGTTGAGTGTGTGTGTTTAGTTGATTGTTGAACGGTTTTAATTTCGAGATGAGAGTGTTTATAGTTTTTTTCAAAAGTGGCTCAAATATTTTACGATCTTATCTACAGTTTACTACCGCCTTGGCTAAGCTTATTTAACAAAAGCAATTTGGTGATTTTGTAGTTTATTTTGAAACTTCTCAGCTTATATGTTTTATTATGATATGATAAACTTATAAAAGCTGACAAGTCTCAAAATAAGTCGTCAAATTAGAGCTTATAAAAAATAAACCGAAATTTCATCATAATAAACTTATATAAGCTGAGAAGTCTTAAAATAAGTCGTAAAATTAGGGCTTATAAAAAATAAGCCGAAATGCGGATTTTTATAAGTTTATCATATCATAATAAACTTATATAAGCCGAGAAGTCTCAAAAATAAGCCACAAAATCGGCGCTTATAAAAAAATAAGCTCAAATCGGCTTATGTTAAATAAGTTTAGCCAAACAAACAGGGTCTATTTATAAATACTTATAAATCATTTAGCACTCTCTCTCCTAATTTTTTTAAGATATTATTAATATATTTTTTAAGCATTACAATTTTTAATGCATAATGTACACAATAAATAGCTTTTACTAATTTATCTTCCACAACATTTTAATGCTTCATTTATTATTTCTTTTTGAATTAGTATAGTTTTAATGCAAAAATGCACATATAAATGAATATGATGTTAAAATGCATGCAAAACTACAAAGTTCCTAAACTATTATTATATCGTAAGAGTCTTTCGAGAACCAATCTAAATAAATTTTGAATTGTTATACTATATACTAAATGTGAAACAAACGGTGTTGCCCTTTGTTAACACCGTTAATGGTGTGTCAAAATGTGATTGGTGCTTATGCATTTGTTGCCTTATTCTTATTGGGTGAAATGCCTATGTGAGTGATTTTCTACAGTTGTTTTCAACTGTAGAACGTTATTCCAATAAATGTTGCTCCGTTTATGCACTACCGCCTCTTCTCTCCCGAATGTTCTAGACCAATCTCAGAAATTCCACATACACAAAAAAAACACACACGCATCTCTGCCTTCCCTCTGAAATCAAACGCACACTGAATGAATCTATTCCTCTATCAAAACCTCTAATTTAAAACCAATAAGGTATCATAATTATAATCTCAATTCGATTCAAATCAACGCCCGTAACCCAATCGGTTTCAAAAATAGGTTTCTAATTGACTGTATGGAATGACTACTGATCTTATTATATCCGGTCATCTTTTTCTTTGATATTTTTTGAAGTACGGTCTATTCGATACTTTTTATTCATGTTTTAATTGAATGACGTTTTGAGGTACGATCTATTTAATTTTGCTGTGGCATCTTCCAAATATTTTGCTTCGAAGTAGGTTTTTAATATTTGCCTTTGTCATTTTACAATAGGTGGTAAGTTTAATCTTTTTTTTATGGTTCCATTAATTGTTGGAGTTTTTACTTTTGCTTAACATTGGTGAGTTTCTATTTGGAGACGACTTATCTTGAAGAACCAAGTAGTGAGGTGTCACACCCCCAAATTACTGTTTTGCAAATGCGGAATGGAATTCTCGAGGATTGACTGTCATAGCATCACAGCATGTATATATTGAACGACCTAAAGTGTCATTTGGAAAACACATCGTTTGATTTAATAAAACAATCAGAGTTTACAAAGTGTATGTCCCAAATGAAATTAGACATGTGCGGAATTAAGTTTGATACAAGACAAACGATGTTTTAAAGTGCATAAGTTCCCATGTGAGACGCGTCGTCACCACGACTCTATGATAAGTCCATATGCATGCCATGAAGTGAATGCCTTAGATACCTGAGATAAAACATGCTAAAAAGTGTCAACACAAAGGTTGAGTGAGTTCATAGAGTTTGCGTTGAAATGTAAAGCCTTTAAAAATCGTTTATGCAACAAAGGCATTGTAAATCCACTCAGCCCCAAGTTCCGCCCATACAAAACTTGCAACCTGTGTGTTTACAACCCATTGCCAAAATATGTATAGTTTATGTTCAAACGCATGATGTCAAATGAATTCACAAAATAGTGCATTAACTTAGGGTGTGTTTGTTTCATTAAGATGTTTTAGGTCTGAGTCTGACTACCACATCTTACCAGTAAGAGGTGGTTAGAAAGTCTAAATCTGAACGAAATAATGTTGTTTGTTTTTTTATAATTGTCCGAATGATTTTAAGTGCTTGTTTCTGCAATTTATTTATTAAATCAACGCAATACGATAATAAATAACTTATGTAAATATGAAACAAGACTTTTTATCATAAATATAACATAGTTAATAAACAATCAAATATATTATATAAAGTTTACAAAACGAGTAAGAGACAGTAAGACAAGTCTCCCACCTTTTACTGAGTAAGATGTTATATGTCTAACTGGGTCTTACTCAAAAGAAAAAAACAAACAAGCAAAACGTCTGCCCTCCTCTTACTGGTAAGAGTAAGAGGGCTAGTAGGACTTTTTTTAAAAAAACAAACACACCCTTAATCTATCAATATTCAATTGATATAACACATATGAGTGTTGTTTCAAATAATTCCAAGACCAGTAGTTCATGATTATACCAAGACATTTAGTTCAATGATTATACCAAGACATTTAGCTCAATGATAATACCAAGACATTTAGCTCAATAATAATACCAAGACATTTAGCTCAATGATAATACCAAGACATTTAGCTCCGTGATTTATGATATAGAATATGACTAAACATTCAGTTCAGATAAACATATAGTTTGCAAATAGTCATGAATGTCATAAAAGTTGTTGAGCATGTATCTCCCCCAAAGAGTTTAATAAGATTATTAAAACAATTGAAAATGGGGCTATGGAACTCACATGGACAATGATGTGATGGCAAAAGTGGATACACCGAAATGTTGCGTGAATCTCTAAACTTGACCTATTATGAATGATATGATACATAATAAGTTATGATGTAATGTTATGCATGCAATTCGGATGATATCTATACCACTTGTGAATTTTTGAAAATAACACTTATTGTCGAAAAATAATCTCGTAACGTCTTGACCATTTTTAAATTACTCCAAATGTATTTACATTGAAATGATATCCGACGATAATCATTTAGTGATTTATTAGGAAATTATAACTTTTCGTCGTAAAATAAGGTCGTTGAAATTTCATGAAAGTGACAAAACAGCCTCGAAAAGTTAGTCGTAAAATGGTGCACGTCGAGTGTTAAGAAACGAACTCAACGGTTTTGGGAAGCTTGTATCATTATCTCAAAGTTTTAGCATTTAAGTTTTCGTCATAGAGGTTCCGATCATAGAGAAAAATATAGCTAAAGTATGGTGCTTTTGCCCAAAGTATAGTTTAAGGGTGGTTTTCGGCAAAGTTTAAGTGACCGTATTTTATTCGTTACAACTCCGCTTGATTAACGGTTGGACATTTTGGAAAATAGGCTAGGCGAACTTACTTTTACTAGAAGACATCATTTTGTAAAAAGTACTACATCCGTGTTAAAAACGACCCTCAACATGGTCCTTCGTTGACGTAAAGTTTGTCTAATAGAAATATACTAATTTTTCTTATATAATAAAGTTACGGCAACTTGTTTAAAATGTGAATAACTTAGTCGTTATAAGTCCGTTTTCTACGTTCTTTATATCCACGGAATCGTGATAGCATATACTAATATATTTTTGATAAGTCGACACATTTAACAACGCTTAAGACTCATTTTTGACTCGTAAAAGTCGAGACAAAGATGCTGAATTTTCAAACAAATAGTTTTCGCCGTCAAACTTCAAAAATTCATAACTTCTTCCTTATAGCTCCGTTTTAACCCATTCAAGCGGTCACGTTTTCATTTTAAAGTATATTTTCCAAATTTCTAGCCCAAAATATTTTGCTTACTGTCGAAAATTCAAGAATTTCAAAATAAGGACAGACCCTTTAGAAAACTTGTCGAAATGAGTTTTTCTCGCACCAAACCTATTCCAACCAATTCAAAATAACTCCGAAGCTATTCTAATCCTACCATACACCTTCTTAGGGTGTCATGGGTTCCTAGACATCACCAAGAGTGATATATAACAAGGAGTAATTATAGGATGACATAAATATATATAACTCTTAAAAACATGTAAAAGTGGTATAAACATCCATGAGACTTGCATGTTTTCTCAAATATGATGAAATGAATATAACAATGAATATGAAATATGATCATGAATATGGATGCTTACTAGTTAACTTGATGAGGTTTATGAGCAAAGGTTTTTCCTAATCACCCAAGGTTTTTATTTCACAACCTTAATCAAGAGTGATACTAGAGTGAATAAAACTTGTCTTGTAAAATTTTTGGATGATCCTTCCTTGTCCCTTGGTGTGGCCGGTTGCAAGAGGAGAGGAAGAAGAGAGGATTTGATCTTTTTCTCTTAGATATTATGAGTTGAATATGTTTGTATAAGAAGTATAATACATTATATGTGAGTAGATATTATGCAAGTTAAATGACTCACCCTAGTGGTGGTCGACATATATGAAAGAAAAAGAAAATGAATCACTTACTTGTATAATATGATGTATAAGTATATTAGTAATGTAAAGTTATTTAAGGATAGATGGTAACTTGTGTACACATTTGAGTATTTAGGGTAGCGTTAACTAAAAATAAATTTTAACGGGTCAAGATAAAATATATTGAGGTCATAAAAATTATAAAAATACATTTCTTGCAAAATTTGAGTGAAATAATAATTATCGTGTAGTATTTAAGAAAACCGTCGTAATTATATAAATATAACAATTTATATACGAAATAAATTTAAAACACTGGGTAAACTAATAATAATATTTTTATAATCTTAATATGAGTATAAAATTATATCGGGATAATTTTTGGAATTGTTGGATCAAATATTCAAAATAAATGATTACGCGATAGCGTTTATTTAATAGGAAAATAAACGCTTAATTGAAAAATGCAAATCCATGCATGAACTAATATGATGATAATGATGTGATGACATGTAGACTAAACCTAGTCTATATGAAATGTCCTTGATGATTGTTCATGAATTCGCAGCTAAACCATTAAGGTTACGCTGATTTGATGCTCGTAAACCTAGTTTACGATAAATGATGAAATAATGAAGCATGGGTAGAAATTTTCTCCGTGAATGAATAGTGTTTCATGAATAGTAAATTTTGAAATACGCTCTCAAAATATTACTTCGACTCCAAAAATAGTGAATAGTAAAATTTTGAATAGTAACCGGTGAATAGTAAATTCCCGAGATGAATAGTAAATTTTAAAATGACTGAAATTGCGAATTGTCACATTCGCCCATCCAAAAAGGAATTCACCCCTAATTCAGTTCGTGTTAGTTTATCGAATTTTTGAGTTTGTGATGAATATCGAGGAAAGAAGACATGAAGATGTGTCGTTACGGTTATCGATGATTTAGAGCGTACAAAACATCATTGTAAAGAAAATATTGGATGAATCTTCCATGAGTAACACTTTGACTTGGAATATGTGAAAACCCTGCTTGTACTAAGACTTATAAATAACTGCTCCCAACATAACATGATCCCTCCAGAATTAGACATAGTTAGCTAGGCTATGTATAATTAAGGAACGATATCCCTCCGGAATTAGACATAGTTAGCTAGGCTATGTATAATTATGAACGATATCCCTCCAGGATTAGACATAGTTAGCTAGGCTATGTATAATTAAGGAACGATAATGTGACGCTCGGTTTAGTTGTTATAACTCTCGATGTTTACAGAGATCTAAACCTTGTAAGTGATAACGAATCAGAAGGAAAAGAAAGTACGCTTAATGAGAATATTTTACAACGAGTGGTTTATCAAAAGTAGTACATCTAAAGTCATAAGATCCGAATACGATGGAAGACATAAACTTAGTACGACATAGTACATAAGGAAAATTAAGACTGTTAGTTTCCGAACTTCTTCAGTCTTCCGCATTGTTGAGACCATGACGAGCTTCTCCTCCTTCTAACATGTATGCATTCCCACGAGCACCTTCAACTTGTTGACCTTGGTTTGGGGGACATTGGTTCCGATAGTGTCCTTGCTCCCCGTATTCGTAACATGTAACTATGGTCTTGCCTCTACAATTCCTGGCATGGTGTCCTAGTTTTTGACACTTGTAGCACTTAACAGGGCAAAGACCCGTGTGATGATACTTACATCGATTACATAGTGGGTAGGTTCCAAAGATAACCTCTCGCCTTCTATTGGTGCAGCAGATAAACCATTGCGCTTGCACTCTATTCTGTTGTTGATGATGGTTAGTGTTACGGTTTTGGTTGTCGTTATCATAACCTCCCCGGTCATTTTCCCATTTTCTTTTGTTGTTGATAGTTTGGTTGTTGTGGTTGTTGTTACGGTTATTGTTGATAATGTTTTCCCCTTTCACGACCTGAGCCATGAGTTTTTGAGTTATCCTGATAGTTTCTTCAATTGTTTGTGGATCGGAAGAAGTTACATCTCCTTGAATACATTGTGGAAGTCCTCCAATGAAATTTTCCAGTAGTTTCTCATTGTCCGAAACCATTGATGGACATAGTGAAGCCAATTCTTGAAACCTCCTGATGTAGGTCTCGATGTCATAACCAACAGTCACTAACTCATAAAATTCCGCTTCTAATTTCTTCACCTCCGTGCGTGGACAATACTTCTTTGTCAACAACCTCTTGAATTGATCCCACGTGAGCTTGTAAGCATTTTCGATGCCAATAGGTCATGCGATACGAATTCCACCATTACATTGCGCCATCTAAGAGTGTACCAGTGGCAAACTTCACCTTGTAGTCATCCGGGCAATTGCATAGAAGAAACACAGACTCCATCTTCTCAAACCAACAAATCATAGCAGTGGCTCCTTCGGTGCCTTTGAACTTTGTAGGATCACAGTTCTTAAAGTCCTTGTATGTACAATTTCGAACTCCAGATCCTCCTGCAGCCCTGTAGCAAGAGCAAGTCTAGCAGCTTCAGCAAGCAGCCGTGGCCTCAAAGCAGCAAGAAATACCGTTGCTCGTTCTTTCCTTAGTGCCTCTACTATACTATGCTCTATATACCTTTGGATAGCAGCTGGTGTCATTTCTAGTGCAGCTTTCTTTGGTGCCATAACTCTTCAAAATAAGAGGAAAGGTGAGACGTAGCAAAGTCCTATGTTAAGAATAAGCTCTCTAAAGAGATGTGATGTGAGATGATAAATTTGAGGTTATGTTTCAAAATGATTGACATATTCCTAGGAGATGAGTTATGAGATGTCGTAAGTGCTTCAATTGTATGATGGTTTAGTGACTTAATGTGTGAATAACGTGTAACTCGACATGTTAGTGGTGAAACAAAGGAGTGAGAGTGACTTTGCCCTACTTAAAGGTTTATCTCGGCATTCGACGCTATCGGTGATGAATCAGCTGATATTAAAATTGTGATAAGGAATGACAAAGCATTCTCCACATTGGAGTAGGAGGAAATGATAATGGGATGGGTATTTAAAGGCACCTATGTGACAATCGATTTGAAATGAAAGTAAATAACTCGAAAAATGTACGTATAAACCGCATGTAAAGTGAACATGCACTTATGATGAAATGATAAGATGCTATGATGATGTAGTTATAGTCTAGGGTCAATGATGCAACCTAGTTCTCTATAACGAGCTCGATGCCAATCTGTCACACCCCCAAATTACCTGTTTTGCAAAATGAATGGAATTCCTGGGGATTGAATGTCATAGCATCACAGTTACAGATATATTGAACGACCTAAAGTGTCATTTGGAAAACACATCGTTTGATTTAATAAAACAATCGAGTTTACAAAGTGTAGGTCCCAAATGAAATTAGACAAATGCGGAATTAAGTTTGATACAAGACAAACGATGTTTTAAAGTGCATAAGTTCCCATGGGAGACGCGTCGTCACCACGACTCTATGATAAGTCCATATGCATGCCATGAAGTGAATGCCTTAGATACCTGAGATAAAACATGCTAAAAGTGTCAACACAAAGGTTGAGTGAGTTCATAGAGTTTGCGTTGAAATGTAAAGCCTTTAAAAATCGTTTATGCAACAAAGGCATTGTAAATCCACTCACCCCAAGTTCGCCCATACAAAACTTGCAACCTGTGTGTTTACAACCCATTGCCAAAATATGTATAGTTTATGTTCAAACGCATGATGTCAAATGAATTCACAAAATAGTGCATTAACTTAATCTATCAATATTCAATTGATATAACACATATGAGTGTTGTTTCAAATAATTCCAAGACCATTAGTTCATGATTATACCAAGACATTTAGTTCAATGATTATACCAAGACATTTAGCTCAATGATAATACCAAGACATTTAGCTCAATAATAATACCAAGACATTTAGCTCCGTGATTTATGATATAGAATATGACTAAACATTCAGTTCAGATAAACATATAGTTTGCAAATAGTCATGAATGTCATAAAAGTTGTTGAGCATGTATCTCCCCCAAAGAGTTTAATAAGATTATTAAAACAATTGAAAATGGGGCTATGGAACTCACATGGACAATGATGTGATGGCAAAAGTGGATACACCGAAATGTTGCGTGAATCTCTAAACTTGACCTATTATGAATGATATGATACATAATAAGTTATGATGTAATGTTATGCATGCAATTCGGATGATATCTATACCACTTGTGAATTTTTGAAAATAACACTTATCGTCGAAAAATAATCTCATAACGCCTTGACCATTTTTAAATTACTCCAAATGTATTTACGTTGAAATGATATCCAACGATAATCATTTAGTGATTTATTAGGAAATTATAACTTTTCGTCAGAAATAAGGTCGTTGAAATTTCATGAAAGTGACAAAACGGCCTCGAAAAGCTAGTCGTAAAATGGTGCACGTCGAGTGTTAAGAAACGAACTCAACGGTTTTGGGAAGCTTGTATCATTATCTCAAAGTTTTAGCATTTAAGTTTTCGTCATAGAGGTTCCGATCATAGAGAAAAATATAGCTAAAGTATGGTGCTTTTGCCCAAAGTATAGTTTAAGGGTGGTTTTCGGCAAAGTTTAAGTGACCGTATTTTATTCATTACAACTCCGCTTGATGAACGGTTGGACATTTTGGAAAATAGGCTAGGCGAACTTACTTTTACTAGAAGACATCATTTTGTAAAAAGTACTACATCCGTGTTAAAAACGACCCTCAACATGGTCCTTCGTTAACGTAAAGTTTGTCTAATAGAAATATACTAATTTTTCTTATATAATAAAGTTACGGCAACTTGTTTAAAATGTGAATAACTTAGTCGTTATAAGTCCGTTTTCTACGTTCTTTATATCCACGGAATCGTGATAGCATATACTAATATATTTTTGATAAGTCGACACATTTAACAACGCTTAAGACTCATTTTTGACTCGTAAAAAGTCGAGACAGCATGCTGAATTTTCTGAAACAAATAGTTTTCGTCCGTCAAACTTCGAAAATTCATAACTTCTTCGTTATAGCTCCGTTTTATCCCATTCAAGCGGCCACGTTTTCATTTTAAAGTATATTTTCCAAATATCTAGCCCAAAATATTTTGCTTACTGTCGAAAATTCCAGAATTTCAAAATAAGGACAGACCCTTTAGAAAACTTGTCGAAATGAGTTTTTCTCGCGCCAAACCTATTCCAACCAATTCAAAACAACTCCGAAGCTATTATAATCCTACCATACACCTTCTTAGGGTGTCATGGGTTTCTAGACATCACCAAAAGTGATATATAACAAGGAGTAGTTATAGGATGACATAAATATATATAACTATTAAAAAAACATGTAAAAGTGGTATAAACATCCATGAGACTTGCATGTTTTCTCAAATATGATGAAATGAATATAACAATGAATATGAAATATGATCATGAATATGGATGCTTACTAGTTAACTTGATGAGGTTTATGAGCAAAGGTTTTTCCTAATCACCCAAGGTTTTTATTTCACAACCTTAATCAAGAGTGATACTAGAGTGAATAAAACTTGTCTTGTAAAATTTTTGGATGATCCTTCCTTGTCCCTTGGTGTGGCCGGTTGCAAGAGGAGAGGAAGAAGAGAGAGTTTGATCTTTTTCTCTTAGATATTATGAGTTGAATATGTTTGTATAAGAAGTATAATACATTATATGTGAGTAGATATTATGCAAGTTAAATGACTCACCCTAGTGGTGGTCGACATATATGAAAGAAAAAGAAAATGAATCACTTACTTGTATAATATGATGTATAAGTATATTAGTAATGTAAAGTTATTTAAGGATAGATGGTAACTTGTGTACACATTTGAGTATTTAGGGTAGCGTTAACTAAAAATAAATTTTAACGGGTCAAGATAAAATATATTGAGGTCATAAAAATTATAAAAATACATTTCTTGCAAAATTTGAGTGAAATAATAATTATCGTGTAGTATTTAAGAAAACCGTCGTAATTATATAAATATAACAATTTATATACTAAATAAATTTAAAACACTGGGTAAACTAATAATAATATTTTTATAATCTTAATATGAGTATAAAATTATATCGGGATAATTTTTGGAATTGTTGGATCAAATATTCAAAATAAATGATTACGCGATAGCGTTTATTTAATAGGAAAATAAACGTTTAATGAAAAATGCAAATCCATGCATGAACTAATATGATGATAATGATGTGATGACATGTAGACTAAACCTAGTCTATATGAAATGTCCTTGATGATTGTTCATGAATTCGCAGCTAAACCATTAAGGTTACGCGAATTTGATGCTCGTAAACCTAGTTTACGATAAATGATGAAATAATGAAGCATGGGTAGAAATTTTCTCCAGGAATGAATAGTGTTTCATGAATAGTAAATTTTGAAATACGTTCTCAAAATATTACTTCGACTCCAAAAATAGTGAATAGTAAAATTTTGAATAGTAACCGGTGAATAGTAAATTCCCGAGATGAATAGTAAATTTTGAAAATGACCTGAAATTGCGAATTGTCACATTCGCCCATTCAAAAAGGAATTCACCCCTAATTCAGCCAGGTTAGTCTATCGAATTTTTGAGTTTGTGATGAATATCGAGGAAAGAAGACATGAAGATGTGTCGTTACGGTTATCGATGATTTAGAGCGCATAAAAACATCATTGTAAAGAAAATATTGGATGAATCTTCCATGAGTAACACTTTGACTTGGAATATGAAAACCCTCGCTTGTACTAAGACTTATAAATAATCGCTTCCCAACATAACATGATCCCTCCAGAATTAGATATAGTTAGCTAGGCTATGTATAATTAAGGAACGATATCCCTCCAGAATTAGACATAGTTAGCTAGGCTATGTATAATTAAGGAACGATATCCCTCCAGAATTAGACATAGTTAGCTAGGCTATGTATAATTAAGGAACGATAATGTGACGTTCGGTTTAGTTGTTATAACTCTCGATGTTTACAGAGATCTAAACCTTGTAAGTGATAACGAATCAGAAGGAAAAGAAAGTACGCTTAATGAGAATATTTTACAACGAGTGGTTTATCAAAAGTAGTACATCTAAAGTCATAAGATCCGAATACGATGGAAGACATAAACTTAGTACGACATAGTACATAAGGAAAATTAAGAATGTTAGTTTCCGAACTTCTTCTCTCCGCATTGTTGAGACCATGACGAGCTTCTCCTCCTTCTAACATGTATGCATTCCCACGAGCACCTTCAACTTGTTGACCTTGGTTTGGGGGACATTGGTTCCGATAGTGTCCTTGCTCCCCGTATTCGTAACATGTAACTATGGTCTTGCCTCTACAATTCCTGGCATGGTGTCCTAGTTTTTGACACTTGTAGCACTTAACAGGGCAAAGACCCGTGTGATGATACTTACATCGATTACATAGTGGGTAGGTTCCAGCATAACCTCTGCCTTCTATTGGTGCAGCAGCATAAACCATTGCAGTTTCTTGCACTCTATTCTGTTGTTGATGATGATTAGTGTTACGGTTTTGGTTGTCGTTATCATAACCTCCCTGGTCATTTTCCCATTTTCTTTTGTTGTTGATAGTTTGGTTGTTGTGGTTGTTGTTACGGTTATTGTTGATAATGTTTTCCCTTCACGACTGAGCCATGAGTTTTTGAGTTATCCCGATAGTTTCTTCAATTGTTTGTGGATCGGAAGAAGTTACATCTCCTTGAATACATTGTGAAAGTCCTCCAATGAAATTTTCCAATAGTTTCTCATTGTCCGAAACCATTGATGGACATAGTGCAGCCAACTCTTGAAACCTCCTGATGTAGGTCTCGATGTCATAACCAACAGTCACTAACTCATAAAATTCCGCTTCTAATTTCTTCACCTCCGTGCGTGGACAATACTTCTTTGTCAACAACCTCTTGAATTGATCCCACGTGAGCTTGTAAGCATTTTCGATGCCAATAGGTTGCGCATACGAATTCCACCATGACATTGCGCCATCTAAGAGTGTACCAGTGGCAAACTTCACCTTGTAGTCATCTGGAAATTGCATAGAAGAAACACAGACTCCATCTTCTCAAACCATCGAACCATAGCAGGGCTCCTTCTGTGCCTTAGAACTTTGTGGGATCACAGTTCTTAAAGTCCTTGTATGTACAATTTCGAACTCCAGATCCTCCTGCAGCCCTGTAGCAAGTAGCAAGTCTAGCAGCTTCAGCAGCAGCCGTGGCCTCAGCAGAAGAAATTACCGTTGCTCGTTCTTTCCTTAGTGCCTCGGCTATACTATGCTCTATATACCTTTGGATAGCAGCTGGTGTCATTTCTAGTGCAGCTTTCTTCGGTGCCATAACTCTTCAAAATAAGAGGAAAGGTGAGACGTAGCAAAGTCCTATGTTAAGAATAAGCGCTCTAAAGAGATGTGATGTGAGATGATAAATTTGAGGTTATGTTTCAAAATGATTGACGGATTCCTAGGAGATGAGTTATGAGATGTCGTAAGTGCTTCAATTGTATGATGGTTTAGTGACTTAATGTGTGAATAACGTGTAACTCGACATGTTAGTGGTGAAACAAAGGAGTGAGAGTGACTTTGCCCTACTTAAAGGTTTATCTCGGCATTCGACGTTATCGGTAATGAATCAACTGATGTTAAAATTGTGATAAGGAATGACAAAGCATTCTCCACATTGGAGTAGGAGGAAATGATAATGGGATGGGTATTTAAAGGCACCTATGTGACAATCGATTTGAAATGAAAGTAAATAACTCAAAATGTACGATAAACCGCATGTAAAGTAAACATGCACTTATGATGAAATGATAAGATGCTATGATGATGTAGTTATAGTCTAGGGTCAATGATGCAACCTAGTTCTCTATAATCGAGCTCATGCCAATCACACCCCCAAATTACCTGCTTTGCAGCGGAATGGAATTCCTGGGGATTGACTGTCATAGCATCACAGTTACAGATATATTGAACGACCTAAAGTGTCATTTGGAAAACACATCGTTTGATTTAATAAAACAATCAGAGTTTACAAAGTGTAGGTCCCAAATGAAATTAGACATGTGCGGAATTAAGTTTGATACAAGACAAACGATGTTTTAAAGTGCATAAGTTCCCATGGGAGACGCGTCGTCACCACGACTCTATGATAAGTCCATATGCATGCCATGAAGTGAATGCCTTAGATACCTGAGATAAAACATGCTAAAAAGTGTCAACACAAAGGTTGAGTGAGTTCATAGAGTTTTGCTTGAAATGTAAAGCCTTTAAAATCGTTTATGCAACAAAGGCATTGTAAATCCACTCACCCAAGTTCCCCCATACAAAACTTGTAGCTTGTGTGTTTACAACCCATTGCCAAAATATGTATAGTTTATGTTCAAACGCATGATGTCAAATGAATTCACAAAATAGTGCATTAACTTAATCTATCAATATTCAATTGATATAACACATATGAGTGTTGTTTCAAATAATTCCAAGACCATTAGTTCATGATTATACCAAGACATTTAGTTCAATGATTATACCAAGACATTTAGCTCAATGATAATACCAAGACATTTAGCTCAATAATAATACCAAGACATTTAGCTGCGGATTTATGATATAGAATATGACTAAACATTCAGATAAACATATAGTTTGAAAATAGTCATGAATGTCATAAAAATAGTTGAGCATGTATCTCCCCCAAAGAGTTTAATAAGATTATTAAAACAATTGAAAATGGGGCTATGGAACTCACATGGACAATGATGTGATGGCAAAAGTGGATACACCGAAATGTTGCGTGAATCTCTAAACTTGACCTATTATGAATGATATGATACATAATAAGTTATGATGTAATGTTATGCATGCAATTCGGATGATATCTATACCACTTGTGAATTTTTGAAAATAACACTTATCGTCGAAAAATAATCTCGTAACGTCCTTGACCATTTTAAACTACTCCAAATGTATTTACGTTGAAATGATATCCGACGATAATCATTTAGTGATTTATTAGGAAATTATAACTTTTCGTCGTAAAATAAGGTCGTTGAAATTTCATGAAAGTGACAAAACGGCCTCTAAAAGCTAGTCGTAAAATGGTGCACGTCGAGTGTTAAGAAACGAACTCAACGGTTTTGGGAAGCTTGTATCATTATCTCAAAGTTTTAGCATTTAAGTTTTCCATAGAGGTTCGATCATAGAGAAAAATATAGCTAAAGTATGGTACTTTTGTCCAAAATATAGTTTAAGGGTGGTTTTCGGCAAAGTTTAAGTGACCGTATTTTATTCATTACAACTCCGCTTGATGAACGGTTGACATTTGGAAAATAGGCTAGGCGAACTTACTTTTACTAGAAGACATCATTTTGTAAAAAGTACTACATCCGTGTTAAAAACGACCCTCAACATGGTCCTTCGTTAACGTAAAGTTTGTCTAATAGAAATATACTAATTTTTCTTATATAATAAAGTTACGGCAACTTGTTTAAAATGTGAATAACTTAGTCGTTATAAGTCCGTTTTCTACGTTCTTTATATCCACGGAATCGTGATAGCATATACTAATATATTTTTGATAAGTCGACACATTTAACAACGCTTAAGACTCATTTTGACTCAAAAAGTCGAGACAAAGCATGCTGAATTTTCTGAACAAATAGTTTTCGTCTCAAACTTCAAAATTCATAACTTCTTCGTTATAGCTCCGTTTTATCCCATTCAAGCGCGCCACGCTTTTCATTTTAAAGTATGTTTTCCAAATATCTAGCCCAAAATATTTTGCTTACTGTCGAAAATTCCAGAATTTCAAAATAAGGACAGACCCTTTAGAAAACTTGTCGAAATGAGTTTTTCTCGCACCAAACCTATTCCAACCAATTCAAAACAACTCCGAAGCTATTATAATCCTACCATACACCTTCTTAGGGTGTCATGGGTTTCTAGACATCACCAAAAGTGATATATAACAAGGAGTAGTTATAGGATGACATAAATATATATAACTATTAAAAAAACATGTAAAAGTGGTATAAACATCCATGAGACTTGCATGTTTTCTCAAATATGATGAAATGAATATAACAATGAATATGAAATATGATCATGAATATGGATGCTTACTAGTTAACTTGATGAGGTTTATGAGCAAAGGTTTTTCCTAATCACCCAAGGTTTTTATTTCACAACCTTAATCAAGAGTGATACTAGAGTGAATAAAACTTGTCTTGTAAAATTTTTGGATGATCCTTCCTTGTCCCTTGGTGTGGCCGGTTGCAAGAGGAGAGGAAGAAGAGAGAGTTTGATCTTTTTCTCTTAGATATTATGAGTTGAATATGTTTGTATAAGAAGTATAATACATTATATGTGAGTAGATATTATGCAAGTTAAATGACTCACCCTAGTGGTGGTCGACATATATGAAAGAAAAAGAAAATGAATCACTTACTTGTATAATATGATGTATAAGTATATTAGTAATGTAAAGTTATTTAAGGATAGATGGTAACTTGTGTACACATTTGAGTATTTAGGGTAGCGTTAACTAAAAATAAATTTTAACGGGTCAAGATAAAATATATTGAGGTCATAAAAATTATAAAAATACATTTCTTGCAAAATTTGAGTGAAATAATAATTATCGTGTAGTGTTTAATAAAACCGTCACAATTATATAAATATAACAATTTATATACGAAATAAATTTAAAACACTGGGTAAACTAATAATAATATTTTTATAATCTTAATATGAGTATAAAATTATATCGGGATAATTTTTGGAATTGTTGGATCAAATATTCAAAATAAATGATTAAGCGATAGCGTTTATTTAATAGGAAAATAAACGTTTAATGAAAAATGCAAATCCATGCATGAACTAATATGATGATAATGATGTGATGACATGTAGACTAAACCTAGTCTATATGAAATGTCCTTGATGATTGTTCATGAATTCGCAGCTAAACCATTAAGGTTACGCTGAATTTGATGCTCGTAAACCTAGTTTACGATAAATGATGAAATAATGAAGCATGGGTAGAAATTTTCTCCGTGAATGAATAGTTTCATGAATAGTAAATTTGAAATACGTTCTCAAAATATTACTCACTCCAAAAATAGTGAATAGTAAAATTTGAATAGTAACCGTGAATAGTAAATTCGAGATGAATAGTAAATTTTAAAATGACCTGAATTATAATTGTCACATTCGCCCATCCAAAAAGGAATTCAGTCCCCGAATTCAGTTCGTGTTAGTCTATCGAATTTTTGAGTTTGTGATGAATATCGAGGAAAGAAGACATGAAGATGTGTCGTTACGGTTATCGATGATTTAGAGCGTACAAAACATCATTGTAAAGAAAATATTGGATGAATCTTCCATGAGTAACACTTTGACTTGGAATATGTGAAAACCTCGCTTGTACTAAGACTTATAAATAATCGCCCCAACATAACATGAACTCTCCAGAATTAGACATAGTTAGCTAGGCTATGTATAATTAAGGAACGATATCCCTCCGGAATTAGACATAGTTAGCTAGGCTATGTATAATTAAGGAACGATATCCCTTCAGAATTAGACATAGTTAGCTAGGCTATGTATAATTAAGGAACGATAATGTGACGTTCAGTTTAGTTGTTATAACTCTCGATGTTTACAGAGATCTAAACCTTGTAAGTGATAACGAATCAGAAGGAAAAGAAAGTACGCTTAATGAGAATATTTTACAACGAGTGGTTTATCAAAAGTAGTACATCTAAAGTCATAAGATCCGAATACGATGGAAGACATAAACTTAGTACGACATAGTACATAAGGAAAATTAAGACTGTTAGTTTCCGAACTTCTTCAGTCTTCCGCATTGTTGAGACCATGACGAGCTTCTCCTCCTTCTAACATGTATGCATTCCCACGAGCACCTTCAACTTGTTGACCTTGGTTTGGGGGACATTGGTTCCGATAGTGTCCTTGCTCCCCGTATTCGTAACATGTAACTATGGTCTTGCCTCTACAATTCCTGGCATGGTGTCCTAGTTTTTGACACTTGTAGCACTTAACAGGCCAAAGACCCGAGTGATGATACTTAAATCGATTACATAGTGGGTAGGTTCCAGATAACCTCTGCTTCTATTGGTGCAAAGAACATAAACCATTGCGTTTCTTGCACCTCTATTCTGTTGTTGATTATGATTAGTGTTACGGTTTTGGTTGTCGTTATCATAACCTCCCTGGTCATTTTCCCATTTTCTTTTGTTGTTGATAGTTTGGTTGTTGTGGTTGTTGTTACGGTTATTGTTGATAATGTTTTCCTCTTTCACAACTTGAGCCATGAGTTTTTGAGTTATCCTGATAGTTTCTTCAATTGTTTGTGGATCGGAAGAAGTTACATCTCCTTGAATACATTGTGGAAGTCCTCCAATGAAATTTTCCAATAGTTTCTCATTGTCCGAAACCATTGATGGACATAGTGCAGCCAATTCTTGAAACCTCCGATGTAGGTCTCGATGTCATAACCAACAGTTACTAACTCATAAAATTCCGTTTCTAATTTCTTCACCTCCGTGCGTGGACAATACTTCTTTGTCAACAACCTCTTGAATTGATCCCACGTGAGCTTGTAAGCATTTTCGATGCCAATAGGTTGCGCATACGAATTCCACCATGACATTGCGCCATCTAAGAGTGTACCAGTGGCAAACTTCACCTTGTAGTCATCTGGGCAATTGCATAGAAGAAACACAGACTCCATCTTCTCAAACCATCGAACCATAGCAGGGCTCCTTCTGTGCCTTAGAACTTTGTGGGATCACAGTTCTTAAAGTCCTTGTATGTACAATTTCAACTCCAGATCCTCCCCTGCAGCTCCTGTAACAGTAGCAAGTCTAGCAGCTTCAGCAGCAGCCGTGGCCTCAGCAGCAGCAGCTACCGTTGCTCGTTCTTTCCTTAGTGCCTCGGCTATACTATGCTCTATATACCTTTGGATAGCAGCTGGTGTCATTTCTAGTGCAGCTTTCTTCGGTGCCATAACTCTTCAAAATAAGAGGAAAGGTGAGACGTAGCAAAGTCCTATGTTAAGAATAAGCGCTCTAAAGAGATGTGATGTGAGATGATAAATTTGAGGTTATGTTTCAAAATGATTGACGGATTCCTAGGAGATGAGTTATGAGATGTCGTAAGTGCTTCAATTGTATGATGGTTTAGTGACTTAATGTGTGAATAACGTGTAACTCGACATGTTAGTGGTGAAACAAAGGAGTGAGAGTGACTTTGCCCTACTTAAAGGTGTATCTCGGCATTCGACGTTATCGGTGATGAATCAACTGATATTAAAATTGTGATAAGGAATGACAAGGCATTCTCCACATTGGAGTAGGAGGAAATGATAATGGGATGGGTATTTAAAGGCACCTATGTGACAATCGATTTGAAATGAAAGTAAATAACTCAAAAATGTATAAACCGCATGTAAAGTGAACATGCACTTATGATGAAATGATAAGATGCTATGATGATGTAGTTATAGTCTAGGGTCAATGATGCAACCTAGTTCTCTATAACTGGAGCTCTGATGCCAATCTGTCACACCCCCAAATTACCTGTTTTGCAGCGGAATGGAATTCCTGGGGATTGAATGTCATAGCATCACAGTTACAGATATATTGAACGACCTAAAGTGTCATTTGGAAAACACATCGTTTGATTTAATAAAACAATCAGAGTTTACAAAGTGTAGGTCCCAAATGAAATTAGACATGTGCGGAATTAAGTTTGATACAAGACAAACGATGTTTTAAAGTGCATAAGTTCCCATGGGAGACGCGTCGTCACCACGACTCTATGATAAGTCCATATGCATGCCATGAAGTGAATGCCTTAGATACCTGAGATAAAACATGCTAAAAAGTGTCAACACAAAGGTTGAGTGAGTTCATAGAGTTTGCGTTGAAATGTAAAGCCTTTAAAAATCGTTTATGCAACAAAGGCATTGTAAATCCACTCAGTCCCAAGTTCCGCCCATACAAAACTTGCAACCTGTGTGTTTACAACCCATTGCCAAAATATGTATAGTTTATGTTCAAACGCATGATGTCAAATGAATTCACAAAATAGTGCATTAACTTAATCTATCAATATTCAATTGATATAACACATATGAGTGTTGTTTCAAATAATTCCAAGACCATTAGTTCATGATTATACCAAGACATTTAGTTCAATGATTATACCAAGACATTTAGCTCAATGATAATACCAAGACATTTAGCTCAATAATAACATAGCCAAGACATTTAGCTCATGATTTATGATATAGAATATGACTAAACATTCAGTTCAGATAAACATATAGTTTGCAAATAGTCATGAATGTCATAAAAGTTGTTGAGCATGTATCTCCCCCAAAGAGTTTAATAAGATTATTAAAACAATTGAAAATGGGGCTATGGAACTCACATGGACAATGATGTGATGGCAAAAGTGGATACACCGAAATGTTGCGTGAATCTCTAAACTTGACCTATTATGAATGATATGATACATAATAAGTTATGATGTAATGTTATGCATGCAATTCGAATGATATCTATACCACTTGTGAATTTTTGAAAATAACACTTATCGTCGAAAAATAATCTCGTAACGTCTTGACCATTTTTAAATTACTCCAAATGTATTTACGTTGAAATGATATCCAACGATAATCATTTAGTGATTTATTAGGAAATTATAACTTTTCGTCGTAAAATAAGGTCGTTGAAATTTCATGAAAGTGACAAAACGGCCTCGAAAAGCTAGTCGTAAATGGTGCACGTCGAGTGTTAGGAAACGAACTCAACGGTTTTGGGAAGCTTGTATCATTATCTCAAAGTTTTAGCATTTAAGTTTTCGTCATAGAGGTTCCGATCATAGAGAAAAATATAGCTAAAGTATGGTACTTTTGCCCAAAATATAGTTTAAGGGTGGTTTTCGGCAAAGTTTAAGTGACCGTATTTTATTCATTACAACTCCGCTTGATGAACGGTTGGACATTTTGGAAAATAGGCTAGGCGAACTTACTTTTACTAGAAGACATCATTTTGTAAAAAGTACTACATCCGTGTTAAAAACGACCCTCAACATGGTCCTTCGTTAACGTAAAGTTTGTCTAATAGAAATATACTAATTTTTCTTATATAATAAAGTTACGGCAACTTGTTTAAAATGTGAATAACTTAGTCGTTATAAGTCCGTTTTCTACGTTCTTTATATCCACGGAATCGTGATAGCATATACTAATATATTTTTGATAAGTCGACACATTTAACAACGCTTAAGACTCATTTTTGACTCGTAAAAAGTCGAGACAGCATGCTGAATTTTCTGAAACAAATAGTTTTCGTCGTCAAACTTCGAAAATTCATAACTTCTTCGTTATAGCTCCGTTTTATCCCATTCAAGCGGCCACGTTTTCATTTTAAAGTATATTTTCCAAATATCTAGCCCAAAATATTTTGCTTACTGTCGAAAATTCCAGAATTTCAAAATAAGGACAGACCCTTTAGAAAACTTGTCGAAATGAGTTTTTCTCGCACCAAACCTATTCCAACCAATTCAAAACAACTCCGAAGCTATTATAATCCTACCATACACCTTCTTAGGGTGTCATGGGTTCCTAGACATCACCAAAGTGATATATTACAAGGAGTAATTATAGGATGATATAAATATATATAACTCTTAAAAAAACATGTAAAAGTGGTATAAACATCCATGAGACTTGCATGTTTTCTCAAATATGATGAAATGAATATAACAATGAATATGAAATATGATCATGAATATGGATGCTTACTAGTTAACTTGATGAGGTTTATGAGCAAAGGTTTTTCCTAATCACCCAAGGTTTTTATTTCACAACCTTAATCAAGAGTGATACTAGAGTGAATAAAACTTGTCTTGTAAAATTTTTGGATGATCCTTCCTTGTCCCTTGGTGTGGCCGGTTGCAAGAGGAGAGGAAGAAGAGAGAGTTTGATCTTTTTCTCTTAGATATTATGAGTTGAATATGTTTGTATAAGAAGTATAATACATTATATGTGAGTAGATATTATGCAAGTTAAATGACTCACCCTAGTGGTCACATTATGAAAGAAAAAGAAAATGAATCACTTACTTGTATAATATGATGTATAAGTATATTAGTAATGTAAAGTTATTTAAGGATAGATGGTAACTTGTGTACACATTTGAGTATTTAGGGTAGCGTTAACTAAAAATAAATTTTAACGGGTCAAGATAAAATATATTGAGGTCATAAAATTATAAAAATACATTTCTTGCAAAATTTGAGTGAAATAATAATTATCGTGTAGTATTTAAGAAAACCGTCGTAATTATATAAATATAACAATTTATATACGAAATAAATTTAAAACACTGGGTAAACTAATAATAATATTTTTATAATCTTAATATGAGTATAAAATTATATCGGGATAATTTTTGGAATTGTTGGATCAAATATTCAAAATAAATGATTACGCGATAGCGTTTATTTAATAGGAAAATAAACGTTTAATGAAAAATGCAAATCCATGCATGAACTAATATGATGATAATGATGTGATGACATGTAGACTAAACCTAGTCTATATGAAATGTCCTTGATGATTGTTCATGAATTCGCAGCTAAACCATTAAGGTTACGCGAATTTGATGCTCGTAAACCTAGTTTACGATAAATGATGAAATAATGAAGCATGGGTAGAAATTTTCTCCAGGAATGAATAGTGTTTCATGAATAGTAAATTTTGAAATACGTTCTCAAAATATTACTTCGACTCCAAAAATAGTGAATAGTAAAATTTTGAATAGTAACCGGTGAATAGTAAATTCCCGAGATGAATAGTAAATTTTGAAAATGACCTGAAATTGCGAATTGTCACATTCGCCCATCCAAAAAGGAATTCAGTCCCTGAATTCAGTTCGTGTTAGTCTATCGAATTTTTGAGTTTGTGATGAATATCGAGGAAAGAAGACATGAAGATGTGTCGTTACGGTTATCGATGATTTAGAGCGTACAAAACATCATTGTAAAGAAAATATTGGATGAATCTTCCATGAGTAACACTTTGACTTGGAATATGTGAAAACCCTGCTTGTACTAAGACTTATAAATAACTGCTCCCAACATAACATGATCCCTCCAGAATTAGACATAGTTAGCTAGGCTATGTATAATTAAGGAACGATATCCCTCCAGAATTAGACATAGTTAGCTAGGCTATGTATAATTAAGGAACGATATCCCTCCAGAATTAGACATAGTTAGCTAGGCTATGTATAATTAAGGAACGATAATGTGACGTTCGGTTTAGTTGTTATAACTCTCGATGTTTACAGAGATCTAAACCTTGTAAGTGATAACGAATCAGAAGGAAAAGAAAGTACGCTTAATGAGAATATTTTACAACGAGTGGTTTATCAAAAGTAGTACATCTAAAGTCATAAGATCCGAATATGATGGAAGACATAAACTTAGTACGACATAGTACATAAGGAAAATTAAGAATGTTAGTTTCCGAACTTCTTCAGTCTTCCGCATTGTTGAGACCATGACGAGCTTCTCCTCCTTCTAACATGTATGCATTCCCACGAGCACCTTCAACTTGTTGACCTTGGTTTGGGGGACATTGGTTCCGATAGTGTCCTTGCTCCCCGTATTCGTAACATGTAACTATGGTCTTGCCTCTACAATTCCTGGCATGGTGTCCTAGTTTTTGACACTTGTAGCACTTAACAGGCCAAAGACCCGAGTGATGATACTTAAATCGATTACATAGTGGGTAGGTTCCAAAGATAACCTCTCCTTCTATTGGTGCAGCAGCATAAACCATTGCAGTTTCTTGCACTCTATTCTGTTGTTGATGATGATTAGTGTTACGGTTTTGGTTGTCGTTATCATAACCTCCCTGGTCATTTTCCCATTTTCTTTTGTTGTTGATAGTTTGGTTGTTGTGGTTGTTGTTACGGTTATTGTTGATAATGTTTTCCCCTTTCACGACCTGAGCCATGAGTTTTTGAGTTATCCTGATAGTTTCTTCAATTGTTTGTGGATCGGAAGAAGTTACATCTCCTTGAATACATTGTGGAAGTCCTCCAATGAAATTTTCCAGTAGTTTCTCATTGTCCGAAACCATTGATGGACATAGTGCAGCCAATTCTTGAAACCTCCTGATGTAGGTCTCGATGTCATAACCAACAGTCACTAACTCATAAAATTCCGTTTCTAATTTCTTCACCTCCGTGCGTGAACAATACTTCTTTGTCAACAACCTCTTGAATTGATCCCACGTGAGCTTGTAAGCATTTTCGATGCCAATAGGTTGCGCATACGAATTCCACCATGACATTGCGCCATCTAAGAGTGTACCAGTGGCAAACTTCACCTTGTAGTCATCGGGGCAATTGCATAGAAGAAACACAGACTCCATCTTCTCAAACCATCGAACCATAGCAAGTGGCTCCTTCTCGTGCCTTTGAACTTTGTAAGATCACAGTTCTTAAAGTCCTTGTATGTACAATTTCGAACTCCAGATCCTCCTGCAGCTCCCAGTAGCAAGTCTAGCAACTTCAGCAGCAGCCGTGGCCTCAGCAGCAACAGCTACCGTTGCTCGTTCTTTCCTTAGTGCCTCGGCTATACTATGCTCTATATACCTTTGGATAGCAGCTGGTGTCATTTCTAGTGCAGCTTTCTTCGGTGCCATAACTCTTCAAAATAAGAGGAAAGGTGAGACGTAGCAAAGTCCTATGTTAAGAATAAGCGCTCTAAAGAGATGTGATGTGAGATGATAAATTTGAGGTTATGTTTCAAAATGATTGACGGATTCCTAGGAGATGAGTTATGAGATGTCGTAAGTGCTTCAATTGTATGATGGTTTAGTGACTTAATGTGTGAATAACGTGTAACTCGACATGTTAGTGGTGAAACAAAGGAGTGAGAGTGACTTTGCCCTACTTAAAGGTTTATCTCGGCATTCGACGTTATCGGTGATGAATCAACTGATATTAAAATTGTGATAAGGAATGACAAAGCATTCTCCACATTGGAGTAGGAGGAAATGATAATGGGATGGGTATTTAAAGGCATCCATGTGACAATCGATTTGAAATGAAAGTAAATAACTCGAAAAATGTACGTATAAACCGCATGTAAAGTGAACATGCACTTATGATGAAATGATAAGATGCTATGATGATGTAGTTATAGTCTAGGGTCAATGATGCAACCTAGTTCTCTATAACTGGAGCTCTGATGCCAATCTGTCACACCCCCAAATTACCTGTTTTGCAGCGGAATGGAATTCCTGGGGATTGAATGTCATAGCATCACAGTTACAGATATATTGAACGACCTAAAGTGTCATTTGGAAAACACATCGTTTGATTTAATAAAACAATCAGAGTTTACAAAGTGTAGGTCCCAAATGAAATTAGACATGTGCGGAATTAAGTTTGATACAAGACAAACGATGTTTTAAAGTGCATAAGTTCCCATGGGAGACGCGTCGTCACCACGACTCTATGATAAGTCCATATGCATGCCATGAAGTGAATGCCTTAGATACCTGAGATAAAACATGCTAAAAAGTGTCAACACAAAGGTTGAGTGAGTTCATAGAGTTTGCGTTGAAATGTAAAGCCTTTAAAAATCGTTTATGCAACAAAGGCATTGTAAATCCACTCACCCCAAGTTCCCATACAAAACTTGTAGCTTGTGTGTTTACAACCCATTGCCAAAATATGTATAGTTTATGTTCAAACATGATGTCAAATGAATTCACAAAATAGTGCATTAACTTAATCTATCAATATTCAATTGATATAACACATATGAGTGTTGTTTCAAATAATTCCAAGACCATTAGTTCATGATTATACCAAGACATTTAGTTCAATGATTATACCAAGACATTTAGCTCAATGATAATACCAAGACATTTAGCTCAATAATAATACCAAGCTCAATGATTATACAGACATTTAGCTTCCTGATTTATGATATAGAATATGACTAAACATTCAATTCAGATAAACATATAGTTTGCAAATAGTCATGAATGTCATAAAAGTTGTTGAGCATGTATCTCCCCAAAGAGTTTAATAAGCATTATTAAAACAATTGAAAATGGGGTTATGGAAACTCACATGGACAATGATGTGATGGCAAAAGTGGATACACCGAAATGTAGCGTGAATCTCTAAACTTGACCTATTATGAATGATATGATACATAATAAGTTATGATGTAATGTTATGCATGCAATTCGGATGATATCTATACCACTTGTGAATTTTTGAAAATAACACTTCTCGTCGATAAATAATCTCTTAACGTCTTGACCATTTTTAAATTACTCCAAATGTATTTACGCTGAAATGATATCCGACGATAATCATTTAGTGATTTATTATGAAATTATAACTTTTCGTCGAAAAATAATGTCGTTGAAATTTCATGAAAGTGACAAACGCCTCAAAAAGCTAGTCGTAAAATGGTGCACGTCGAGTGTTAAGAAACGAACTCAACGGTTTTGGGAAGCTTGTATCATTATCTCAAAGTTTTAGCATTTAAGTTTTCCATCATAGAGGTCTCGATCATAGAGAAAAATATAGCTAAAGTATGGTACTTTTGCCCAAAGTATAGTTTAAGGGTGGTTTTCGGCAAAGTTTAAGTGACCGTATTTTATTCATTACAACTCCGCTTGATGAACGGTTGGACATTTTGGAAAATAGGCTAGGCGAACTTACTTTTACTAGAAGACATCATTTTGTAAAAAGTACTACATCCATGTTAAAAACGACCCTCAACATGGTCCTTCGTTGACGTAAAGTTTGTCTAATAGAAATATACTAATTTTTCTTATATAATAAAGTTACGGCAACTTGTTTAAAATGTGAATAACTTAGTCGTTATAAGTCCGCTTTTTACGCTTTATATCCACGGAATCGTGATAGCATATACTAATATATTTTTGATAAGTCGACACATTTAACAACGCTTAAGACTCATTTTTGACTCAGAAAAGTCGAGACAGCATGCTGAATTTTCTGAACAAATAGTTTTCGTCCAAACTTCAAAATTCATAACTTCTTCTTATAGCTCCGCTTTTATCCCATTCAAGCGGCCACGTTTTCGTTTTAAAGTATATTTTCCAAATATCTAGCCCAAAATATTTTGCTTACTGTCGAAAATTCAAGAATTTCAAAATAAGGACAGACCCTTTAGAAAACTTGTCGAAATGAGTTTTTCTCGCGCCAAACCTATTCCAACCAATTCAAAACAACTCCGAAGCTATTCTAATCCTACCATACACCTTCTTAGGGTGTCATGGGTTTCTAGACATCACCAAGAGTGATATATAACAAGGAGTAGTTATAGGATGACATAAATATATATAACTCTTAAAAACATGTAAAAGTGGTATAAACATCCATGAGACTTGCATGTTTTCTCAAATATGATGAAATGAATATAACAATGAATATGAAATATGATCATGAATATGGATGCTTACTAGTTAACTTGATGAGGTTTATGAGCAAAGGTTTTTCCTAATCACCCAAGGTTTTTATTTCACAACCTTAATCAAGAGTGATACTAGAGTGAATAAAACTTGTCTAGAAAATTTTGGATGATCCTTCCGTGTCCCTTGGTGTGGCCGGTTGCAAGAGGAGAGGAAGAAGAGAGAGTTTGATCTTTTTCTCTTAGATATTATGAGTTGAATATGTTTGTATAAGAAGTATAATACATTATATGTGAGTAGATATTATGGACAAGTGTAAATGACTCACCCTAGTGGTGGCACATATATGAAAGAAAAATAAAATGAATCACTTACTTGTATAATATGATGTATAAGTATATTAGTAATGTAAAGTTATTTAAGGATAGATGGTAACTTGTGTACACATTTGAGTATTTAGGGTAGCGTTAACTAAAAATAAATTTTAACGGGTCAAGATAAAATATATTGAGGTCATAAAATTATAAAAATACATTTCTTGCAAAATTTGAGTGAAATAATAATTATCGTGTAGTATTTAAGAAAACCGTCGAAATTATATAAATATAACAATTTATATACGAAATAAATTTAAAACATCGGGTAAACTAATAATAATATTTTTATAATCTTAATATGAGTATAAAATTATATCGGGATAATTTTTGGAATTGTTGGATCAAATATTCAAAATAAATGATTACGCGATAGCGCTTATTTAATAGGAAAATAAACGTTTAATGAAAAATGCAAATCCATGCATGAACTAATATGATGATAATGATGTGATGACATGTAGACTAAACCTAGTCTATATGAAATGTCCTTGATGATTGTTCATGAATTCGCAGCTAAACCATTAAGGTTACGAATTTGATGCTCGTAAACCTAGTTTACGATAAATGATGAAATAATGAAGCATGGGTAGAAATTTTCTCCAGGAATGAATAGTGTTTCATGAATAGTAAATTTGAATAAAAATATTACTGACTCCAAAAATAGTGAATAGTAAAATTTTGAATAGTAACCGGTGAATAGTAAATTCCCGAGATGAATAGTAAATTTGAAAATGACCCGAATTGCGAATTGTCACATTCGGCCCATCAAAAAGGAATTCAGTCCCTGAATTCAGTTCGTGTTAGTCTATCGAATTTTTTTTTTTTGAGTTTGTGATGAATATCGAGGAGAAGACATGAAGATGTGTCGTTACGTTATCGATGATTTAGAGCGCATAAAACATCATTGTAAAGAAAATATTGGATGAATCTTCCATGAGTAACACTTTGACTTGGAATATGTGAAAACCCTGCTTGTACTAAGACTTATAAATAATCAAGCCCCAACATAACATGATCCCTCCGTAGATTAGCTAGGCTATGTGTAATTAAGGAACGATATCCCTCCAGAATTAGACATAGTTAGCTAGGCTATGTATAATTAAGGAACGATATCCTCCGCATTAGACATAGTTAGCTAGGCTATGTATAATTAAGGAACGATAATGTGACGCTCGGTTTAGTTGTTATAACTCTCGATGTTTACAGAGATCTAAAACCTTGTAAGTGATAACGAATCAGAAGGAAAAGAAAGTACGCTTAATGAGAATATTTTACAACGAGTGGTTTATCAAAAGTAGTACATCTTAAAGTCATAAGATCCGAAAACGATGGAAGACATAAACTTAGTACGACATAGTACATAAGGAAAATTAAGACTGTTAGTTTCCGAACTTCTTCAGTCTTCCGCATTGTTGAGACCATGACGAGCTTCTCCTCCTTCTAACATGTATGCATTCCCACGAGCACCTTCAACTTGTTGACCTTGGTTTGGGGGACATTGGTTCCGATAGTGTCCTTGCTCCCCGTATTCGTAACATGTAACTATGGTCTTGCCTCTACAATTCCCCGCATGGTGTCCTAGTTTTGACACTTGTAGCACTTAACAGGCAAAGACCGTGATGATACTTACATCGATTACATAGTGGGTAGGTTCCAAAGATAACCTCTCGCTTCTATTGGTGCAAAGCAACATAAACCATTGCGTTTCTTGCACCTCTATTCTGTTGTTGATGATGATTAGTGTTACGGTTTTGGTTGTCGTTATCATAACCTCCCCGTCATTTTCCCATTTCCGTTTGTTGTTGCTAGTTTGGTTGTTGTGGTTGTTGTTACGGTTATTGTTGATAATGTTTTCCCTTTCACGACTTGAGCCATGAGTTTTTTAGTTATCCCGATAGTTTCTTCAATTGTTTGTGGATCGGAAGAAGTTACATCTCCTTGAATACATTGTGGAAGTCCTCCAATGAAATTTTCCAATAGTTTCTCATTGTCCAAAACCATTGATGGACATAGTGCAGCCAATTCTTGAAACCTCCTAATGTAGGTCTCGATGTCATAACCAACAATTACTAACTCATAAAATTCCGTTTCTAATTTCTTCACCTCCGCGGCGTGGACAATACTTCTCTGTCAACAACCTCTTGAATTGATCCCACGTGAGCTTGTAAGCATTTTCGATGCCAATAGGTCTGCGATACGAATTCCACCATGACATTGCGCCATCTAAGAGTGTACCAAAGGGCAAACTTCACCTTGTAGTCTTCTGGGCAATTGCATAGAAGAAACACAGACTCCATCTTCTCAAACCATCGAACCATAGCAATGGCTCCTTCTGTGCCTTTGAACTTTGTAGGATCACAGTTCTTAAAGTCCTTGTATGTACAATTTCAACTCTGATCCTCCCGCAGCCTCCCAGCAAGAGGCAAGTCTAGCAGCCTTCAAAGCTTCAGTGTCCCTCAAGCAGCAAGCAAGCTACCGTTGCTCGTTCTTTCCTTAGTGCCTGGCTATACTATCCTCTATATACCTTGGATAGCAAATGGTGTCATTTCTAGTGCAAAATTTCGTGCCATAACTCTTCAAATGAGAGGAAAGGTGAGACGTAGCAAAGTCCTATGTTAAGAATAAGCGCTCTAAAGAGATGTGATGTGAGATGATAAGTTTGAGGTTATTTTCAAAATAATTGACGGATTCCCTAAAAGATGAGGTTATGAGGTGTCGTAAGTGCTTCAAATGTATGATGGTCTAGTGACTTAATGTGTGAATAACGTGTAACTCATTATGTTAGTGGTGAAACGAATGAGTGAGAGTGACTTTGCCCTACTTAAAGGTTTATCTCGGCATTCGACGTTATCGGTGATGAATCAGCGGATATTAAAATTGTGATAAGAAATGACAAAGCATTCTCCACATTGGAGTAGGAGGAAATGATAATGGGATGGGTATTTAAAGGCATCTATGTGACAATCGATTTGAAATGAAAGTAAATAACTCGAAAAATGTACGTATAAACCGCATGTAAAGTGAACATGCACTTATGATGAAATGATAAGATGCTATGATGATGTAGTTATAGTCTAGGGTCAATGATGCAACCTAGTTCTCTATAACTGAGCTCTGATGCCAATCACACACCCCAAATTACTGTTTTGCAGCAATGAATGGAATTCGGGGATTGAATGTCATAGCATCACAGTTACAGATATATTGAACGACCTAAAGTGTCATTTGGAAAACACATCGTTTGATTTAATAAAACAATCGAGTTTACAAAGTGTAGGTCCCAAATGAAATTAACTTATGCGGAAATAAGTTTGTTACAAGCCAAACGATGTTTTAAAATGCATAAATCCCATACGCACCACGACTCTATGATAAGTCCACATGCATGCCATGAAGTGAATGCCTTAGATACCGAGATAAAACATGCTAAAAAGTGTCAACACAAAGGTTGAGTGAGTTCATAGAGTTTGCGTTGAAATGTAAAGCCTTTAAAAATCGCTATGCAACAAAGGCATTGTAAATCCACTCACCCAAGTTCTTCCATACAAAACTTGAAACCTGTGTGTTTACAACCCATTGCCAAAATATGTATAGTTTATGTTCAAACGCATGATGTCAAAATGAATTCACAAAATAGTGCATTAACTTAATCTATCAATATTCAATTGATATAACACATATGAGTGTTGTTTCAAATAATTCCAAGACCATTAGTTCATGATTATACCCTTTAGCTCAATGATTATACCAAGACATTTAGTTCAATGATTAAAGCATAATAGATCAATGATAATACCAAGACATTTAGCTCAATGATTATACCAAGACATTTAGCTCAATAATAATACCAAGACATTTAGCTCAATGACATTTAGCTCAATGATTATGATATAGAATATGACTAAACATTCAATTCAGATAAACATATAGTTTGCAAATAATCATGAATGTCATAAAAGTTGATGAGCATGTATCTCCCCCAAAGAGTTTAATAAAAGCATTATGGAACTCACATGGACAATGATGTGATGGCAAAAGTGGATACACCGATCAAATGTTATGGTGAATCTCTAAACTTAACATATTATGAATGATATGATACATAATAAGTTATGATGTAATGTTATGCATGCAATTCGAATGATATCTATACCACTTGTGAATTTTTGAAAATAATATTTATCGTCGAAAATAATCTCGTAACGCCTTGACCATTTTAAATTACTTCAAATGTATTTACGCTTGAAATGATATCCGACGATAATCATTTAGTGATTTATTATGAAATTATAACTTTTCGTCATAAAATAATGTCGTTGAAATTTTCATGAAAGTGACTAAACGGCCTCGAAAAGCTAGTCGTAAAATGGTGCACGCCGAAAGTGTTAAGAAACGAAATCAACGGTTTTGGGAAGCTTGTATCATTATCTCAAAGTTTTAGCATTTAAGTTTCCATAGAGGTTCCATCATAGAGAAAAATATAGCTAAAGTATGGTACTTTGGTCCCAAAGTATAGTTTAAGGGTGGTTTTCGCAAAGTTTAAGTGACCGATTTTATTCATTACAACTCCGCTTGATGAACGGTTGACATTTTGGAAAAAGCTTGGCTAACTTACTTTTACTAGAAGACATCATTTTGTGAAAAGTACTACATCCGTGTTAAAAACGACCCTCAACATGGTCCTTCGTTAACGTAAAGTTTGTCTAATAGAAATATACTAATTTTTCTTATATAATAAAGTTACGGCAACTTGTTTAAAATGTGAATAACTTAGTCGTTATAAGTCCGCTTTTCTACGCTCTTTATATCCACGGAATCGTGATAACATATACTAATATATTTTGATAAGTCGACACATTTAACAACGCTTAAGACTCATTTTTGACTCGTAAAAAAGTCGAGACAGCATGCTGAATTTTCTGGAACAAATAGTTTTCGTCGCCAAACTTCAAAATTCATAACTTTTTCGTTATAGCTCCGCTTTTATCCCATTCAAGCGGCCACGTTTTCATTTTAAAGTATATTTTCCAAATATCTAGCCCAAAATATTTTGCTTACTGTCTAAAATTCCAGAATTTCAAAATAAGGACAGACCCTTTAGAAAACTTGTCGAAATGAGTTTTTCTCACGCCAAACCTATTCCAACCAATTCAAAACAACTCCGAAGCTATTCTAATCCTACCATACACCTTCTTAGGGTGTCATGGGTTCCTAGACATCACCAAGAGTGATATATAACAAGGAGTAATTATAGGATGACAATATATATATAACTCTTAAAAACATGTAAAAGTGGTATAAACATCCATGAGACTTGCATGTTTTCTCAAATATGATGAAATGAATATAACAATGAATATGAAATATGATCATGAATATGGATGCTTACTAGTTAACTTGATGAGGTTTATGAGAACAAAGGATTTTCCTAATCACCCAAGGTTTTTATTTCACAACCTTAATCAAGAGTGATACTAGAGTGAATAAAACTTGTCTTGAAAATTTTTGGATGATCCTTCCTTGTCCCTTGGTGTATGGGGTTGCAAGAGGAAGAGAGGAAGAGAGAGTTTGATCTTTTACTCTTAGATATTATGAGTTGAATATGTTTGTATAAGAAGTATAATACATTATATTAGAGTAGATATTTGGACATGTATAAATGACTCACCCTAGTGTGTATTCGCACATTCATGATAAAAGAAAAAGAAAATGAATCACTTTGTATAATATGATTACAAGTATAAGTAATGTAATTATTCAATAATAATTGGTAACTTGTACACATTTAATTGAGTATTTAGGGTAAAGCGTTAACTAAAATAAATTTTAACAACGGGTCAAGATAAAATATATTGAGGTCATAAAAATTATAAAAATACATTTCTTGCAAAATTTGAGTGAAATAATAATTATCGTGTAGTATTTAAGAAAAACCGTCATAATTATATAAATATAACAATTTATATACAAAATAAATTTAAAACACTGGTAAACTAATAATAATATTTTTATAAACTTAATATGAGTATAAAAATATATTAGGATAATTTTTGGAATTGTTGGATCAAATATTCAAAATAAATGATTACGCGATAGCGCTTATTTAATAGGAAAATAAACGTTTAATGAAAAATGCAAAACCATGCATGAACTAATATGATGATAATGATGTTAATGATATGTAGACTAAACCTAGTCTATATGAAATGTCCTTGATGATTGTTCATGAATTCGCAGCTAAACCATTAAGGTTACGCTGATTTGATGCTCGTGAAACCATAGTTTACGATAAATGATGAAATAATGAAGCATGGGTAGAAATTTTCTTGAATTAAAGTTTTTGAAATATGTTCTCAAAATATTACTGTAAAATTTTGAATAGTAACCTCAAAATATTAATTAATTCGTTCGAATAGTAAAATTTTGAATATAAATCGAATAGTTTTAAAATGACCGAAATGAATAGTAAATTTAAAATGACAAATTGCATTCTACCATCTCATTCAAAAGGAATTCACCCTCAATTCAGCCTTCGTGTTAGTCTATCAAATTTTTGAGTTTGTGATGAATATCGAGGAAAGAAGACATGAAGAGATGTCGTTATGGTTATCGATGATTTAGAGCGCATAAAAACATCATTGTAAAGAAAATATTGGATGAATCTTCCATGAGTAACACTTTGACTTGAATATGTGAAAACCTGCTTGCACTAAGACTTATAAATAATCAGCTCCCAACATAACATGATCCCTCCATTAGACATAGTTAGCTAGGCTATGTATAATTATGAACGATATCCCTCCAGAATTTGACATAGTTAGCTAGGCTATGTATAATTAAGGAACGATATCCCGCACTAGATTAGTAGTTAGCTAGGCTATGTATAATTAAGGAACGATAATGTGACGTTCAGTTTAGTTGTTATAACTCTCGATGTTTACAGAGATCTAAACCTTGTAAGTGATAACGAATCAAAAGGAAAAGAAAGTACGCTTAATGAGAATATTTTACAACGAGTGGTTTATCAAAAGTAGTACATCTTAAAGTCATAAGATCCGAAAACGATGGAAGACATAAACTTAGTACGACATAGTACATAAGGAAAATTAAGATCTGTAGTTTCCGAACTTCTTCGCCTTCCGCATTGTTGAGACCATGACGAGCTTCTCCTCCTCCTAACATGTATGCATTCCAATGAGCACCTTCAACTTGTTGACCTTGGTTTTGAGGACATTGATTCCGATAGTGTCCTTGCTCCCCGGATTCGTAAAATATGTAACTATGGTCTTGCCTCTTCAATTCCTAGCATGGTGTCCTAGTTTTTGGCACTTGTAGCACTTACAGTGGCAAAGACCCGAGTGATGATACTTACATCGATTACATAGTGGGTAGGTTCCAAAGATAACCTCTCGCCTTCTATTGATGCAAAGAACATAAACCATTGCGGTTCCTTGCTCTCTATTCTGTTGTTGATGATGATTAGTGTTACGGTTTTGGTTGTCGTTATCATAACCTCCCTTGGTCATTTTCCCATTTCCTTTTGTTGTTGCTAGTTTGGTTGTTGTGGTTGTTGTTACGGTTATTGTTGATAATGTTTTCCCTTTCACGACCCGAACTTGAGCCATGAGTTTTGAGTTATCCTCGATAGTTTCTTCAATTATTTGTGGATCAGAAGAAGTTACATCTCCTTGAATACATTGTGGAAGTCCTCCAATGAAATTTTCCAAAGAGTTTCTCATTGTCCAAAACCATTGATGGACATAGTGTAGCCAATTCTTGAAACCTCCTAATGTAGGTCTCAATGTCATAACCAACAGTCACTAACTCATAAAATTCCGTTTCTAATTTCTTCACCTCCGCGCGTGGACAATACTTCTTTGTCAACAACCTCTTGAATTGATCCCACGTGAGCTTGTAAGCATTTTCGATGCCAATAGGTCGCCATGATAATACGAATTCCACCATGACATTGCGCCATCTAAGAGTGTACTCAAAGGGCAAACTTCACCTTGTAGTCATCCGGCAATTGCATAGAAGAAACACTGACTCCATCTTCTCAAACCATCGAACCATAGCAAAGTGCTCCTTCCGTGCCTTTGAACTTTGTGGGATCACAGTTCTTAAAGTCCTTGTATGTACAATTTCGAACTCCGTGATCCTCCCCAGCCCCCTATAGCAAGAGTAAGTCTAGCAGCCTTCAAGCAGCAGTACCGTGGGCATCAGCACAGCAGCAGCCTACCGCTGCTCGTTTCTTCCTTAGTGCCTCGGCTATACTATCCTCTATATACCTTGGATAGCAAAATGGTGTCATTTCTGGTGCAGCTTTCTTCAGTGCCATAACTCTTCAAAATAAGAGGAAAGGTGAGACGTAGCAAAGTCCTATGTTAAGAATAAGCGCTCTAAAGAGATGTGATGAGATGATAAATTTGAGGTTATTTTCAAAATGATTGACGGATTCCCAAAAGATGGGTTATGAGGTGTCGTAAGTGCTTCAAATGTATGATGGTCTAGTGACTTAATGTGTGAATAACGTGGAACTCGACATGTTAGTGGTGAAACAAAGGAGTGAGAGTGACTTTGCCCTACTTAAAGGTTTATCTCAGCATTCGACGTTATCGGTGATGAATCACCGATATTAAAATTGTGATAGGAAATGACAAAGCATTCTCCACATTGGAGTAGGAGGAAATGATAATGGATGGTTATTTAAAGGCATCTATGTGACAATCGATTTGAAATGAAAGTAAATAACTCGAAAAATGCACGTATAAACCGCATGTAAAGTGAACATGCACTTATGATGAAATGATAAGATGCTATGATGATGTAGTTATAGTCTAGGGTCAATGATGCAACCTAGTTCTCTATAATCAGCTCGATGCCAATCACACACCCCAATTACTGCTTTAAAATGGAATTTCTCGGGATTGAATGTCATAGCATCACAGCTACGATATATTGAACGACCTAAAGTGTCATTTGAAAACACATCGCTTGATTTAATAAAACAATCGAGTTTACAAAGTGTAGGTCCCAAATGAAATCAACATTGTGGGAAATAAGTTTGTTACAAGACAAACGATGTTTTAAAGTGCATAAATCCCATGTGAGACGCTCCGTCACCACGACTCTATTATATGTCCATATGCATGCCATGAAGTGAATGCCTTAGATACCCGAGATAAAACATGCTAAAAGTGTCAACACAAAGGTTGAGTGAGTTCATAGAGTTTATGTTGAAATGTAAAGCCTTTAAAAATCGCTTATGCAACAAAGGCATTGTAAATCCACTCACCCCAAGTTCCCATACAAAACTTGCAACCTGTGTGTTTACAACCCATTGCCAAAATATGTATAGTTTATGTTCAAACGCATGATGTCAAAATGAATTCACATAATAGTACATTACTTAATCTATCAATATTCAATTGATATAACACATATGAGTGTTGTTTCAAATAATTCCAAGACCATTAGTTCATGATTATACCAAGACATTTAGTTCAATGATTATACCAAGACATTTAGCTCAATGATAATACCAAGACATTTAGCTCAATAATAATACCAAGACATTTAGCTCAATGATTTATGATATAGAATATGACTAAACATTCAGCCTCGTATAAACATATAGTTTGCGAATAATCATGAATGTCATAAAAGTTGTTGAGCATGTATCTCCCCCAAAGAGTTTAATAAGATTATTAAAACAATTGAAAATGGGGCTATGGAACTCACATGGACAATGATGTGATGGCAAAAGTGGATACAATCAAATGTATGAATCTCTAAACTTGACTTATTATGAATGATATGATACATAATAAGTTATGATGTAATGTTATGCATGCAATTCGAATGATATCTATACCACTTGTGAATTTTTGAAAATAACACTTATCGTCGAAAAATAATCTCATAACGCCTTGACCATTTTAAATTACTCTAAATGTATTTACGTTGAAATGATATCCTACGATAATCATTTAGTGATTTATTATGAAATTATAACTTTTCGTCATAAAATAATGTCGTTGAAATTTTTCATGAAAGTGACTAAACGGCCTCTAAAAGCTAGTCGAATGGTGCACGCCGAGTGTTAGGAAACAAACTCAACGGTTTTGGGAAGCTTGTATCATTATCTCAAAGTTTTAGCATTTAAGTTGGCCATAGAGGTTCGATCATAGAGAAAAATATAGGTAAAGTATGGTACTTTTGCCCAAGATATAGTTTAAGGGTGGTTTTCGGCAAAGTTTAAGTGACCGTATTTTATTCATTACAACTCCGCTTGATGAACGGTCAGACATTTTGGAAAATAGGCTAGGCTTAACTTACTTTTACTAGAAGACATCATTTTGTAAAAAGTACTACATCCGTGTTAAAACGACCCTCAACATGGTCCTTCGTTGACGTAAAGTTTGTCTAATAGAAATATACTAATTTTTCTTATATAATAAAGTTACGACAACTTGTTTAAAATGTGAATAACTTAGTCGCTATAAGTCCGCTTTCACGCTCTTTATATCCACGGAATCGTGATAACATATACTAATATATTTTTGATAAGCTCCATTAACAACGCTTAAGACTCATTTTTGACTCAGAAAAGTCGAGACAAAGATGCTGAATTTTTCAAACAAATAGTTTCATTGCCAAACTTCAAAATTCATAACTTCTTCGTTATAGCCCGCTTATCCCATTCAAGCGCCACGCTTTCTTTTAAAGTATATTTTCCAAATATCTAGCCCAAAATATTTTGCTTATTGTCGAAAATTCCAGAATTTCAAAATAAGGACAGACTTTAGAAAACTTTCTAAATGAGTTTTTCTCGCCAAACCTATTCCAACCAATTCAAAACAACTCCGGGTTATTCTAATCCTACCATATACCTTCTTAGGGTGTCATGGGTTCCTAGACATCACCAAGAGTGATATATATAACAAGGAGTAATTATAGGATGACATAAATATATATAACTCTTAAAAACATGTAAAAGTGGTATAAACATCCATGAGACTTGCATGTTTTCTCAAATATGATGAAATGAATATAACAATGAATATGAAATATGATCATGAATATGGATGCTTACTAGTTAACTTGATGAGGTTTATGAGCAAAGGTTTTTCCTAATCACCCAAGGTTTTTATTTCACAACCTTAATCAAGAGTGATACTAGAGTGAATAAAACTTGTCTTGAAAATTTTTGGATGATCCTTCCTTGTCCCTTTGGTGTGGCCGGTTGCAAGAGGAGAGGGAAGAGAGAGTTTGATCTTTTCTCTTAGATATTATGAGTGAATATGTTTGTATAAGAAGTATATAATACATTATATGTGAGTAGATATTATGCAGTTAAATGACTCACCCCTTGTGGCTCATATATATGAAAGAAAAAAAAAATGAATCACTTACTTGTATAATATGATGTATAAGTATATTAGTAATGTAAAGTTATTTAAGGATAGATGGTAACTTGTGTACACATTTGAGTATTTAGGTAGCGCTAACTAAAATAAATTTTAACAACGGGTCAAGATAAAATATATTGAGGTCATAAAAATTATAAAAATACATTTCTTGCAAAAATTTGAGTGAAATAATAATTATCGTGTAGTATTTAAGAAAACCGCCGTAATTATATAAATATAACAATTTATATACAAAATAAATTTAAAACATCGGGTAAACTAATAATAATATTTTTATAATCTTAATATGAGTATAAAAATATATCAGGATAATTTTTGGAAGTGTTGGATCAAATATTCAAAATAAATGATTATGCGATAGCGTTTATTTAATAGGAAAATAAACGTTTAATGAAAAATGCAAAACCATGCATGAACTAATATGATGATAATGATGTTAATGATATGTAGACTAAACCTAGTCTATATGAAATGTCCTTGATGATTGTTCATGAATTCGCAGCTAAACCATTAAGGTTACGAATTTGATGTCAAACCTAGTTTACGATAAATGATGAAATAAAGCATGGGTAGAAATTTTCTCCTGAATGAATAGTGTTTCATGAATAGTAAATTTTGAAATATGTTCTCAAAATATTACTTTGACTCCAAAAATAGTGAATAGTAACCGGTGAATAGTAAATTCGGATGAATAGTAAATTTAAAATGACCTGAAATTGCGAATTGTCACATTTCGCCCATCTAAAAAGGAATTCGTCCCCTAATTCGGTTGTTAGTCTATCGAATTTTTGAGTTTGTGATGAATATCGGGAAAGAAGACATGAAGAGTGTCGCTATGGTTATCGATGATTTAGAGCGTACAAAACATCATTGTAAAGAAAATATTGGATGAATCTTCCATGAGTAACACTTTGATGAATATGTGAAAACCTCGCTGTACTAAGACTTATAAATAACTGCTCCCAACATAACATGATCCCTCCATAATTAGACATAGTTAGCTAGGCTATGTATAATTAAGGAACGATATCCTCCGCACTAGACATAGTTAGCTTGGCTATGTATAATTAAGGAACGATATCCCTCCAGAATTAGACATAGTTAGCTAGGCTATGTATAATTAAGAACGATAATGTGATCGCTCGGTTTAGTTGTTATAACTCTCGTTGTTTACAGAGATCTAAACCTTGTAAGTGATAACGAATCAGAAGGAAAAGAAAGTACTTTTTAATGAGAATATTTTACAACGAAGTGGTTTATCAAAAGTAGTACATCTTAAGTCATAAGATCCTAATGGATGGAAGACATAAACTTAGTACGACATAGTACATAAGGAAAATTAAGACTGTTAGTTTCCAAACTTCTTCAGTCTTCCGCATTGTTGAGACCATGACGAGCTTCTCCTCCTTCTAACATGTATGCATTCCCATGAGCACCTTCAACTTGTTGACCTTGGTTTTGAGGACATTGATTCCGATAGTGTCCTTGCTTCCCCGTGATTCAGAACATGTAACTATGGTCTTGCTTCTACAATTCCTGGCATGGTGTCCTAGTTTTTGACACTTGTAGCACTTAACAGTAAGCAAAGACCCGTGATGATACTTACATCGATTACATAGTGGGTAGGTTCCAAAGATAACCTCTCGCTTCTATTGATGCAAGAACATAAACCATTGCGGTTTCTTGCCCTCTATTCTGTTGATGATGATTAGTGTTACGGCTTTGGTTGTCGTATCATAACCTCCCCGGTCATTTTCCCATTTTCTTTTGTTGTTGATAGTTTGGTTGTTGTGGTTGTTACACGGTTATTGTTGATAATGTTTTCCCTTTCACGACTGAGCCATGAGTTTTTGAGTTATCCCGATAGTTTCTTCAATTGTTTGTGGATCGGAAGAAGTTACATCTCCTTGAATACATTGTGGAAGTCCTCCAATGAAATTTTCCAATAGTTTCTCATTGTCCAAAACCATTGATGGACATAGTGCAGCCAATTCTTGAAACCTCCTAATGTAGGTCTCATGTCATAACCAAATAGCCACTAACTCATAAAATTCCGCTTCTAATTTCTCTTCACCTCCGATGCGGACAATACTTTTGTCAACAACCTCTTGAATTGATCCCACGCGGAGCTTGTAAGCATTTTCGATGCCAATAGTCATGCGATAATGAATTCCACCATGACATTGCGCCATCTAAGAGTGTACCAGTGGCAAACTTCACCTTGTAGTCATCTTGGCAATTGCATAGAAGAAACACAGACTCCATCTTCTCAAACCATCGAACCATAGCAAGCTCCTTCAGGTTTGAACTTTGTAGGATCACAGCTTCTAAAGTCCTTGTATGTACAATTTCAACTCCAGATCCTCCCGCAGCCCCCAGAGAGGCAAAGTCTAGTGACTTCAAGAAATAAAATGCGGGCCTCAAAGAGCAGCAACTACCGCTGCTCGTTCTTTCCTTAGTGCCTCGGCTATACTATCCTCTATATACCTTTGGATAGCAAATGGTGTCATTTCTAGTGCAGCTTTCTAAGTGCCATAACTCTTCAAATAAGAGGAAAGGTGAGACGTAGCAAAGTCCTATGTTAAGAATAAGCTCTCTAAAGAGATGTGATGTGAGGTGATAAGTTTGAGGTTACTTTTCAAAATGATTGACGGATTCCTAAAAGATGAGTTATGAGGATGTCGTAAGTGCTTCAATTGTATGATGGTTTAGTGACTTAATGTGTGAATAACAGGTAACTCGACATGTTAGTGGTGAAACAAAGGAGTGAGAGTGACTTTGCCCTACTTAAAGGTTTATCTCGCATTCGACGCATCTGGTGATGAATCACCGATATTAAAATTGTGATAAGGAATGACAAAGCATTATCCACATTGGAGTAGGAGGAAATGATAATGGGATGGGTATTTAAAGGCATCTATGTGACAATCGATTTGAAATGAAAGTAAATAACTCAAAATGTACGATAAACCGCATGTAAAGTAAACATGCACTTATGATGAAATGATAAGATGCTATGATGATGTAGTTATAGTCTAGGGTCAATGATGCAACCTAGTTCTCTATAATCGGAGCTCATGCCAATCTCACACCCCAAATTACTGCTTTTCTAGCCTGAATGGAATCTCGGGATTGAATGTCATAGCATCACGCTACAGATATATTGAATGACCTAAAGTGTCGTTTGGAAAATACATCGCTTGATTTAATAAAACAATCAGAGTTTACAAAGTGTAGGTCCCAAATGAAATCAACATGTGCGAATTAAGTTTGATACAAGACAAACGATGTTTTAAAGTGCATAAATCCCATGTGAGACGCGTCGCCACCACGACTCTATGATAAGTCCACATGCATGCCATGAAGTGAATGCCTTAGATACCGAGATAAAACATGCTAAAAGTGTCAACACAAAGGTTGAGTGAGTTCATAGAGTTTGCGTTGAAATGTAAAGCCTTTAAAATCGTTTATGCAGCAAAGGCATTGTAAATCCACTCAGCTCCAAGTTCCGCCCATACAAAACTTGCAACCTGTGTGTTTACAACCCATTGCCAAAATATGTATAGTTTATGTTCAAATGCGTGATGTCAAATGAATTCACAAAATAGTGCATTAACTTAATCTATCAATATATATAACACATATGAGTGTTGTTTCAAATAATTCCAAGACCATTAGTTCATGATTATACCAAGACATTTAGTTCAATGATTATACCAAGACATTTAGCTCAATGATAATACCAAGACATTTAGCTCAATAATAATACCAAGACATTTATTCATGATTTATGATATAGAATATGACTAAACATTCAGTTCAGATAAACATATAGTTTGCAAATAATCATGATTGTCATAAAAGTTGTTGAGCATGTATCTCCCCAAAGAGTTTAATAAGATTATTAAAAAACAATTGAAAATGGGGCTACTAACCTACATGGACAATGATGTGATGGCAAAAGGATACAAGAAATGTTATGCGAATCTCTAAACTTGAACTATTATGAATGATATGATACATAATAAGTTATGATGTAATGTTATGCATGCAATTCTGATGATATCTATACCACTTATGAATTTTTGAAAATAACACTTATCATTTAAAAATAATCTCGTAACGCCTTGACCATTTTAAATTACTCCAAATGTATTTACGCTTGAAATGATATCCGACGATAATCATTTAGTGATTTATTAGGAAATTATAACTTTTCGCCGTAAAATAATGTCGTTGAAATTTTCATGAAAGTGACTAAACGCCTCAAAGCTAGTCGTAATGGTGTACGTCGATTGTTAAGAAACGAACTCAACGGTTTTGGGAAGCTTGTATCATTATCTCAAAGTTTTAGCATTTAAGTTTTCATCATAGAGGTTCCGATCATAGAGAAAAATATAGGTAAAGTATGGTACTTTTGCCCAAAGTATAGTTTAAGGTGGTTTTCGGCAAAGTTTAAGTGACCGTATTTTATTCGTTACAACTCCGCTTGATGAACGGTTGGACATTTTGGAAAATAGGCTAGGCAAACTTACTTTTACTAGAAGACATCATTTTGTAAAAGTACTACATCCATGTTAAAAACGACCCTCAACATGGTCCTTGTTAACGAAGTTTGTCTAATAGAGATATACTAATTTTTCTTATATAATAAAGTTACGGCAACTTGTTTAAAATGTGAATAACTTAGTCGTTATAAGTCCGCTTTCTACGCTCTTATATCCACGGAATTGTGATAACATATACTAATATATTTTTGATAAGTCAACACATTTAACAACGCTTAAGACTCATTTTGACTAAAAGTCGAGACAAGATGCTGAATTTTTCTCAAACAAATAGTTTTCCACAAACTTCAAAAATTCATAACTTCTTCGTTATAGCTCCGCTTTAACCCATTCAAGCTACCAATTTCATTTTAAAGTATATTTTCCAAATATCTAGCCCAAAATATTTTGCTTATCAATCGAAAATTCCGAATTTCAAAATAAGGACAAACCCTTTAGAAAACTTGTCGAAATGAGTTTTTCTCGCGCCAAACCTATTCCAACCAATTCAAAACAACTCCGGAGCTATTCTAATCCTACCATACACCTTCTTAGGGTGTCATGGGTTCCTAGACATCACCAAGAGTGATATATAACAAGGAGTAATTATAGGATGACATAAATATATATAACTCTTAAAAAAACATGTAAAAGTGGTATAAACATCCATGAGACTTGCATGTTTTCTCAAATATGATGAAATGAATATAACAATGAATATGAAATATGATCATGAATATGGATGCTTACTAGTTAACTTGATGAGGTTTATGAACAAAGGTTTTTCCTAATCACCCAAGGTTTTTATTTCACAACCTTAATCAAGAGTGATACTAGAGTGAATAAAACTTGTCTTGTAAAATTTTTGGATGATCCTTCCTTGTCCCTTGGTGTGCCTCTGCCAGCAAGAGGAGAGAGGAAGAGAGTTTGATCTTTTTTCTCTTAGATATTATGAGTTGAATATGTTTGTATATGAGTATAATACATTATATGTGAGTAGATATTATGCAAGTTAAATGACTCACCCTAGTGGTGGTCGCATATATATGAAAGAAAAAAAAAATGAATCACTTACTTGTATAATATGATGTATAAGTATATTAGTAATGTAAAGTTATTTAAGGATAGATGGTAACTTGTGTACACATTTGAGTATTTAGGGTAGCGTTAACTAAAAATAAATTTTAACGGTTCAAGATAAAATATATTGAGGTCATAAAAATTATAAAAATACATTTCTTGCAAAATTTGAGTGAAATAATAATTATCGTAGTAGTATTAAGAAAACCGCCGTAATTATATAAATATAACAATTTATATACAAAATAAATTTAAAACACTGGTAAACTAATAATAATATTTTTATATCTTAATATGAGTATAAAAATATATCGATAATTTTTTGGAATTGTTGGATCAAATGTTCAAAATAATTGATGATAGCGCTTTATTTAATAGGAAAATAAACGCTTAATGAAAATGCAAAACCATGCATGAACTAATATGATGATAATGATGCTAATGACATGTAGACTAAACCTAGTCTATATGAAATGTCCTTGATGATTGTTCATGAATTCGCAGCTAAAACCATTAAGGTTACGCTGAATTTGATGCTCGTGAAACCTAGTTTACGATAAATGATGAAATAATGAAGCATGAGTAGAATTTTCTCCAGAATGAATAGTGTTTTCATGAATAGTAAATTTTGAAATACGTTCTCAAAATATTACTTGACTCCAAAATAAGGAATAGTAACTTATGAATAGTAAATTCTAGATGAATATGTAAATTTTAAAATGACCGAATTACAATTGTCACAT